>VZTX01007332.1:216166-228761 GCA_013400915.1 Pardalotus punctatus | reverse complement strand
GGCGGGCCTGGGTGGGGCGGGGCCGCCCTTAAAGGCGCCGCGCGAAGGGGCGCGGCCGCTGGGCGACGCTGCGGCGTGGGGTCCGGCCGCCTCCGCCGCGGGACGGAGCGGGGAAAGCGGGGCCGCAGCCAGTGACGGCCGCTGGTGGAGGCAGGCGGAAACGCTGCGAGCCTTCTCCCCTCACCGCGGGGCGGCGTGCGGCTGCACGGACACGTGGCGTTCGCTCCCGGCCCGGCACCGGGGAAGAGCGGCTGTGAGGAGAGCTGGAGCCCTCTCCGGCCTTCTGCCGCTCTGTGCCGGAGCAGGAGCGGCTCCGCTGCAGCAGGGGAGAAGGGTGCTGCGTAGCCCGGGCTGTTTCCGTGCGCTGCCAGCCCCTTGTCGCCGGGCCGCGGGGGGCAGCGCACGGTGGGTGCGCCTGGCCTTTGCCGTGGCTGTGGAGCCACCCCAGAGCTCGGGTGGTGCGGAGACTCAGCACGGGCACGCTGCTGCGAGCCTGCCACGGCGGCACAGAAGCCATGCTAATGCTCTTGCCGCAGGCACACTCCTGCCAGCCCGTTCCTTGCCCTGTCCCACCAGCTCACCTGCTGGCAGACCCTTCGTCATTCCACTGCTGACAGGCCTGCGGGAGCACAAGCCATAGCTGGCTCCGTGCTGCTGTGCAGCACCAGCAGAGCCAGTTTGCTGGCTGGAAGGTCTAAGGCTTGGCTGTTGCAGGAGGTTACACTCGTGCCCACGGGGGTAAGGGCATACAGGTGTAGGGGGATGCTCTATACCTTCTTGCCACCTCCTCTTTCTTCATCTGCTTTTTATGGCCTCTCCCAAGACAACTCTCCTGTATCCAGCAGTGCACTCAGGGAATCAAGGAGGATTCCTTTGCTTTGCTTTCCTTTCTATTGCTTGAATTAACACCTACCTTCTATGGACCTGCGATGTTATTTGTATTTTGCTGTGGAGAGTGAGCTGTTCTCCCTCTTCTATGGGGAAGGAACCACATGTAGTTCTACTGGAAAGGTGAAGGGAAGTTTACCTGTTTTTCTGCAATAGTACAGTGATCATTCATAGTAAAAGCCCTTACAGAGATATAGCTTACCAATGGCTTACCATCACTTCATCAGATGTAGGAGATGAATATGATACATCACAAAGCATTCCCTATAAATACTCCCCTTGTAGGCACTTCAACACCAAAAAGCAGGAAACTTCATCGTCATCCGGAAAACATGCCTAAAAGCAGGAAGGAAGAGTGGGAGCTAGAGCTGCACACAAACCTCCTGATTCACACAGCTGCTCTTTTTGTGAAATCTCAGATGCAAAGGTGGAAGGCACAGAATGAAAATACTGGCCTGTGTTTTTCTGTGGTTTGATCAGTTAGTACAGCTCTCCTGAACCTGAAGGAAAAGTTCAGAAACCTTTGTACCTCTGAAATGAAAGAGCTGTGAAGTGGCTGCCACAGTACTCCCTCTGCTCATGGCATTAACGCACACAGAAAGATGCGACTCCTGGCAAATTCTAACTAAAATGGCCTCTCACTAGGGGCTGATTCATCATGTTTTTGGGTTCAACCAGTTCAACTTTTTAAAACATTTAGAGATCCTTTTAATTTCTGTTCTACACTTTGTTTCCATAATTCTCATTCATACATATTTCTCTTTATAACTGGATCATCATAATAAGAAACATTATGCTCTTCCTTTGAGGCCTCAGATACACTAATGTAGCTGCACTTGGTTTTTTGTTTATCGTGGAATCACAGAAATCAGCATTTACAGACCATCTTATATGTCCAAAGTATCACACAGACATTAACTAGTGCCTTTTACATTGGATTTGCCACACTGCATCAGACCACCAGCCAGTCTAATCCAACATCCTCTTAACAGCAATAGCCAACCGCCAATGTTTCAGAGGAAGTAAACACAACCAACTGCCCCAAAACAGTTACGGCCCTCTTCCAGCCCAGTGCCTATGACTGACTGGTTCCAATCTTTTCAGGCTCCAGCTTCTGAAGGAGGTGAAACATTTTATTACATGTGTCAATAAAGGAAGATCAGGAGCTGCCACCATCAGAGTACCTCTCCCCAAGGCCCAAAGCTTATGGTCTCAACCCAGGTATTTTGGCACAATTTTCCTGATATTCACTTTCAGGTTGTTTGAATAGAAATGAAAAGAAATAATTCATTGAAACATTTCACTTTGGATAGTAGAAATTTTAAAGCATAAAAGCTGGCAAACTCCACTGGAAGGTCAAAACATGCTTGTTCTATGCAGTCCCATCTGATTAATCAATTAACTTCTTATCCAGTGGTTATGGATGTTGCTTTTACTCCACAAAGGGAGTTTTACTGTCACATAAGTCTTAGTCCATTAATACACTCCTTTCTGGCAGAGACACCAATGGGATTTGGTCAGACTCACTGGCACAGGGCTGGGAAAAGGGCAGCCTGTACATGGGAGCGGTGAGATGCCCCACACCACATCTTGCCCTGCATCCTTTGGCAAACCCTCAGCAGTGGGATGGCAGTGGAGGCTGGACTGGAGAAGACATGTTTTACAACAATATAAAGCATCTCTCATAATGATGCAAATGCACACTGTTCTGCACACCTTGATAGACCCCATAGGGACAGTTGCTGCCCTTCGGATCCAGACCTGCCACTGGATTATTCAGACAAAACATATTTTTAATCCCAGACATGAAATTTGTATCCTGCCACTCAAACTGCCAAAAGCCCTTCACAACCTTGTGAAAACAAATGGCACTTTTCACCCTCCTGCACACACCTGCCCATTCCTTCCTTCCCATGGTGGACTTCTGTAGTAGGTTGATGCTGGCTGGATTCCAGACACTCACCAAAGCCTCTCTATCAGTCCTCCCTGCAGCTGGACAGGAGAGAGAAAATATAACAAAGGGTTAATGAGTTAAGGATGAGGAGTGATCACTCATCAAATACCATCATGGGCAAAACCAGGCTAGAATTAGGGATATTAATTGAATTTATTACTAACAAAATCAGAGCAGGTTAATAAGAAGTAAAATAAAACCTTTGAAATACCTTCTCTCCACCCTTCCCTTCTTCCTGAGCTCTACTTCCTCTCCCAGCAGCACAGGGAGACAGGGAATGGGGATTATGGTCAGTTCATCACCCATGGCTTTTCCCACTGCCAAGGGAGAAGATTCCTTCCCCTGTTCCACTGTGGGATCCCTCCCACAGAAGACAGTTCTCCATGAACTTCGCCAAGCTCAGTCCCTCTCACAGGCAACAGCTCTGTGCAAATTGCTGCAATATGAGTTCATCCCACAGGCAACAGTCCTGCTCAAACTGCTGCAGTGTGGGTCACTCTTCCATGGGGTGCAGTCCTTCAAGGACAGGCATTACCACAATTTCTAATTGGCACAGCCTTGATCAGAGGCACATCTGCCTCGATGGTGGAGCCACCAGGGATTGACTCTGCTGGACATGGAGGAAGCTTCCAGCAGCTTCTCACCGAAGCGACCCCTGTACACACACACCCACACACCCCACTGCTACCAAAGCTTGGCCATGCAAACTCAATACAACTTCACCTATCCAAGTCTCTTGACTTGAATAGGTGCCATATATCTAACATGACCCCAGTTTCAAGGTAGCTTCACTTCTGAGAGAAGCCACTGATAAAATATGATTTCTGATGGTAGTGCTCAGCTGGAAAAGGTCTCATGACAGTCTAAGCACAATCAGAGGAGAAAAAATACAGTCTAAGAGATAATATTACTTCAGGCTGTCACACAATCTATCCTTGACTATGAGCCCTGGTAATGTTACCATCCTATGTGGATGGAGTGCTGTACCTGCTCCATGCCATTTGTTCTCTCCTCCACATTGCTGCCCAGCCAGCAAACCAAAAGACAGACAGCTTCACTCTAAGTGCAGGCTGCTACAGACAACCTTCAGCTCCCAGCTCAGTCACCAAAGACTTTTTGGCTTCAGAGGACTCTCTCACAAACCTTTACTTCTTGGAGAGAGAGCTCTTACTGCTAAGATGCAGGAGAGCTACTCACTTTTTTCTGTTTCCACCAATCCCCCACATCCAGACTCCAATGGGAAAGCAGGTATCTGGCATCATACCAGAGATGCCTTTTTTGTTTCCTGGAGCTGCCAGCATGCCAGGCCTCATTCCAGCAAACAGCATCTCCCACTTCAGCATACATCACAGCCACACACACTCTTGTTCCTTTGCCTTCTTGCTGATAACACCTCTGTGACCTATTCATTGGCAACTTGTTTGAAACGGGATTTGTGCACAAGTAAATCAGTTTTTAAGTGCTTTTGAAATCCTCACAGCCCATTAGCCTCCTGTAGAGTATATCTCTCCTGTTTTGCTTTGTTTTTTTTCCCACTTCCTTCTGTACATGTCCTGTTCTCCTAGCCCTTGGTTACACTTCCAGTATCATACACTGGAATGCACACACATTTTTGTGTTTAGCAGGGCATTATTCATTTATGAATATTCAGAGTAGATGCAAATAGAGCAGCTCATCTCCAAAAGACCATTAAAGCAACATGGGAAAAACAATAATAAAAGAGAAATCTTGGCACACCATCTACCCTTCTGCCTTGCTAGAGCACTTGAGTTCATAGCCTGCTGATGAAGAACACATAATGCTAAAGCAGCCTATGAACATCAACCTTGCTGTGACATTTCCCTTCTTGGTGTACCACAAACATGCACTGCACTAAGAGATTTTTCTTTTCTGTGACTTGAAATGCAACATACAGTTGTGGAGCTGTCACCAGGGCTCTCATGCTGTCATGGGAGCCAGAAGATTCAGCTCACAACCTGGAGTTTATACAGATTTGGGGCTTGAAACTGCACATTTGTGCACAAACCGCACAACATATAGGCCTGTACCAGAGAAGCCTAAAAAAAGTCATCTCCTGGAAATTACCCAGAGCTTTTCTCTCTGAGGGAAACAAACGAGGCCTTAATTAATTTTCTTTCAAATACAGCAAATTGACTTCTGCTCCAGTTGTGCTAATTTCAAGCCACACAGCACAATGGTATTAATTCCACTTCACTTAAGGGCTAAATGTTCAGAGCAAAGAAAAGGGAGTTTCCCGTTGGTCTTGCTCATGTCGAAGTCAACAACCAAACCACCCTGGTTTTCACAGAAGTGGTTTCTTCAGTCTGCATTTCTGAGGGTGACTGTGACATGCCCCTGGGTTAGCACAGCAAAATGCAGGATACATGAAAGGCACTGGCTGAGCAAATTGCCTGGTCCTTTGCATATTTTTAAAGGTCTGCCACATCCTGCCTCAAATTTCATTTTACAGGCTCAAAGATAGAAGCACTTTTCATGCCCTGTCCTAAGGCTAGCTTACTGGTTTGCTGATCATCCCAACTAGCCCTGCTGTCTCAATTTAATCTTTCTTAACACCAGAGTCTTGCCTGCAGGATTTCCCAACACTGGAATAGCACACAGTGTTCTGCACAGGGTCTCATCAGTACTTTGCAAACCAGTGGTATACTTCTCACCTGTATCAGAGTCACTTTGCCCAATAAACCAGAAGATCACATTTGCCTTCTTGGGATTTGCTTCATTTGGGTACAATCAGCACCTACCCCATGTCCCAGAGAATTGCACTCAAATCCCAGCAGAACAATTTGCCTGGGCACAGTGCCACTGTACAGCAGCCGTCCTGCACAGGTATCTCACTGTGGTGTTCTTCAGTGCCATGGACCTGTACTGACACTATCTCATGAATCTCATCCTTACACTGTGCTAAAAAGCATGAGAGTTGGAAGAAAAAAATTGTACAACAAAACCCAAATCACTGAGTCCAGTGAGTCTGTTAGTTCAAGCAGAGAAACTGCAGGATCTGACCTATACACACATGTATAGGAAGCACCAATTCTACAAAACTGTTATGGGAAACCATCCATTCCACCCCCTTTAGTATGTTCAATGATACAGTAGCTGCATCATTGCTTAAGTGTTACAGTAAAGAGGTAAAGGAAATCACTCTTGCTTGTCTGAGGGATTCTGTTTCAAAGAGGATGAAGGACAAGGTCTCCTTGACCATAAAATCCTGTAAGCAATTTAAGTTACCTTCCAACCATCTTGAAATCCTCCCACTGCCAAGTTTATCTAATATATTTAATATAGAGCTTCATTATCATATTGGCTAAGCACTGCTTAGGGAAGGTGCTATTATTCTTCTTCACAGATAGAAGAGGGATGTACAGATCCCACAGATACCAACTCATACCATTTGCTTAGTAAAAAAGTGACAAGCAAAGAACTGAACCTGTTCCTGTGTAACACCCATTGTTCTCAACCCTTCCTTCTTTCCAACAACTTCATGTTCCAGGATTTCCCGAAAAGCAGCCCAGTTTACTCTCAGCTTCTTCTCTGTCAACTCTGAAAATTAAATTAAGAAATTTATGCATCTCTTGACTTATTCTTCAAAATTAAGGGTAGCTGTAGAAGTCTTTCTATTACAAAGTAGGTTTTTGTTATAGGACATTTGTTAATTTCTTGGATTCCCATTTGTTCTTTACACATGATTTTGCATTGTTTGGCTACATACAGACTCTGTACACCTCAAAGAAGCAGGAAATCTTAATTTTCTTTCCTTTGTATAAAACTCAGCCCTTTTCAAGCTGCATACTAAAACTACTGTCTGCTGACTTTCGTATTTTCTGAGGCAACATCTGGCATAAAAATTGATTGCAAATATGATCAGAGTTAGGAGGATTTTCTTCCAGCAGTCTTCCAGCTGGCTTTATTCCCAGAAATCAACCCAATGGAAAAGAAAAATCTATTTGGCACTGTCTCCAGTTGCAATTTCTCATTCTTCAGGTAGAATAGTTTCCCCTCTTGGGCAGGTTTTGGTGACATGGGATTCAGGTGATGGGTTCTGAACTGCACTGGAACTGGTGTTGGCTCTGGGGTTCTGGACAGATGCTCTCTGATGCCTAAGAATCCCAGCTCATGCTGTAAAAGAATAATGAGGTTTATCCCCTCCAACATCTAAACATATAGCTACAGGTATAACTTGATGAATTTAAATGTAATCCTATAATTATGAGTAGCAGGCTTCAGCTGCAGACATGTGCCCATAATCAAGCAGAATTATTCATAAGGGGCTTTGGCTGCAGTCATGGCAGTGTTGGTAGCTCAGGTCATTGTTAAACAGTGTTAAACCAGCAGGGGCAACTCAGCCCTGGGCAACCTCCTCTGGACCTAATGTGGGTGAGTGATGCAACCCTGCCCATGTGTGTTCACTTTGCCTCCACGAGTGGGATATTAGTTTTCCAGTTCTCCTGAATTCAAGAGCAGGCATCATGGGTTTAACACCTCTCTGCCTTTGTCCTCAGGCCATAACAGACACCAATGCAGTCTGAGTGCAAAGGCCCCATATACATCCTTTACACTCCATAAGCATGGGTGTATGGATAACAAAACAATGAAAGGTCCAGCTTCCAAATCCTGACCCCTCTCATGATTCTTGCTGCACATCACTCCCAGATGAGGGCAGAAGTCAATAGCAAATCTCTTCCTTCTGTCTGCCAGCTCCTTGGCACAGCACCACGAGGCAAGACCAAGTACAATCTAGGAATGGAAAAGTAGTTCTTATTTAGATCAGAACATTAAATACTATTTCCTAGAATACTATGTTCTCGTGTGGCTTCCAATAGGTGAAGGAAGAGTGATGTGAGATTTTTCCAGTTCTAAAAATATCTAACCAATAAAATACAAGAAATGGTGAAGGTAGAATTCACACAAAAAGAGAAAGAATCTTACTATTCAGCTAATAAACACCTCATATTAGTTAGAACTAAAATAATTTGAATCTCCCATCTTAATCTGACAGTTTGTTCTGTTTGATTACACTT
Organism: Pardalotus punctatus; assembly: GCA_013400915.1. Lineage (NCBI taxonomy): Eukaryota > Metazoa > Chordata > Aves > Passeriformes > Pardalotidae > Pardalotus > Pardalotus punctatus. Next base: position 220,883 of record VZTX01007332.1, on the reverse strand, counting down.
TGCATTTTACTTCCCTTGAAGAGCATCACCAGCAATATCACATTTCCCACTGTTCTTCAATAGCTTCATGTTGTGATTTCCAGGCTGTGCTAGAATAAATAGCACAGCTTGGAAACTGAAGCAGCATGCAAGACTGATCTTCTGCTTCGAACCAACAGTTTTCAAGTAAAGGAATGGGATGTGATTGCATTCAGCTTCAGCCTGAAAATGTAACCATGTAGCATTAGTATGTAACCTTCCTGTTGAGTTTACACTCAAGGGCACTTGCTTATTAGAGACTATTCTGGATCACTGCACTATTTGTATATGGATAGTAGCTCAAACATAGGTAGTTTGTAGTCCTGCAGGGATCACTTCACTGGTATACTCTGACCTCTCATAACAAAGATAGCTTCATACTATTTTCAGGTATTTGTTTACCTCATCTTAAGTTTGCTCTATGACCTTGAGGCCAAATCCTCCATGATTCACTGTGTGCAAGGGCTCCATAACTCCCTCACAATCCATGAGTCCTCTAAAGAAGCCAAGCCTGACCAGAAGAACTGAGTGCATTAGGTTCAACAGCCACATCTGGAGTTTGGTTTGTGCCAATATATGCCAGCATTCTAATTGCTCCAGAAATAGCCACAGACAACAGAATATCCCGAAAACCAAATTAAATCTACTCTCACATCCATACTTGTTTCCATGGAATATGCAGTGACAAGGTTTTTTTCCCCTCATTTTCTCTGCCAGCGTACCGTATTTTCTTTTCAAACAGTCCTGGTAACTGACTAGATTTATTCAAATACAAAACTACTGCTGATGTGCCAAACTTGCATGAAGGCAAATATAGAGCTGTTCAGCATGACCCCAAGAATGCATCCATGCAGCAACACTGCTGCCAGTCCTTAATACAGAGAGACAACTCTCTGCAGATCCTTTCAGCCAGGGACCAACAAAATCTTCTCATTACTGAGGGCTAACTGGTTTCAGTGCAACAGCAAACAGTACGCACCATGGTGTTACCCAGCAAGATGAACACAAATAACAACTCACCATCAGCACATTGGCCTTAGAATCCAGCTTTATATTAGACTGAAAGATATGGTATTTGCAGTGCAAGTCTGTCCCCAGTGGCTGCCAAACATTTAGCTTCTGGCAGTAGCCCTCTGCATTGCCCCCCACCAAATGTCACCACTCCCAGCTACCTCCTCATGCCCCATCTCTTCTCTGCTGCCCTGCTCTGTGCATCTGCCCCACACAGAAGCTCCATTTCCCTAGTGATTCTGATGAGGGTCAGCCACAGATGACATTAGGCAGAGCCTCTGGGCTGTGAGTGGTGGGGAGGGTGCCTCACCTTTGGGTAGTTATTTTGAAGTCTCTCAGGGTGCTGTGCACTCACCATACCAGAAGAGCCTGGCAGGGGGCCACAGAGGAGAGAGGCCTTGCCCACATCTCCCCAGCAGGCAGTCCGTGACAGCAGGAGGAAAGCAAACTCCCATCCTGCCACCCGTGGAGGAAGGGAAAGGCAAGCTGTGCCAGGACTGCAGGCAGAGCAGAAGCACAGCGTAACAAAAACCAAAGGCAAAGTATGGGAAATGTATAAAAGGAGCCAACACTGAAATCTCACAGAGGAGAGATTGGCTTTTGTCATGTTGTTACACTGACATTGTGGCATGCTGGGCTTTGGACCTTGGCTATCAGGCAAGCCCAGTGTATAAAGTTAAATGGGACTTTATGTTCAGCATTATCACATAGAAGGCTGCAAAATCGCTCAGGTGGATGGGCTGCAGGACTGTAAACAAAGGATTATGGCATGTGACAAGTGACTGTTCAGAGGGAAGGAACCAGGGATACCATGGCAATGGGAATCGGTAAGACGTTAGACAGAGTGCCTCATTAAAGTTTTAAACTAGTGCTTAAACCATCCAGCTGACAGAAGAAGGTTGTGCTGGAGAGGCTCTGGTGTGTCCTGGGAGAGGTGCAGGAGCTGCATCTGGGCAAGGAAAGGACATATTTGGGCAGATGCTTGGTGCCTGTGCCCCCAGCAGCAGCAAGGAAAAGAAGGGCAATGTGCCTGGGAGATACCAGCAAAAACTGTTCTGGAGGGTTCCTTACTCTCACCAAGGCTGTCGCTTTCCCCTTATCCGCAGGGCTCAGGAAGGTGCAGGAACACTCTGGTGCAAAACCAGGAAGAGTGTAAGCAAGAGAGAATAGGCTGAAAGCTGAAGTAGCTACACAGTAAGTCAGGGTCAGGGTCCTCTCAGCAACAGTATAAACAGCCTGAGACAGGGAGTAGATATTGCAAACTAGATGAAGACAGGATTCAACCTGGAAAACAAAAGCTTTTTAGCAAGGAGGAAATAATTCACCAACTAATATTCCTCTTGGCAGAGGAGGGGAGAGTTCTAGAAAGTCAAACTGTGTTGATCTAGCCTTAGGAGAGCCAGAAAATTGGAGAAGGGGACACAAAGTAATTAGCTAGAGGGGAGGAAGGCACCAGCATCAGGAATGTGCACACAGCTACCCTGCCAGGCAGCACAGAGCTAAGTGCTGGGCAGGAGCCCACTGCTCAGTTCAGGGTGGTGGCTACCATGACAGTCTGACACACTGGGAGGAGACAGAAAGTGATAGATCCTTGTGCAACTATGAGGGATTGATCTATGACGACAGTATGTGTTCCTTGTCTCTGAGGGGACATAATGCAAACATTTGTAGGGCATACACCCCAGCAAGAGGGAGTGCAAATTACTTAGAGAAGACAAAGCAAAGAGAGGGGAAAATGAGGCTGAACGTAACTTAAAAGCTTTTACCAATGAGCTACGTGGGCTGTGAAATAGCTCTCATGAAAAGAGAAGAGAAGAACCCTGGTATGGGCAGTTTTAAAGCTGGATGGGAAGAAAGTAATTAATACATGAGCAATGGAAGGCATATGGAACAATTTGTCAAAGTGATACAAAAATTTCCATCCACTCAATCTGTAGTTCAGTTTTCCACTGCCCTGCATCTCTTGCTATCATTAGTGCGATGCAAAGCAGGAAAATGTTTATTAAAGCATAACCTTGTAGTACTGCTCCACCTGAGCACCTGGATTTCTAGATATATCTAGCCAACAGAGAATTAGGTTTTATAGTTGTGTCTGGAAAAATTACTCACTAGCAGTGATCCACTTAAATTCCTCCAATGATCTCCTCCTTCCCCATCCCAAATCTCCTTTAGTCTTGACAAGGTAGGGATATGATTCCATGTTTGGATAGTGTGTGTTAATGTCTCCTAAAGTCACATCCATCTGCTTCTAAAAATCTCCTGATAAGTCCCTTTTTAATTGCATTGGGGACACCATTTGTGGGGCTCCCGAAGATCTACACATAAACCTGAAAAGATAAAGGCCCAAATACAGTCCTGATTAAGGCTGAAATAGCAACCTGCCAAGAACTTGGAGGAGCCTACACCTTCTCTGGCATATACACTTACCAGCTTAATATTTCCCATGAGAAGGGAACACAGCCATGGCTTGACAGCTACAGTGCTACAGCAAGTATTAATGGTTAGCTCCATCAGTCGGAAAGCTGGGCTCTTCAGACAGCAGAGAGCTGTTCCCGGGCCTGAGAATTTTTCACGACTCATAACCAAGCTTTATAACTGTCCCCTGCAGACTATCATGATGATGAATGAATGAGATCAGACTAGTCAATATGGCTTATTGGTGGAGTTTGCTCACTTGCTGTGGATGCATCGTTACCCTGTGCATTCATCAGCACAGCGATGAGCAAGATTCAAAGTCTTTGCCTGTACAGTATGAAATGACAACAAACCTGCAGCTCCTCAGCTTTCTGCTAAGAACTCCCAGGCCTTTTTGGGTCCTTCTGTTGCTCTGTATCCTTGTCCTGGGCCATCCTGGAAAGTTGTTTGGTGAGTACCATGTCCTTCCTTATTAAAGCAAGGCATATTAAGTTGTACCTGTAGAATTTAAATGAGAAATTGCTGAAAAACATTGACTTCGTAACACAGTGTTTAATGGTGCATTTACTACTCCTGTCCTCTGCCTGAAAAAATCAGAGTTGCTCCACTAAGTGGCACAGATGCTCTGCAGCTCCACAAACTACAGTGATCCTCTTTTGGCTGAATGGTATTTCCAGAGCAGAGCATTTCTCACCTGCACTGAGGCTGTTGAGCCCAGGATCCCTATAGAAACCGAGGATATTTCAAAGTAACTGCAAGCACCCTATTCGAAGTGGGTACTCAAAAAGGTGTACTGTATTGCCTGACACATCTCTACATCAAGCAATAGCTTACACTAGCACAAAAGGGAATAAGGTTTCATGGTTGGAAACTGCTTTGAACTGAAATCTGAGAGCTTTACCATTCCATTCCAGTTCTGACATGAACTCCCTAGGCGGCCCGAGGCAGGCACCTTCATCTCCCCGGGGCTCAATTTGCCATCTGTAAAACTGGGTTAGCATCTCCTGCTTCTTCTTACACCCCTTTTATACTTGTCGATATTAACGGTAAATACAGATGGGTTTGTTTGTATGCAGGAACAGTGCAAAAAGGGGGCACGACCGTGAAAGTGTTGTTCATATGGGGAAGGTCTGCGGGGAAAGACGTGAGCTCGGAGGAGCAGGTGCAGGGCAGGACGCACGGATGGAGGGATGCGCCCACAGGGAGGGGGGATGCCTGCAGGGAAGGGCACTCTCCTGGCCGGTCGGGAGCTTACCCGCCACCCGAGCCATCC
>VZTX01007332.1:136762-215962 GCA_013400915.1 Pardalotus punctatus | reverse complement strand
CGGGGGTAGGTCCCGGTCCCGCTGCCAGCCCTGCCTGACACCCCCGAGCACCCCTTTCCCCATTCACGCGCGGACACCCTCGTCCGCCACTCCGCCAAGCCCGGCTCACCTAAAGCATCCTTGTTCGTAGCCGGCCAACCCTCAGTCCAGACTGCCCTCCCGGCCCAGACACACGCCGTGCACGCCCCAGCACCCCCGTTCCTTGCCGAACGATTCGGCGGCCGCTGCCCAAACCTGCCGGAGGACTCTGAACGCCCCCCACGTCACCCCGAACACCCTCGTCACCCCAAACGCCCCCGCGCGCCCCACCGGCTTCAGCCCGCGCGTCCTAAAGTCTCCCCCACCACGCCCCTGTGCCCGACCGGCCAAACACAGCTCCCCGCGCCTGGCACCTCCGCCCCCGGACACTGCCCCTTCGTGCACACCACATCCTGCAGTCTGCCCCCTTCCTGCACAGATACAGCCCAGCCCAGGCACCCCCGGTGAAGACCCCGCCGCCGCTTCCCAGTCGCTCCTCGCCCCTGCCGGGGGACACAAAGGGGTCTGCGCGCCCGCTGCCCGCCCGCTCACCCTCCGCCTCTCTCTGCCCCGCAGGCCGAGCCATGGTGGAGCCGCCGGCCGAGCCTCCCCCGCAGCCCTGCCCGGCGCCCGGGGGGGCAGCGGGGGGAGAGCCGGCCCGTCCTGGAGAGCAGTCGCCGCTGCTGCACCTGGACCTGTACAACTTCGACTGCGCGGCGGCGGAGGGCAGCCGGTACGTGCTGACCAGCCCGCGGTCGCTGGAGGCCTGCGCCCGTTGTGCCGTGCGGCCCGTGGAGCTGCTGCCGCGGGCGCTGGGGGACCTGCTGAGAGAGGCGCCCGGGCGCTCCATGCGTGTGGCCGCCGGCCTCTACGAGGCCTACGAGCGGGAGCGCCGCCGCAAGCTGCAGCAGTGCCGGGAGGAGCGGGAGAGGATTATCCGGGAGGAGAAGAGGCGGATCCTCGCGCCCCTCGGCAGCCTGCCGCCTTCGCCCGCCGCCCGCGTCTCCTCCCGGGCTGCGGCCGCAGCTGCCGGCGGGCCGCGGACCCATGGCGGGGGGAAGGCCAGGGCATCGAGGGGTGCCAAGGGCAAGAGTCACTCCCTGGACTCGCTGCAGAAGCGCCGCGAGGGTAGCTGGGGCAAGACCTCCTCTGAGTCGGGTGCCTCGTCGTCCTACAGTGGGGAGAGTCTGCGGGAGCGCGGGGGCAAGGTGGGTGGCCGGGGTCGGGGGGCAGCCACCGTAAACGGGACCCTGCTGGGGCGCAGCTTCAGCCTGGGCGACCTCAGCCACTCACCACAGACTGCACAGAGAGTCGAGAGGATCGTCAGAGAGGTGAAGAGGAAGAAGGGCCTCTCAGAGGTGCCTGAGAGAGATAAGAAGATCGCAGCGTTGATGATCGCCAAGCACCAGGAGGCCAACATCCTGCGGGAACAGCGGCAGGCGGCCCATCTGCAGTGGGACAGCCAGCGGCGCCTGGCTGAGCAGCGGAAGGAGAAGGAGGAGAAGGAAAAGCAGCGGGCCCTCCTGCATGGTCAGCGGATGTGGGAGAGCCAGGTGGAGAAGCGGCGAGGGAGACTGAACCAGGAGCAGGAAGAAGCTGCCCTGCTGAAGCAGAGGCAGCTCCTGGTGTGTGAGGAGAGGTGGCGGGAGCAAGCGGAGAAGCAGGAGCGGCTGCGGAGGGAGAGGCTGGAGAGGGCCATCCAGGAGGACAAGCAGAAAAAGCTCCATCAAGAGCTCAACCTGAAGGCAAAGGAGGAGGTCAAGAAGGAGCACCAGGAGCGAGAGGAGCAGCTCCTGCAAGAGAAGCTGTCCACAGCTGCACAGAAGAGGCTGAAGAAGGAGGTACAGCTGCAGAAGGAGAAGAGGCTGTTCAACCAGGCAGAGAAGCTGAAGCATGAGGCCTTGCTCAAGGAATTGGCCAAGCAAGAGGCAGAAGAGAAGGAAATGCTGAAGGCATCCCTGAAGATGAGTTTGACAAAGGCTCAGGAGAACTATGAGCAGCTTGTGGAGAAGAGGAACCAGGAGCTGAGGGAGAAGGCCAGGCGTGAGGAAATGCAGATCCAGAGAGCTAAACTGGCAGCAGAAAAGAAGGAAAGAGAGCAGAAGGAGCATTTGGAAGCGCTGGCTAGAGAGACAGAGAGAAAGCTCCAGCATGCTGCCCAGGTGGCTGAAGAGGCTGTCCAAGAAAAAGCCCGCAAAGTGGTCTTGAGCCGTCTAGAAAAGGAAAAAGTGCAGAAGATGAACAAGCAGAAGGTGGAACAGTATGAGGACTTACGGCGCAGGGAAATTCTCCTCTCTATAGAGAGGAAGCTGGAGAGAAGTGAGCAGATCTTCAAGGAGAAGAAGACTGTCTTAGAAAATGCCAGGTCTGTTGCTCGAGCATCCTTCCACGTCCGAGAAAAGGTGCGGGAGGAGACAAACATGCGCACCTTTGACAAGATGGCCTTCGAAGCAGAACTGCATGCTCACCTTAGTAAGAAATGAAAGAGCTTGTCATGGATGAGCAAGGATGCACCACTGGTTGCCCATCATAATGTGGCAGAAAGCTCCTCGGCGTGAGCATTTAAAAAACAACGAAAACCAACATCCACCCTAGTTTCTTATTTTGGGGGAGCAGGGTACTGCACAAAAATGTGGCAGCTATTTCACATACTGTTTTAAATATTTTTTTTTGTTCTGGGTGTGTTTTAAGGACTGACCTCAGTCATCTTTACAAAGAGGAAGCAAGTTTTTGTGTCCTCCACCCCACAAGCACATGCGTTTTCTCAGAGAGGGCTGCAAAAGTCTGCTTGAAGCCTCTGAGTTACTGATCGATTGTTTACACCAGAGATGACTACAGCTGCACTCTCCAGCTGGAAATGCAAACAGAGGTTACTGACTACTAGAGCCTGCTGAATAAGAACCAAAACCATGCTGATTCTGCCTAGAGTGACGGGTAGTTTGATTTGAATTATGGGACTGCATTTTCAAAGCTGCTTCACTCCCATGCTGAAGGTGCGGAAGGCTGGAGTACAGAATGCCATATGCCCTGGGTGCCCCTTGCCTGTGCTGGTACCAAGCTAGGGAAAGCACAGATCAAGGCCCATGTAAGTAGACATCATAATCAGAGCTGGGCAGAAGCTGTCTGAAAGTGCTTACAAATGCAATTTTGTTTTTGCTGTTTGTAACTGTTGCCCTTCCTAGGTAATCCCATCTGTCCTTTCCGAGTTTCTCTTACAAGCAGCTGTAGAATTCCTTCTTTTCTTTTGGAGGTGGGACTAAAAGAGAAATTTGTGGGCAATCTACAAACTGATGCACACCCACACAACCTACTTGTTCATTAAGATAGAGAAATCAATGAACCTGTGGAACCTGGACTTTGGGGGAAATACGTAAGTCATCTGTAAATGGAAGTCACCACCCTCAAGAAGACCCTCAGCTACCCTATCCAGTTTACCCTACCTTGAGCAGGAGGTTGGACCAGATGTCCTCCAGAGTTCCCTTCCAACCTTGTAGTTCTTACAGGCTGCATATGATGAGACATTCACCCAGCTCTTATCATTGTTTACTGAGCAGGGCAGCATTTCTCTCTCCACTGGTGCTAACAGTTGTATTCTTGTATAGGGCACAAGAAAGAGTAGATGCACAAAATAAGGTACATTACAGATTCTCTTAGATGAGGATCATATCTTTTTTTATAACAGTTAACTCAATATTGTTTAGAGGAAATGGAGTCCTTCTGTAATTAAATGCACCAGAAATGTGAAAAGCCTACCTGTACCCTGTGCACAGCATTCAAGTACAACAGTGTTCTGCTTCAGGTTTCCACATTTACTCTTTGTTTGAGTTGGAGTTGCAAGCACACATCCAAAGCAGGCACTTTGCTTTTTTTTAATGGCTCTGAGCAGCACCAGCTCTCTGTTTCACCATCCGTGATGCCGTATTGGGTTGCTCTGGTGAGGGCAGTCAGACCTGGAGCATGGAGGAGAAGCAGCAAGAACAGACAGGATCTTGTTTCTTTGCGGGTGTCTCTGACGTACAACACAGGAGAGGAGAAAACCGGAAGAATGTTGACATATGGTACAGACATGCAGTCTCGCATGCATAGATTGCTTACCAGAATTTCCCAGGAGGTAACAGCAGGTCAAAACCCTCCTAGAAGGCTTTAAGGAAGGTCTTAAGTGAACAGTAACAACAACAATAGACCAGACACACCTTGGTGCCCTGCAAGGCTAGAGACATTACACAAACAGTGTTGAAAATGAAGTAGGGATTTTTTTATTTTTATAGAACTTGCTCTTCTTTGAATCATGCGATTGGTGGTGTTAAGGGCAGGCAGCATGAAGTAGGAATTGGAGCCCCTGAGCAATGTTTGCTCTGTCAGTCGTTGGCTCACTGTGTAATGCCAGGCAAGTCCTCAGAGGCTGGACTTGCTCCTGTTGATAGAAGCAGAGTTGGGCTCTTGGGGTTGCTGGGACTCACAGGAAATAGTAAGACTCAGCTTGGCAAAGCACTTCAAAGACTTTGGACAAATGTTGCTTACAAAGCACAAAGTAATATTTTATTTATTTATGTATCCATCTATTTATTTATTTATTTGAGTGGTTATTAAAGTAAAACATCCCTTGGTGAGAAGCATTAATTAATACCAGAATCTGGTAGCTGTGCAAAGGACAGCTGCTTTACTGTTTCCAGCAAGGAGGCCGTCCCCTCACCCTCATTGTCAAAGCAGCAATTAGAACAGTGAAACAAATCCTGTTGTAACACTGGACAAGGTCCTTGAAAAAACACAGTCTTCTCGTCGTGTTGTCCATGCCGCAGTGATCTGTGTGTGCCCTTGTAGCTGCAAAGACCTAGAAAAGAGATGGCCAGTGGCCCAAATCCAGCCAGTACAAAATTCCCTTGCTCCCTGACAGCACTAGAGTTGGGATAAAAACTGCAGTGACTTCAGCATAGCCAATGTTTCATCTGGTTTGTAGCCTTTGGGGCTGCAGAGAAGGTCTGCCAGCATGGATGTGAGGGCTTTTGCTCCTTGTGTGGTGCCATTGTGGTTGAAATTCACTGCTTGGTTCATTAGCAGAGGGAAAACGGGGAGAGCTGGGAAACAGTGCAAAGAAGGCAAATGTTGGTGGGTGAATGAGCAGGCAGCCCCTAATTAGAATAGCGTTTTTTCCCTAAAGCTCTACAGCAGTCTACCTAAAGACTGTCCAAACCTCCCTCTGCCAAGGGCATTTTTCAGACTGAGAACATTCTGCAGCCCAGGAGACGTGTCTTGGCCACTGACTGTAATTACACCTGGGGTCCATCTCCTGCTGCTGACTGAGTTTGACACCTTGGAGCTACAGCTGAACTAATCAACACAAACCTACATGATGGTAATTGGATTGGCAAACTAGTGTTCCTACACTGTGCAGTGTACAGCTCAAGTTTTGAATGTGCAACTTAAGAAATTTTTTTTTTTCAAAAGACATTAATCTGTGTATGGATATATTTTTTTATTTCTGTAGTGGTTTAAGTCCAAAGTCCATGAAATTCAGTGGAGTTTATGAGTTCAAAATTGCAGCATGGCAAATTTAAGTCAGCAGTTTGGGTGGAGGCATGAGAGGTATTTCTTGGGTCTGCTTATGCTTCTGTTTATTTGAGAAAGAATTTTACTGCTGGATTTCTGTAGGAACAGAAATTAAACCCTGGGTCACATGTAAAAAGTATGGCTCTTTTAGATGGGCTTATTTGGTGATTTTTCTATTGAACTGCAGGCTAGAGAGAACTGAAAATCAAAGCAAGCAACATGGAGGAGAAGCACTGACTAAGGAGCACTTTCTTTTGGATGAGCTCTGGTGGAATTTTGGAACACAATGGAACACATTTTGCATGTTCACAAATGATGTTTATGTGGGTTGTCTAGTTTTTAACTGCGTCTGGGCTAAAAGTGGAGCCCTTCAGTGCCAGCGACTGCCAACAATCTCATCTGCATGTGTACTCTTCACACAGAATTCATCGCTAAAATACAATCTCTCTGTCAAGGTTGAATTTGGCAGATACATTCAAAAGCTATTAGGAGGAGCAGCTGCACCACCGCTAGTTAATATTTTACAAGGTAAATTTTAAGCCAGTTTATACTAAGTTCTTTCACCACATGAATAAGAAGGATGCAAGGATTAGATTTCTCACCTTGGTTACCTACTGTTTTCCTCTTAGGATGCTTATGGAGCTCCAGGCTCATTCTGTGCTAAAATTCCTCCTCATGCCAGCGGAATTCTGTTCACTAAACAAATGCTGAATACGCAGCACACACAGGTTTGAGAGGGGACTTAGTTTGATGTGCATGTCTTTGTTAAGCCAAGGCTGGACAGGGAGACGTGGGAAACACAGAATTTGCAATACATAGTCAGCCAGGCTGATCATATCCTACCTGAGGATGGCTTCTCGTTGCTTCAGTTGTTGCATCAAAGACTTGCTTTCAGCTGTGGGCCTTCTGCAGCTGTTAGAGACAAAAATGTAATCATTTAAGTGCCATTTTGAAAGTGATTTTTTTTGGTTTGGGCTTTTTTTTTTTGTTTTGTTGGGGTTTTGTTTTAAAGAAGATGCAGGGAGATGCAAGGATGAGACACAAAGCTAGTTAGATGTGGCACATTATAGATGGTAACTGACTGTCTTCATACATAGTTCTGCTCTGTGGACCTGGGACTGGGCTGGTATTTGAGTAAAGCAGCCACTACATCCAGGAGAGCAGAGGTGCACTGGGAGGTGCTCTGTGTTCTCAGATCACACAGACTCCCTTCAAAGCACTGAAATGTAAGCTCTAATGCTTTGCTGAGTTAAGCTCCCAGGGAATTTAGTTTGTTAGGATTGGACTTACCCTTCATAGTTGTAAAAGAAGGCTGTCATAGGTAAAGAAAAGGAAGACACTGGCTCAGCCCTTCTGGAAATCAGCCACGAGACACCTGCTGTGCAGTGCAGTATGGGGATGTTGCAGCGTGAGCTGATGGAGCCCTAATACAACTACTTGTGGGAATGCAGCCCCACAAGCCCTTGGTGAGCAAGTAGCCCCCACTGTAATGAGCCAGCACAGAGGCATGGTAAGAAAATCATAATGCTTCTGGCTTCTGGGCAGGTGGCAGCTCTGCCCTCCTTTTTGGAGAGATATTACTAGGTGATGTTTTGAAGAGAAAACACTGGGAAGAAGAAAAAAAAATGCAAAACTCTTCCACACAAGATACCTGGAAACAGATTCTGCATTTATGGAGAGCATCCTGCACTCTGGGGATGCCAGTCTTCAGAGCCTTCATAATGGAATGTGTCCCACATGCCTCTTAACACTAGGGCATGGAAAAAACTCAGTTCTAGGTCTGACCTCTTTGTCCTCAGCCTGTTGTTTGAGCGTGCTGCTTTACTGTGAAACATTACCTTGTTATTGTAAAATTCTAGTCTGAAAGGATCCAAATCTTTCTCTGGTAACTCAGCACTCATCTCCTACATCCCTGCCATTCAGCAAGGAATCATCTGTGTTACAAAACCACTCTGGCAGTAAGAATTATCCTGTATTACAAAACAAAACTGCCAGTGCTATTTTGTTCTTATGCGCTTCACACAGCTCCCTGCATCCAATCTCAGGACCTGGCTGTGAGGTAAACTAGTTATCACTCCCAGCCTAAGTACAAGCAAACTGAAGCAGAAAGAGCTGATGTGATTTGCCCCAGGCCATGTTTGCCTCCCTGATCTAGCTGGAGCTCTCACTCGAATCCTCCCTAATCCCCATGCAGTCCTCTAATTAACCTCTCCTGGCTGCAGTGGAGGGATAGCCCTGTGCCCCTGCTGTGGCAGCTCCCCTGACTCCTGATCTGTGGCTGATGCTTCATGGAGGATGAAGGTTTTAAGCCATCAGCCACCACTTCTGGACATTGCCCCCAAACCCTGAAACATTTTTAAATGGGGGACCTGAAGGTTAGATAAGGCTGCACTGGGAGCTTGGGACAGGGACAGGGTGAGAAGAAAGTGCATTAGCAGAAATGGGCAGGAGCTACAGATGGAAATGTTAAATGAATGAGTAAACATGGACTAAGTATACTTACACCATCTTGGCTAGCTAGAATCACTTAGATCTCTATGTATGACAGCACACAATAACACTCTTGCAGCACATTAAACTTACAAGGCCCAGTTAATCCCATTAATTACCTCTCTAGGGCCAGCAGAGTTATTCCAGGAGTGAATAGATATATTAAACTTTTCATTATTTATGTAAATCACAGTGGCTTGGGATAGCTCATGCTTTCAAGAGCTTGGTGGAAATTTCCTCCTGCCTGAGCAATACCCGGGCAATGGGATGGGAGGGTCGCAGATCATATTGATATTTTTAGACTGGGTGACAAATCTGTCAATACCCTGGCGCTGGACACTGTGTTCCTGGGTGTTTACAAAGCAGTGTCTGCTTAAGCAGCTCAGTGTAGCTGAGGGGAAGAGCAGCTGGCACAGAAGTACCTTGTCAGACAGCAAGCTAAACAGTGGGGAGTAAGAGATTTGGCTCTTTGTGTGTTGGATGTTACTGGGAATGTTTTGGTTTGTAGGGGGGTGATGTGATAATTTTGTCTCTTTTTTAATCACCTCCAAAGTAAGCTGTGCTTTTTTTTTTGACAATTATTCAATTATTTATAAGAGACAGGAAAATAAATGAGGAATGGAGCTCAAAACACAGATGTGTAGGTAAAGCTGAAAGACATTTTCCTTTCCTTCCTGAAAAAAAGCCATATTACACCAGCAGCTGAGAGTTTTGTTCAGTGCCCGGTTCTGTGCTCTTTCTGAGACCCTAGGAAGGGACCACTCTGTTCACAAGCTTTGCTACTTATACACCTGTCTCCTGTACATGCTGACAAGACAGGCTTCATGGTTACCTCCCAACAACAGGTATTTCTTCAGATTTCAAGGAAAAGGTGAGATCCATGAACAGGCACTATTTTCACTGTAGAGGGACCACTACACAGCCATCCTGCATGTACTCAGTCCACATCTGACATGAGCCCTGAAGGAAGAGTGGTACTCTGTTTTCATCAAGGAATTTCAGCAGCCCTCATCCAGACATTCTAGGAGCCTCTGCACCATTTTCAGCTCCCACCTGAAGCTGTCAAGCTGTCCTTGTTTCCTAGTTTGATCCTGAGGCTCCTCCTCCCATTGCCTGCAGCTAGGTACCTGGGGAGCTGACCACAGGGTGCAGCCAAGTCTTCACTTGTCTGCAGAGGCTTCAAGAAAACTAATTTGCCCTGTTCTTCCTTAAACTGGGGCATGTCTGTGCATGAGCAACTGCAGGAACTGTCTGAATCTGGGCTTTGGGTGGCATAGACTGAAAACCTACAGAAGAACTGGAGCGTTGTGGCATAGCAAAGGGATGCTACTGTTTTAATTATCAACACCACTGCTAATTTGCTTCCCTTGCTCTGCTCTCCCAGACAGTAGCGTGAATGGGGAGAGGACTACCTGCCCCAGAGGAAGTGCTTAGCTGTTGCCCTCCCCATATAGACCAGTGCTTGACATGGGAAGCTTGAGAGGGAAGCTTTCCTTTCTGCAATCATCATTGTGTCATGCACAGGTGCTCTGGGGACAGGCTGGCATCCTGAGGTACATCCACACTATCACCAGTATCACCAGCTTCTCCTTCTGACCTGAACTCTACCAGTAAATTCGTATGTAGCTCACATAGGTCTGCATGACCTGTCATGACAGGAATTTTAGATATGTTGTAACAGCTATAAGTCATGATGTTGCTTTTTCTGCTGTCAGTTTCACCTGCTGCTGCTCAGGAGGAAGTAAAGCCAGGGAGGATTGTTTCAGTAAACCAGAGGTAACCTGCCTACTCAGAAAACGCTAGGCAGGTAGGCAAGCTGAGGGCTTCAGGGCTTTATGTAACACTAGAGCACCTGACATCTTAGGTTAGCTGTAGATATAGTCCATATCACTTTTCATGGTAGCTGTCACTCGAACTTACATCTCTCAGTGCTTTGAGTACTAATATTTTCCAGGCAGAAGGCACTCTGTCTTGTAACAGAATTTTTCTGTGATTCCTACAATATTTCAAAGAACCTGCACAATCTGTTGGCAGAATCAGATATTTCAATGCATTTTACTTATGGTTCTATCAAAAAATTGTAGAAGTAGAGATTTCTGAAGGCAATGATGCCATCTCTGGGAACCTGCAGATCCCTCCCTGCAAAGACACTGTACTATAATGTAGATGCCACGTGATTCTATCATAGCCTGCAAGTCCCCAAATGCACAGCATATTTGCTGTAAGCTACCAGGGGAGGTTTCTGCAGAGTCTTCTGGAAGCGGCAGGGCCCTTTCCATCCGCCCTGATGCCAGTGCTGTATAACCTCCCATGCTGTACAGTACCTGCTGACCCAGTAATGCTGTCTGAGTCCTCTCCATGGCAACGCACTGCAGTGTCCTCAGGTACAGGGAGGCATCTGCAAGCA
The DNA here is from genome assembly GCA_013400915.1 of Pardalotus punctatus. NCBI lineage: Eukaryota > Metazoa > Chordata > Aves > Passeriformes > Pardalotidae > Pardalotus > Pardalotus punctatus. The sequence goes on along the minus strand of VZTX01007332.1, from coordinate 205,500 downwards.
GGCAAGGCTGGCCAGGGAGGCGATATATCAGACGTATAGAGAATAATTTTAGCATAAGTTTTTTCTGTGGGGAAATTGGAGGCACAAATACAGAGGGAAAAAAATTACTCCCCAGAGGAAATGAAAGAATGTGTTAGAGAAGAAAGAAATAATAAAATGAGAAACTTAAATAACCTTAAAATCATAGGAGTCAGGGTTTATATGTCTCATGCAATGGATGTACCTGGCCAAGAAGCTTCATGCATTTTAGATACCCTCAGGGAATGAAGAATGGTGGAAAGTGCTTAGGACCTCAGGTAAGGAAAGAATGATGTTTTCTGTTAAGGGTTGGGGTTGGCTAGAGTGGAGAGTTGTAGAAAAGCTGTTCCAGACATCTCCAGCTATGATGGCTCTCATACCACTACAGTAAAGAAACATGTCCTGAATGCATGGTGGGAGTAAGGATGGAAGAGAGAAGCCTGAGGTAAGCACATACAGGATTTGAACAAATGTATAATATAATGAAAATAAGACTGAGACCCTACATGAAAGTCATAATGAATTTTTTTAGGTCTTCCTGTTGATGGCTCCTCCATTACAGTAGCAGAGAAATGCTTTCTAGAGCACACCAGCCCAGTGGCTTCCTCTGCCCCAGGCCTGCATGATTGCTGCTCCAGGCATCTGTCAGGCAGCACCCCACAATGTTAGGAAGGAGTCTGAGCTAAACCACCACTCTTTGGGCTCTAGGGCAGCAGCCGAGTGTGTGCAGGGCTCTCCTGTGAAGCAGAGGGTGAGAGGAACACTTCTTTTAGTATTTGAATCTAGGCTGGCAGTGAAAGGACTTCACCATGTGTCAGTGCTAGGATCAGGAGGATGTGCTGAGAAGAGGTATGTATCTCAAGACCACAGGATGAAGAAGCACATTTCTATTAAAGACTGCTTTAATTCTGCTTTTTCAGGGNTTTTTGTTTGTTTGTTTCTTTCTTGTTTGGTTCGGGTTTTTGTTTTCTTTTTAAGTTGTTGGTTTTTTTCTTCCTTAAAGACCAAATTTAATAGCAAACTGCCAGGGGTTGGTAGAGACCCACAGCATATCCATAGTCCAGTTCTCATTGGGGAACTGGATTGCTGGCTGGCAGTGTTTCCCAAAGACCGGATCCATACCCGCCTTTATTTGTAAGCAACCATTTCGATTCAGTCATCAGACCCGGGATTGGTTCCTGCCTGCTAAGGTCAATTGCCCAAAGGCAAGTACATGGTGACAACTAGCACATTCCTGTGTCCAACAGAGGTGACACCACAGCCAGAGGTAACCTGAGGCTGGGGGTGTTTCCAAAGAGAGCAGGGGAACTTCTGAAAGGGAAAAGCCAGATTAAAAGGGAATCATAATCCTTAACTATGGAGTGACAGCCTGGGAAGAGAGGATTGCTCAAAAAACGCAAGTGTCCTTGCTCAAGAATGATAGCGTCTCACTTCTGACAAACTGGATGTGGGCTCATGTCTCTTCCTCTGGCAGGGGCAAGAAACAGAATTTCAGCGAAAAGCAGGGGACAGAAATCTGGCTGTGGGGATAAAACCTCCTAGGTAAGACCCTGTCAGTCAAAGCTCTCCCCAATTTCACTTGCAGACTGAACCATTAGGGAAGTGGGCTTCAACCCTCAATTTGTGCAACTTGAAAGTTGGTCATGCATCCATGCTGTGATGCACTTGCTGCACTTGCTTGGACGTAAGGCAGGCTTGTGGGGCTTTCCAGCACGCCAGCTGCATTGCTTCACAGCCATATACCAGCCACAACTGTGAAGCAGCAGGAAAGGTTGTATCTCACTCTTTCCCAGTTCAAATCAGCAGGATTAGTTGTTTATTCGGGAGTCCCTTCCCCTATCGAAAGAGTGAAGGAAAAATAATTATACACCTCCTTTTTCTATATGCCAGCTAGCAGACAGGATCAGTACCCAAAGGGACTCCCTGATTTCTGACATGCCTAAGCTGTGGGGTTTTTGCACCATATGGCTCTATCACTTGACAAAATAGTGCCCTAGATAGGCTGGTTGTTTTCCAGTCTGCCACCAAATTAACTTAGGAGGATGGGCACATACAGCCGCAGTTTCTGCATTGTTGCCACCATTTCTGAGGTCTCCAGACCTATTGCAAGCCACTATTTTTGCAGCGCCCCCCTGCCCCCCCCTCCAGGACCAGCTACCAAAGGGATTAAACACAGCATGTTATCTACTGCAGTGGCTTAATCACTAAGCAAAGCACTCATCCCCTGACCACAAGGTCAAGGAATTATCTTCCTGACAGATAATGCAGCCAGGGCTTGGAACAAAATGAAGAGCTGAGCTATTGCAAGCCCACAGGTCACAGCTTTATTGCTGTTTCTGGGGAAGTAATGCTGCTAAAATGCAATGAAAGTGAAGCATGACTCTTCCCACCTGCCCCAAAATGTCTCTTAGTGTCATAGGAAGATAAACCCAGAAAAAATGGTATTCAGTTTTGGGTACATACATCCCCCTCCCTTAAACACCCCTTATTCCAAATCTGTCCCTCTGAGAGCAAAAGGTTTTGATGGTTGGATGGTTTTGGCACAGTGTACTAAAGAGACTGAAGAACTAACTGAGCACTAAGACTGGGCCAAAAGAGAAGTGACCTTGGGGGAAACATATACCTAGAAGTAGGGTTTCAGAGGGCATAGATTCTGCACATTAATTTCAGCGGAAAGTGGGAAGTCCTATTCCTATGTAAGATGGCCTGTTGGGACAGAGCTGCAGGACCTGCCAGCCCCACAGCCCACTGCATGGTGATGGGCTGTGAGAGGGCAACTCCCACCAGTGGGAGAGAAAACTCTTCATTTAAAATTTAAATATAGAGAGCTCAGGTCTGCTGCCACCATAAAACAGTGAGAAGAGCTCCTGACATAAAGAGCCACAAAGTGAGGTTCTTACTAGGCACTAGCCCAGGGCATCAACCCCCACAGCGTTGCTGTGAGCACCTTGGGACCCTCTGCACAGAGCCAGGCAGGATGAACCACGGTCTCCTGCCAAGAGCAGTACCTTTTCTTAGAAAGAGAAGGTATAAACTGAGATTACAGAAAAAGGGTGAGAAGATGAGGCTCTCTACCCAAAGCTGGGTAATAAAAGCAGCTTGCAGCTCTCCAGGTGACTCCTTCATGGTCATGTAGATAACAGGAACTGCTGAGGAGGAATACTCATCTCTCTGAGAGTCTGGGTGCCTAAGACTCTGGTTGAAATTACATGTGTGCTAAATATTCCTTGTTGTGCCTTTCAAAAGCAGCTAAGCAACCAAATGACATCCTGTCACCTCCCTCAGCACATCTCACCTTTTGCAGCCCAGCTGCTCCCTAAAAGCCCTGGTTGTTACCATTTGTCTGTGAAGCATTCACACCCTGCCAAGTCTGTGTGCCTTACCTGTGAACAGCAAGGGCCACACTGCAGCCAGAGGCACTGCTCTTCTCCATCTTCCCACCAAGAAATGCTTCCTGCAGCACTGGTGTGGAATGTGAGAGAAGCAGCTCCCACCTTAAAGCAAAAGATTAACCCAACTTAGCAAATTCCACTGTTCTTCAGCTATAAATAAAAAATAAAAATGTTTTTATTACTTTCAGCTCAAAACACGAAGGATCTGATTATCTCTGAGATGTCTGTCTCTATTAAGCTTGGGGGATCCTCCAAAGAGCTCACTGAGGCTATGTGCATGCTGTTCACCCTCCTGGAGCAGGGCACAGACATCAGAGCCCTTTCCATACACCTACCTCCAACCTAGCAGCTAAAGTACAGCAGACACACAGGCAGGACTGGCAGGCAGAGTAAGTAACCCACCTGCCCTGCAAGGGGCCTGGATGAGCTAGCTGCAAATAAAGGTCCTTTTTCCCCATCTCTTATCTCAGGCAAATGAGACAGCACTCCACAGTGATCTGTGTGGGAAACAGAGCACTAATAAAGCTTTAGATTTTCCACTCAACTGCTGCTCCTAAGCTCCCCTCACTTTCCCACCTGCATTTCTCTGTGCCTTTGGGGAAATCTGACATTACGTATTTTTCTATATTGTTCTTAATTAGGGGGAAAAAAATCTCCCTCCATTATGTGGCTCTCAAGAGCAGAGACAGGGGGACATGTATTGAGAACTGTCTGCCTTACAGTCTGCCGGGGGCCCTCTCCCCAGTGTTCCTCCCACAGCCACTGCCCCTGCAGCCCCAGGATCTGCAGAAAGCACAATTCAAGCCTCAATATCACTTTGTCCATAGCAGAAGGCTGCACAATCCTTTCAGAAAAACCACATCTCTGCTCTAGAGCACATAAAGGAACATACTGCTTTTAACTATGTAGAAATCAAGCACTGCTCTACCTGTCTTGTGTGTGCTTCTCTTCTCTGGGATGCAGCTGTGAGATGCAGCTGGGTATGCAACCCAGAGCTTGTTCTGATCAAGCTACAAGATGCTCCCCAGAAAGAGCAATGGCTACACAGTATCACCAGGTCAACTGGGGAATAGCATGAGCTGCTTTCTCCTCCCCTGGAGCTGCAGCCTGGCACCTCTACTTACTGGTTTTTCCATTTCATTGAGTTTTACCTCCTCCATACAAGTAGACTTTACTCATAACTTCTCTACATTTCTACCATGTTCTAGATGACAGCATGGCCACCAAGAACAGGACCATCTCTTCCAGAGATTCACCAACCTTCAGCTTCAAAAGTTACAGCAACTAGCCTGGACCACAATTCATCTTCCCAGTAAAATGGTCCATATATGTTTAGATACAACTAGCTCTTGGAAAATGTATGTAATTGAATATAGCCCTCCAGCAGTAAGTCTAAGGGCCTGGGACAGTCACTGCTTTCCTTCTTCTCCCCATTAGTGGTACCAGATCCTGCCTGCTGTGTGACATGGGCTCCCTCCCACTAAGCACCCTGGTTCCTCTCCTTCCCCTTGCTCAGGCACTGCCAGCTGGGTTTGCCAGGTTTCCCTTGAGAACTCCTCTGCCTTCTGGCTCTCAGTGCACAGCCAAGACGTGGAGGCTTGGCTAGCCCACGTGCTCCCTACCCTACCCTGAACACCTCCTGGAGGGTCTCTGCCGGGCTGTGTGTAGGAATGTGTTGGACCAGGCAGCAGATAATGAAGGTGGGGAAATCCCCAGTTTATGCCAGAGACGACATGCCGCAGATCCTGTCCCCAAGTTTTTTTTGCCATAGATTAAGAGTGGCACTAAAATTCACCCTGCAGTAAGTAGGAGAAACATACTTGTCTGTGGCAAGCAGGAGAAGAGATTAGAGGCTGTTTCCAATAAATCTCCAAAGATTAAGGAGAAAGGAGATTCCATAAAGTGAAATCTGATTTGTCTTTTGCACAGCTGTCCATCTAAAAATGAGTACCCACATCCCACTTTTATACAATTCACTTTTCTCCACACACAGCCTCCAGAAAGTGAACTGAAGTCATGGCTTTACTACTGTAACTAGCACCCATAACATGGCAGGCTGTGGTATCAGGGCTATGGGGATGGCAAATACCGACCCATTTCTCCTTAGAAAGAAGACAGGATTAATTTCATGTTACCTTGGGAACTCACACCCTGCCATGGCAAACATCACATGGACAGACAGAGAAAAAGCTGAATGTAGTCCTGTCTGTCCTACTGTCTTCTGACCTTATACAACACAGCCTCCTTCTTCCATAATTGATGTCTCCTGCTGCAGAAGCAGCCACAGCTTCTGATTCTCTGGCTATCCCATTACAGCAGTAGTAAGTGCAAACCCATTATTCTGCAAAACAATTCAAATTAATTCAGAGCCTTAAACCAGGAAATCTTTCTTTATAACACCACCTCTCCCTTGCAGCACTGCAGCTACAAGAACTCAGCAGCTCCATCCCTCCGTCTTCCCCATGAGCCCACTGTCTTGGACACACATGCCCTCTCCTCCAAGGAAACCGTTTCTTGTTTTCTTTTCAGTGACATTCAGAGATACTTAAAACATCCCTGATGCATGTAAGAGGGATGTCTTTCCAGGGCTCTTAGGATATAGCTGCAGTCTGTTAAATCATGCGGGTAGGAAAATGTTGAGGAAATTTCTGGCACACCAGCTGTCTGACCTGACTTATTTACATTATGATAGAACTAGGAAATGCACTAGTTTTATAGCCCTTGAGATTTGAGACTGTTTATCCAGGGAAAGGCAGCAGCATGGAAAAGGGCACATCAGGCTTTCTACATGCTTAGTTTCAGAAACCACGTGAGCCCCGAGCCTCATGCCCCAGCCCCTGCTCTGGGACAGGCTGCCTGTCCCATTCCCCAGCACGAGAGCTGCGTGCCCAGCCGTGATCAGAGCTGCCACCACCAACCCTCATCCAGGGCAGCTGGAAAAGTGCTCTGCTGTCTGTCTTGACCAGGCTGCTGAAAGACTTGGAAAAGCTGAGGCCCCAGTTGACCTGGCAGCTGCAGAGCAGAGGCACAGACGTGTCCCTAATGCAGGATTAACAGGCTGCTGTCCTTGCCAGGGCTGTTTGCCCACGCACAGCTCTCTCTGTGGGCCTGGCAATGCAGCTCCAGTAGAGAGACAGACTCCAGGGCCACTTTCAAGCACACCGAGCTTCATCTGAAGGTAAAACTATCCAGTCTCCTCTCTGCCTATGAGGCAAAATCAGAAATTACTTTTGGACAAATTATTTTCAGGGAAAACAATAAAAATAGAAAATATCATTATGAAATATTTCTTTGGATAGATGACAAACTCCTCTGAGTGAAGGTCCAGCAGAGGGGACTGGTTCCTCTACCTCTCCCTCGCCCCTGTGAAACACAGTGGGACAGGACCTGGCACACAGACTCTGAAATGGCTCATGCTGCATGTCCGAGGTGAGGGGACACCTGGCACCGCCCTGCCCAGCTCTGTAACCATACATGGCTCACAGCCCCATGTGAGGTGGGCTGTGAAGCAGGGAGGGAAGGTGCCTGGTTAAAAGCCCGGGGTGTTCACTGCCCATCACTGTGCATTTTCTGCATGAAACGCTCAAGTCTGAAAGACTTTGGAGCAGGATGAATAATATTTCTAGACAGGAAGCCCGTGTTATGAAAAAAGCATGAGCAGCTACGAGGGCATGTTTCACCTCCTTTGCACTCCAAGGAGAGCAGCCCGCCCTATCTCCACCATGGCAGAGCTGTCCTCCCACTGCTCCTGGTTGCCACAAAGCCCACCAGGGTGAGGCTAATTTCCACCTTGGGGAGACAGCCCCAGTTAGGCAAAGAAGAATAAACAGAAAGCTGAGGGAGCAGCCTGGAGGGGAAGGTGAGGAAAAGCCAGCTTGCAAACCTGCTTAAAGCTAGGCAGAGCTGGGTAGGAAGGGAGGGGAGTACACTCACTGTGTAAAGCAGTATTTGTTTGCTAGTTTTGTAACCCTCAATACAGACAGGACAGCAACTCCTGTTATGGGCAATGCACCAGAAGAACCAAGGCCCAGAAGCATATTTCAGGTCTGTTCCCTCCTGTCTTCAGGACACTTCACGCCTTTGCAGGCTTCTATCCACAAGAGCTATTCTTTACTTCCCTGCTAGGTCTGTTCTTTCCTTCACATTCACCTGGAAAGCAGCTGTTCTCTCTTGCCCTTCTCTGCTCCCCTGGTCTGGGAATGAAGCAGAGCCCACACACAGCTCCCCTGACAGCCAGGCTCTGAATCCTCCCCGCACAGCACTCAGGAGCTGAACCAGGCGTTTATAGCAGAGCTCTATGGGAGCCAGGATCAGGAGATGCTCTTCTCCCTTCAGGAAGGGAGTGGAATCGCACCCACCCGTTCGCAGCCGGCTTTCCTAAGGCTGGCTCACTGAATTGCTCCCTTCCATTCTGCTGCTAAAAGCTTGGTGGCAGGGTGCTGGAATCCAACAGGAGTGAGGCAGTGGGAGGCTGGGATGCAGGAGCAGCTCAGGCTCTGGGCATGAGGCTCTCTGCTCCTGGGTGGCAGCAGAGCTGCAAGCTGAGCTCATGCCCACTTGCGAGGGGAAGCAAAAGGCTCCCATGATGTGGAGATGCTGTGAGTGTGCCTGGAGGGGTGTCATGCACGTCCTTTGGGGTGTCCAGGTCTGAGGGTGCTCCCTGGAGCCACAACCACCACCACTGCTTCTGAACAAGGCTGTAACTCAGCAGCGGTTGGTCACAGTTGGAGGGATTTTCTGTGTAGCGAGCAGCCAGCAAAACATATTCCATGCCAGCACCAAGAGCCAACCACACACTAAAAGTGGACTTAGTGTGCATGTTCTCTTCTAACTCCTTCAGCATCAGCCAGGGCAAGGGACTAAAGCATCTCCTTCTCCAAACATGCTCGTTTTCCCTCACTGCAAGCTAGCTTCAAGCTTCAAATACAGTGTACCCCACTACTCCCCCTCATCCAAGCTTGATATATGTGATAAGCACATTTATTTTACCCATCTGTGATACCTTTGAATGGCTGAGAATTTTCTGTCCTCGTTTTGGAGCCCACGTTCCCCCTACACAGGCAGGAAAGATAGCTCTGCCTGCACATTCTTTCTCTTAATCTAAAATAAGTTCCACATTAAACCACACTTGATCGGTATTTGTATAAAGGAGGAAACCACAGCAAGAGAAATTTAGGAGAAGGAGCAGAAGCAGAAAGAAAAACAGTGTCTGTCTTCACAGCCATTCCCCACATCCATTCATGGGTCACAGCATCTCTCTGAAGTACCACACACCTGATCAGAAAGGGATCTAGAGGGCTGCTGCTCCAGGCTAGAGTTTCTGAACATCCAAATCCCTTGACAGTTGCAGGAATTTCCAATCTCTTCCAGCCCATGTTTAGATGCCCAAAGCCTTTCCAGAACCAAAAGACTGACTTCTGCTCCCCTGAGCAGCATCTGCATAAACATAGCTACCCACAAAGAAGAATAACCATAAGGCATATCCCTGCATCACAGGCCTCATGTAGGTCGGGGAGAGGGAAAAAGGGCCTTAGGTACAGACCCCTTTTCTCCGAGCACCTGGGGCTGGACTCCATGGTTGGACTCAGTAAGCTTTTTGCTTACTGGGGAATTGAACAGTTGTCTTTAAGGTTATTGAAATGCACTTGCCATAGCACACATTATTTTTGAAACATGCCAACTCACTATCAGCAGTGCTCGAGCTTTTAGTTACACCTGCTGCACTCCTACCTTTCAGTCTCATTCTTCCTGAAGCCTCCTCACCTTCCTGTCACCCACAACAAGCATATGTGGTGTGCCTTTAGCAGAATAAGGAAAGGAAAGGAGAAATTAAACCAGTGGCTACTCCCAAGCAATTTACAATCCAATCAATCTCTGGTAATCTTTGCATTAAAAGTCTGCTCCTCTACTTTGCTACAAAAGCCACAGCATTCCCACCTTTTTGCTGTGTCATTTTTATTGCTGCACAGCCCCTCTCTGCCACCCAGGGACCTTGAGTGCTTGTGAACTGTCCCAAAGACAGAGTTCTGCCGAACATGCAATTGCCCTGGTCACGGCTGTGCTTTCAGCAGTGACTAACACAGGCCTCCAGCCATACTCCATCAGGGCTGAGAGCCAGAACCTCTTTTGAAGAGGGTCTAATTCTGTTGCAGGGAGTCAGTCTTATCACACCCACCACAAACAGCTTGTTTTCAAGCCTCCTTATTAACACAGACATGACAAAAATATTAATTCCTGTTTTGCAGAACTTTAAAAAAAAACAAAAACACCACAACAAAAAGCAGAACCTGTTTTCCTCATGTTGGAGAGGCAGGGACTGGTTCTCCTGCAGGCTGCCACTGATGTGTGGAGGAACAGGAAAAGAGGAGCTCTCTCCTGCCCCAGAATTTATTATGAAGAAAACAATGGGAACAGCAGCACTAGGAGAGGACATGTTCCTCCACTCTTGGGTGGTTTCCACAGAGACGTTTGAGGCAGGGGTGCAGTCAAGAAGAACCCAAGGGTAAGCAGAGTTCACTTAGTATTTTAAACAATGCAAAGTTTGCACTTTTCAGGATACAGCAAAGTAAGAGCATGTGACCCTGCTGAGTTATTTATTGCAACACCTCTGAGTTAGCAAAAGGTGCCTTTGTTACCACCACAAAATAGCCTTTATCATTTTTCTTCCTCTGAAGTGCCAGATCTGCCAACACTGAAAAAACCCCAAAACGTATATTCTGGTTCAAGCATTACAGTGTATCCTGCAAAGAGCAGGAAGGACTCACAGACCTGATTGAGTACTCACTTGGATTTTTCCGCATTTTGGCTGTGGAGTTAAGCCTGCAGTAAAGAGTTACTTAATATAGAAAAAGGGATGTTATCTCAGTGCACAGAAAGACACCGCAAGTTGTTCAACAAACCACATGTAGTGGCTGAACTCATGGTGACTGTCACCCCAGGTCACCTCAGACCCAGCTCTCAGGTGACTCACTACAGCAATTCCTCTGGCTTGGTCATTTCACACATTCAAGGCCATGCTCAGACTAGGTGGGTAAAAAATCTGACAACTGCAGAGTCGTCCTTGTGCATGAGGAAGAAGATACCAGAATTAATGCATCCTTCACAGGCACACCAGCACCAAGGAGCACCAAGTGTCCAGGCAAGCCCCTGCCTTGGACAAGGCTTTCAGAGCACAGCCACTTTCCTGGAAGCAAACTTCTCCTTACTATATAAAACATGAGCCAGCTTTTGTCCCTCTACTAACCACAAAAAACAACTGCACTGAAAAGTATTCCAACTGTTCCTATGAAAATCTATTATCTGATTTCCATAGAGATACACTAATATTATACTAAGTCCTAAGCAGAAAGCCTGCCTACTATCTTGAGATAAAAAAGAAGCCATACTTTGTAGCTGAAAACTGCTACCAGCCTGTGTCACTTGTGCGCAGTGCACAGCAATGTATAACACGCACCAGCAACCATTTATCCTTTGTTATTGACTTCTGACCCCAAGGGCAATTTCCATTTCTTATCCACTTTCTCTGCTTTAGAAGCAGCAGAGATTTGGGGCAGCAGGGCTAGGGCTGCCTTCCCTTCTCGGCCATTTACTTCTGTGTGAGAGCAAAGCCTTGGGGCAGTGGGCACCAGGGGACCTGTGAAACCCCCATCCTTCAGCAGGAACCATTTTTCTTCACTAGGGATTGAAGCTACCTGTGCACCTTAGGAGGATGTTAACCCTTAAATCAGTTAATTGAATCTTTAACAGGAGCCATCCCTCACACTGTGAAAAGTAGCCAAGACAATGCAGAGGAGAATCAGCAGGCTTCACATTTGGCAGTGTCTCTGACAAGAACAACAGGGAAAGTCTTCAGAGGGCAAAGAAGTTCCCAGATATTATCCGGAAGAATGGTGGTGGAAGAATGGCCACAGGCTTTTCAGAGGCAGTCTAGCAACTCCTGAAGTGAAATCTTAAAGGTGCAAACCATCCTATATTTTCTTCTATCCTCAGACATAAGAGAACAAGTTAGAGAACTCTTCTCAGTGGAGGGAGTTATTACCTCATTCCCAGTTTTCCCAGCAGGAGAAAGCAATCTAGGATTACTAGTGGAGGTTATTTGAACAGAGGTGAGCTGCTCCTTAAGCCACCTTCCTGTTACTGCATTGCGTTAAAAATACACAGAGAACATTGATATCAGTCATTTCTGTGTCCTTTGAAAGGAGACAGTCACATAATTAAGATGCTGCAGTGCGCAGCTGCAGCTCAGTGCTGACTCTGCCAGGGAGATTGCAGGGTAGTAGATTCCTGTGCAGCAGGGAATGAGTGATGGCAAGCACCTCCTCACAGGTGGCTCAGGGCCCATCTTGCTGGTTACACATAGAGAGTTGCCCACTGACTTCAGGTTAGCAAGTGGGAGCTTTCTTCTTTAGATTTCATACATTCTGCTTTAACTTTATACACAATTTAAAAGTGGAAGTGGGTAGCAAGGGTGAAAGATTTTAACATACAGCCAGTCCTTCTGAGAGGTGATGTTAAGCACGTAACACAACGACTCAGTGAAGCAGAGCAACTGCACTGGCAGTAAATGAGAGTGTCACAATGATTTGTTTGAACTCCTGTAAAGACAATTTAACATCATTTTGGTGACAGTGTATCAAGAACACACAGGAATTCACTCTAGTGTCAGCATAACTTTTATTTATTTATTGCTGTCAATATGCACAGTAAAGGAAGACCTGATGTGGCTACCACCTGCATATAATAGTTCTGAGGAGTCTGATATTGTGGTTTTGATAGTAATAGAACAAAAATGCTGTATTCGCAGGCCACAGGGTACATTCCCTAGCTATTCTTTGTTCTGTCCCTTCCAGCATCACATAATATAGACCTTGGAACTGGAAAATAGCTAGAGATGATGTGAGAACAGCATAAAGGGAAAAACCATTTCTGTATTGCTTTATCACAGCCCTTCAGCCTTGTAGGAGCAAGAATTCATTTGTGGCTTTCTAGCATATAAACACAAGTAAAAAAACCACAGAAGGATCAGGTATGCTATGGAAGGATGGAAATAGTCTTCTCCTATCATATCACCTATTATCACAAAAATACCACCCTTCAGAGCTGGATCTTCTGATTGGATGAAACCTCCCAATGCCTGGCAGAAGGATACTAGTCAGTAGGCAACTGAAAAAGGAACTACAGGCTGTGCCTTCAAAGCTTTTTGTCTGGTCACACCAGAGTGATTCCATCCAGGAGCATCAGACGGTCATAGAATGCTCCTCCACTCAGCATCAACCCCCCTCCTCTGGCTGGTAAGCCAGGGCTTGCTTCCCAGCCTCATCCTTCACTTCTCCCTAGGAATAACACTAAATTGGTAGGAATTTATGTAGGCAGCCAGAAGCCAAAGGCTATGAGTGGACACTGTCACAGTCTAATTGAGACAGTAGTAAGCCACTACCTGTGTGTCACTGGACATCCATAATAGCCAGGGGTCCTGATGCCATGAAAGGCACAGTAAATCTTCACTTAAGACCCCCTGACCCCCAGCTGTACTTCTGCTGGTAACTTTATTTACCTTTGTATTGTCTATTTATCTCCCAGTGAATACCCTGGAGAAAACAGGGTGTCACTCTGAGTGTGCTCACCCTGTGCTCTGTAAGCACCAGGCGGTGCTGTTTCTACAGCATGGGTCATTATTAGCCAGCTGCTCGCTTAAAATAGGTGAGAGAGGCTGTAAGGGGCTCCACAACAAAGTGACTCTTCTCCTGTACCATACAAGATGGTCATATGTAGGCCAAATTCTCCTCTTCAATAGCCACATGGCAAGCAATTGGGTGGGCTCAGAGGCTGATAAGAAGCTCTCCTCTAATGGGCTGTTCACAGCACTGCTCCCCATCCAGCTTTGACTTGACAGAGGTCCCAGTTTGACCAAGACTGCCTGGATTGCAATTAAGAGGACTGGTACAGAGCAGTACAAAGCCTCAGCCACAGGCTGTTCACTGCAGCACATACAGAGATGACTTTCCCCACTTCCACAGCCCTGACAGCTTGCTGCTGACAATGTTTAATTCTTGACGTGGTAGTGAGTTTTGTTGCTGGACAGTCCTCACCTTCCTGACCTCCAACATGTTTTACAGAGGTGTTGCGGAAGCCATCAGAACTGAGTCAAAGGCTTCTTCATACTGACAAATAGATAACCAATAGACAACACCTTCTCTAGCACATATTCCGCTGTTCAGGCACAGCTACATGTCCCACTGCAAAAAATGTGCAAAGGTGGCCCCGGAATGTTCTACCCACAGTCAACATAACACAACCGTCCCTCCAGCTTTCATCAATGCCACTGAGTTACCTATAAACTCTTCTCTGTACATGATCCTCCTTGGACCCAAATCCACAGCATCCTCCTGCTGTCTTCACCTTATGTTGCTGCTGTTTGCTTGAAATGATGTAGCATCAAGACAAAAAGTTGCCCTGTGTTTGATACTTTTGCCTGTGCTTGGGAGGCTGGGACTGCTGCAGCCTTCAGGAAATGTGCCCCACCAAAGTGCTGACTGACTGAGGGTATGTGGCCAGCCATCTCCTAGAGGGGATCAGGCACAGCAGAGTGAGCTGTGTTCAGCTGAGGAGGTTACACTAGCTGGAACATATGCTGATAAAGGGCTTTCTCAGAAGCACTTGTGTTTGGCAGACAGACTAGACAGGGAAGGAAAGAAGAGGCACTTCCTAAGCTACGGTCTCTGGTTCACTTTAACACCGACTGTGGCATCTTGGAAAAACATGGCTTAATGTACGCAGCTGAAGCAAACAGGTCTGGAGTGACCAGCAGAGAAGGTCTGCCAAGCTACAGGGAGCACTCAAACTAAAGCAAAGCCAATAACTGCAGGGATTGCCTACACACAACTTTCCCCCACCTTCCCCACCAATTGCCAAATCTCCCTTCTGACCCTAGTGCCCAAGGCTGTAACTTTTTCAGAGCTGAACGGCAAGTCGAGCTCAGAAGACCCCTCCCAAGAAGAGTCACTTTTTGTCCCCTGAAGCAGAATCCTTTTGCGACCTCATGATTTGATAGATAGTTTTTCTAAAGCGCTGGTCCCGGCTCAGTCTTTTGGCTGCTTCTTTCAGTTCCTCAATGTTTTCAGCTTCTGCGTGTGAGAAGATGAAGGACTGGGACTGTTTCACTGAAACAAGAACAGCACAGAAAGGTCAGCATTCTCCATCAGGGACACAAATTGAAGATAAAGCTTCACTACAGTTCACGAGCCATGTGATCAACATGACTGAGCCTCAGTCTGTGATTAGGCATTCCAATGAAGCCATACATAAGCACATTTTCTTAGGGGCCCAAGACCATCACAGAAGTATAGTTTTCAACATATATAAAGAAATGGGCAGCAAGTACACAGACTCAATGCCTGCTCTCTGGGAAAGGAAGCTCCAAGTAGTGCTGTAACTCCATTCTGCTACTAAAGAACATGAAATACAAACAACATTTGCAGACTTTACTGCTCCGTCAGCCCCGTCTGCACATATCAGCTCCTGCAAGATATAGAGTAGGAGGCTGCCTGATACCTACTGTCATTCCATGAAGCACTGGCTCTCCGGCAGCGGAAGCGGCAGCTCTTTATGCGACGAGTGGCAGCCTTGTGGATATACACGGAGTTCTTCATGATCACGGGCATCTTGGCCTCCAGCTCAGCGTTGCGGATGCACTCTTCAAAGAACTCTGGGGAGAAGACACCACAGTAAGAGTGATGGGACAGACACTCCAAGCTAGGAACCAGTCACAAGTGACTGCACTAGTTGATGGGCTGAGCCAGGTAGTGATGACCTTCACAAAAACAATCCACAAAGCTCCAGAATATCATCAGAATGAATATTTTCAAAAGTGACAAAAGCTTCCAGTTCCAAACAAATATATACTCCAGTTTTAGCAGCCATCCATTCCACATCAGTAATTCCCACAACTGTTCATGATTCAACTGCCAAAATCCTCTGATACTGTGATAAAACTTCTCAACTCTGAAGCCTTGCTCATCATACTTTCTTAGGACTTCTAAAACCAGTCAAGTCTAATGGGGAAAGGAAGGTGTTAGCAACACCAGCACAGGAACATATACAGGGTATGGGATTTCTTAATAGCATAGCAAATACTAACACATAGTTATATATATTATAGGCTCCAAGCAAAGCCCCATGTCCAAACTCTGACATTATTCTGCCCTGATCTGCCACACAAACTGCTTTTCCTGGCCCATTTCCCCTCTTATGGTTTAACCAGCATCACTTCTGCCATTCCAGTCTTGTTGTTCTCCTGCCTGTTGCTGGTCCCTTGCTGTCCAAAAACCTCATATGCTTATGTGCCTGAACCCTTCTATGAAAGGGCAGGGCAGAGCTGCAGGAACCACTTGGAAGGACTGAGGCAATCTGTGCTGGAACTAATGTTAAGGGAAACATTGCTGGTCCCTTATTTTCTCTAGTGCTCTGCTCATCAGTACATTTTTACTCTTGAAGAAAACTTCCCCCAAAATCTGAGGTTGGAAACATCAGGAGACATTCAGTACCAGTTACTCACTTATGCCGTGTGAAAATCTATTCAAATGCTGAGCTCAACACATCCACTTTAGCTCTGTTTTCTTATCATGGCTCTGAGCAAGTGGGATGAAGTTCAGAATCATGCCCATTTTCCTCAGTTTTGAAATCTTACATAGAAAATACTTTATAATACTTGTTTTATTTAAATATATTAAAGTTATAAATATGTGACTAGATATAAAATTATTTATACATGTATTTATCCCTATTTACCTAACAGTGCTCAGAATACCACAGGACTTTTTGACTTTTCTGCATTGGCCCAGTACATCCACCCTTCACTGAAATGAAGCCCTAACTGTACAGGCACAGTATCTTCATAATTGCATCTCCCTGCACTATAACTTGAGCATAGAAAACAAGCAAGACTTCACACAATCAAAGCTGGTAATGTCAGCTCCTAAACCTGACTCAAGCCAAATGCCAGGGTAATGCCCCCCAAGAGAACCCAAAAAGACCCAACCCAAACAAACAAAAAAAAAGGCAAGGAAACAGATAACCTGTGAGGAACATGAGTCTTACACCTGACCTATGGACTGCAGTGCTGGGTTGATGCTGTGATTCAGCTCTGAGTGAAGATCCAAACTTCACCTGCTGGGTCACCTACCAGCACATTGCTACAGCAACCACAGGCCTCCCTCAACTGGGGATATTCTTGTAACCAACACTGAGAAAATAAAGCCTTGAGGGGAATCAGAGGACTCTTTATAACTCAGACCTAGTCAGTCTTTATGGCTCTGCCACACTTTCCCTGTTTGACATTTTGGAAAGTATTTGCTTATCTCTAGGTTTGTCTTCCACCCAACAGAGAAGGCTGGAGTAATTTCAATCTCCTTTGAGGGCAAAACACCAACTGCCTGCACAGCACATTATGCCTCCTCAAAGCAGGGATGTGGTGGAGGTATAAGAAGTTGGGAGAGCATATTATGTGCAGCTTTGCTAATTTGGAATCTTCTTTTTCTGTCTGGTAAGATGGGTAGAAATATTTCCTCTCTTGAATTTGTTCATCAGTAGAGAGGATGGATGACTAACTTACTTCTCAAGTTGCTGACATCTGCTTTCATCTTCTTCTCTTTCTCCTTGTTGCAATCCAGAGAATTTAAGCCTTGCTCCAAGCTCTGCAATGCTTCCTCAGCTTCTCTCAGTCTCCTCTCCAGATCCATGCGTACCTTCACCTCAGCCTGAGGAAGAAAATAAGAATTGCTGAAAACAAGCTTGTTTCTCAATAATCATCCTGGTTACACAAGGCCTGTGAGGGACTTGCCATGGATGCAAATGAAAAGAAAACAGTGATGAAAATCCTTAGAAATATTGCAAGGCAACATAAAAGTTGTTCCTCATGTCTTCAGAGAGAATCTGAAGTCCAGACTATTTTAGTAATTCTCCTTTACTTTGACTTCATTTTTCACAGTTTTCTCCCCTTCTATAAACCATATGGAATCAGAGATGGTATTTAAACACATGAATTTGTGCTAATGCAAGGACTTGCAGCTGAGCAGGAACAGAAGGACATCATTTCAGCTGAGACAGACTTGAGATAAAGGCAGTCAATTCCCACAAAGGGGTGTACAGTGCTTAGTTTCAGAAACAAAACACAAAACAAGTTAGAAATAGAGTACTAGTTTAGCAAATGAGAAAGATTACACAGCTTAGATCAACAGCTTTTGTTTGGCCAAGCAGAAGGTTACAGGAGAAGAAAATATTGAAGGTACAGGAAAAAGAAGAACTGAGGGGTGTTTTTTTGGACAAAATATTTGTATAAGGAGGTTGAGTGTCAAACAGCCACCTTTACATTATTTAGATTTAAATAAAATATCATACTTTGTCCAATTACCTTTGCATAGATTATTGTCTGTTATGAAGGAGGCCTGGTCCCTCAGCTGAATTCCTCTGCTTTTGAACCCAAGTTCCTGCAGAGGTTACTGAAGATTTAAAAGTTTTGAGGTTGGCTTTCTGAGTACAAATGAGGAGGAAAGATGTCTGCTCAGTTCTGCAATGTACACATTAGCAGTTCTTTCAAATCATCTTTATTCTTGATTGTGTCTACTTTCCTCTTTTACTTTTTTTTCTTCCCTCCATCTATAGATAATGCTTTCACAGTAACAAACGAAAAGACTTGTACTGAGCGGATTAATCAGGCTTCAGAATATGAAAACCAATAGCAGTGCTACATGGATATAAGATGGCAACCTCTTGTGTTACCATGATATCACAGTGTTTTGGGTTGGAAGGGACCTTAAGGATCATCTTGTTCCAACCCCTAAACCATAGGATACTTTTCACTAGACCAGGCTGCTCAGAGCCCCATCCAGCCTGGTCCTGAACACTTCCAGGGATGGAACATCCACAACTTCTCTGAACAACTTGTTCCAGTGCCTCACCATCCTCACAGTAAAGAATTTCTTTCTAATACTGAATCTAAACCTCTCCTCTTTCAGTTTGAAGCCAACCCCACCTGTCCTATCACTACATGCCCTTGTAAAATTTCCCTCTCCAGCTCTCTTGTAGACACCTTTAGGCACTGGAAGTAGTATAAGGCTTCCTTCTCAGACCCTTCTCTTCTCTAGGCCAAGCAGCCCCAACTCTCTCAGCCTGTCTTCACAGGACAGGTGCTCCAGCCCTCTGAGCACCTTGGTGGTCCTACTCTGGGCTCACTCCAACAGGTCACTGTCCTTCCAGGGCTGGATGCAGCACTGCAGGTGGGGTCTCACCAGAGCAGAGCAGAGAGACGGAATCATCTCCTTCACCCTGCTGGCTGCACTGCTCTGGATGCAGCCCAGGATACAGCTGGCAATATGAAGCACAGCTGATGAAGATTTGTGACCACAACATACAAAATAAATAAAACCAAGAGTTGGGCTTGATAGGTAATGAACAGAAAGGGAAAATGGGAGCACTCTGGGCCCAGGGACAGCAATATGGAACACATGCAGGGGATACCTTGAGGTCTCTCTCTGCCTGCTGTTTCTCTGCAGTCAGCTCTGAGAGGGAGTTCTGTAGCGCTTGTGACTGGGAAGAATAAAACTCCCGCTCCTCCTCCAGTGCTCGGGACCGCTCCTCATTCTCCTTCATCCTGGTGCATGGCACAGCAAAGAAAGATGACCATTCCCACCCCAACACAACTCAGAAGAAAGGAAAGGAGCTCAGTATTGTGATGGGACATGCTTGACTTCCTGGCTGCCCAGAGCAAAGAAGCACTAACAGGAGCACTGCAAACTCCACTCCAATAACACAGCCATTGCTGGAGAAAGCCAGGTGTGTCCGCCAGCGTCCAAAAATGTTCTTGCATGGAACATTCTCAGCTCCCAGATGAGGCCCAGGAGCACCAAACACTCCTTATGGACAGGCCATGAACACCTTCATGTGCCCAAGTCCTAGTTTGAAAGAAACAGGCCCAACTGGGAGCAAGTTCAGTTTCCTGCCTCACTCTGTCTCCCTTGAAGCATTTGTAACCTGAACTCCTGCCATGGGAACCAGACAAGCTTCCAGACTTGTCCAGTGCTGGCAATGAAAAAGCAAGTCAGCAGACAGTCATGTCTTTTGGCACCACCAAGCCTGAGCAGGACAGAAGTGTCCTCTTTCCCCAGTTCACCTTTTCTCTGCCAGGAGTTTCTCCTGCAGAAGTTGCTGCATCTTCTCTTCAATCTGTCGTAGGCTGCAATGCAGTCCCCAGATGGGGCTTTGCTCCTTGCCAGGGCTGGTTGGAGGTGGGACCTGGCTCTCATTTTCTTCCAGCATCTCCAGCATTTGCTGTTTCTCCAGGGAGAGCTCCTTGAAGGACATAGAATGTGAGTATCAGCCAAGTGTAATTTTTCTGCTCCTGTTCCTGCCTGGTTCTTCCTTACTGACTCACTCCATCCTTACACTGACATGCCTCATTCAGGTTAAACAAAGGAATAACAAAATCTGGGTTTCATTTCATACCTGCTTCATGAGGAGCAAGCCTCCACCACAGCCTTCGCTACAAAGGGGGTGAACCTGCAGGCTCTTTCAATGTGATATACTAGTAAGGACACAGCTCAGGGACTGGAATCTTGTTGCTTCCCTGGTGCACCACAGGTGCAGGCAGCTTCCCTGCCTATCCTGTTTGGCTTGCTCTTTAGTGGGAACTGGAGGCATCCCCTCTGAGGTACTTCTAACTGTGGGCAATAGGACACACCATGCTGTTTGCCTGTGACGTGTTCAGCCCAGTGTGCATTAGGACAGGAACGGTACTGCTGTAGCTTTCCGGTTCTTTTTTCATACCCGTAACGGTGAGCAAGGAGAAGAGCTCAAAATAATAGATTTTTGGACAAATTTGTAGGATCTGACACAAACGTAAGGATGACCCTGCAGCTTCAGAAGGCCATCTGGGTAGAAATTTCACGAACAATATACATTTAGAAAAGACACTTTCCACAAATCCACCAAAAAGGAAGGATTTTAATACATCAATACTCTTGTTTCCTAGATTCCCATGTTCCCTTCCCATGTTCCTTCATGAAGGGAATTATGCTCCCTTCTGTAAACAAAGAATGCCCCTCTGCTGCTCCAAATTCCACCAGAAGGTAGGGGAGCTGCAGTTAAAAAAAAAAAAAAAAAGCTCAGAAATCTCTCTGACTTATTAGTCATGTCGGCTGGAAGGGACCCTGAAGTAAGCCCTTATCCAGCCTGATGTTCAGAGCCAGCCTGTCAGCATGGCAAGATACGGTCAGCTGTGATTGTCTACAGTCCAGTTGTGAAAACCATCCCCGATGAAGGCTCCTCAGCCTCTCCTACTGCCTACCTCCCATCTGGTGAAAATTCTCTCCCTAGTGTTCCACCTAAGCTTCCCAAACTGCAACTTATTATGGTTATTGTCCTACCATCACATCACCTGGTACTGCTGAGAAAATCTTGGTTCAGCTGTGCTCTGCGTAATTTCTCATCCTTTTCTGCAGGGGATTTTGGTGTTCATATCAGCTACCTAATGAACCTGTTCATCTGTACAGCACTTCAACTCTGGCATTAGCAGATGTTGGATTCATTCCACGGGACAGCATTGCTTTCAGACAAAAATGCTGTCACTCAGAGGGAAGGAGTGGTCACTCACCTCTAGGGTGTTCTGTAAGGACTGTGTCAGACTTCGTAACTCTTTCTTTTCTTCCTCCACTCCTTTAAGGGAGCGGGCTGTGAGCTCCAGCTCCCTAAAGAGGCAAAAAGGGTGACAGCTATCGCGGGGGAATGACAGCCCCACAGACCATGCTCAGGCTGGGCAGGCTGTGGGTCTCCTTGTGCAGGACCTGCAACCATCAGTTGGTGTGGGCAGTCCTGGAGAGCCAGGAGCTTGCCAGGAAGCATCACATCATGCCTTGGACACACTATGGGCATCCAGGAACTTCACTGTGCCTCCTGATCATCAAACCCAACCCAACAGTTACTGTGCTTGGTTGCAACCAAAAGAGCTGAGACACAGCAGTCACATCTAAGCCAAGGTAGGCCTATGAGAACAAAATCACACTGGCTTTTGTGAGATGTTATTTAGAGAGAAAAAAGGCCAGGGAAAAAAAAAAAAAAAAATATGATAGCAAAAAATGCCATTTCAACACTCAGGGCAAAGCACTTGGATCCATCTCTTTCTAAATACATTTGCTACTCATATTTTTCATAGTTAACTTTTAAAATTACAAAACTATTCTAGGTGAGGCAACATCATTATACACACAGTGTCATTCAGCTGATGGTGGAAAACCAGATCCAGGTGTCTGGACCCCACATGGCTGCTCAGTCAGTTGAACTAATTGCCTCTCTGAAATCCTCTCTTGCACCTGTCCATTGCCATGCAACCCTAACTAATCTGGGGTTTGCTCATGTCCCAGCCCCTTGAAATTAAATTGTTGCAACCCTGAGTGCAAAACGAAACTAAGCTGTATTCTATTGGTCACACAAGCAATAGCAAATACAGCAAAAGGGCCCACAACTGTTCCTGTTTTGGTCAATAGAACATCTCCTTCCTACATGCACAAAATAGGTGGATTTTACAGACTGTTTTGATTCACCACCACAGTGGCACTTTTGCCTGGTGTGCGAGTTTGTGTCATTTTTCCTGCCCTGTACAGTCTGCTGCCATACCGTCTGATCTCCTCCTGCTCCAGCCGCAGCTCCCGCACCACCTCTTCAAAACGCTGCTTCTCTGCTTCCAGGATCTGGTTCAGACGCTCCAGTTCCTGCACCAAAAGAGAAGACAGGAATGTACTCTGCCAACACAGTGAGGAAAGGCTTCCCTGTTAAAAATGCCTGGGACTTTTACCATGGCATTTAACCCAAGCTGTGTAGAGCTACAGGGTTGTCTAATTCCACCACATTCTAGTTTTGTCCAGGAGCAATTAGAAGGATTTGAGGTTGGCTGAGGATTTTCAGACATCCAGAAGTCCCTGCCAGGCTACCAAGCATCTGTAAATTCCAGACATCCTCCCTGCACAGGTCAGCTCAGCCACATATATACAGAAGGTCCAAAACTCCCTGGGAATGCTGGACTCACTTGTATGTGCCATTTTCAGGCATCCACACATGCAGGTAAGAGAAAACCCAGACAGCCCCAGAATGCAGCAGTGCCAGAATTTCTGTGCCTGATGTCTGATACTTCTGCCAGCTCAGCCTTCCTTCCCACCCCCACTGGGGCAGGAAATCACAAACCATTCAGTTACAGCTTTGCACAGTTTCATCAGCCTGTCACTAACTCTGTGCTGACAAAACCGTGCTTAGAGAGCACCATATACCACAAGCTGTCCTTCAAGCAGTGAAACAATCTCTTCCTGCAGTCTAGAGGAAAGAGTTGCACTAAGACCTACTGCAGATGGAGAAAGACAGGAACGCAATTCAGCAAGGGTCACTCTTGCAATCAGGCTCCCTTACAGCCATAGCTGCTGTGCAGAACTCCTGCTACAGGCCCATGCCAATCACAAAACAACACTGACACTGCATAAATTCATAATAAGACTCTTGTTCCATGGTGCAGACACATGGTTCAAGCTGCTTTCCCAAGATACTGCTCTGAAGCCCTTGGGCTCGCAGCTCAGCTCAGTGAGCTCTGCATTCAGTCCTTCACAGTACCAAACTCCTTCAACCTAACCCAGCCCCATCTACTCTTTGTGGGCAATGGAGTTACTGTGCATGGCTTTGGAAGAGTAGAGGTTTGTTCCAGGATCTTCCGGTATTTCCCTCCCTGTGGCTGAGGGCTGTGCAGCAGGCTACCTCACCAGAGGGGGATGTCTTCCTGCAAAGGCAGAAGTAGCTTAGCCCTAAGCAAGTGTCCAAGCCACCTTCGGATTTTAGCTCTCCAGAAATGTATGCAACAAAAAAAATGGGCTTGAAAAGTCTAGGTATTGCTGTATTTTCCTAAGGAGAGGCAACAGTCATTTTGGATTAATTGGAAAAGAGCATGAGGCATTTTGCATGGTTGTAACATGGCAGTGTATATCCATGCACACTTTCCTACAGTGTAATAGGACAATCCATTTACACAGCTATCTTGCCATGATTTTATGATGGTGCTATAAAAGTCAGTATAGATTTGGTGTAAACATGAGAATGTGCCACTTTCATTATATTAAGCAAATATAAGTTACAGATAGTTTGGAAAGCAATTATAAACTTGATAAAGCAACCTGGTCTAGTGAAAGATGTCCCTGTCCATGACAGGGGGACTGGAATGAGATGATCTTTAAGGTCCCTTCCAACCCAAACCATTCTGTTCTAAGGTAAATTAAGGTATAATAGTCACATCGAAGGGAGTGCTCTCTTGATTTTTATCTAGTGCAACATTCATTATTTTCCCCATCTCTGGTGTGTCCAAAGAACAAACCACATTGGTTTTTGGGCTCCTTGTTTCTCACAATGCTATCTCTACGCTAGAACAATGTCAGGTCTGTTTACTTGCTTTCTGACTGTGGAGATGGGTCTTAGTCGCCACAGTCTTCTTGAATCTGCCAAATAACAATTGTGTAATTCAATCCAGTAGTATCAATTTCACTTGGTCTTCCTCCCTGGTTCTCCTGGAGACATAATCACAAGCATGCCACATGGAAAGTAACAGGGAAAGGGAGCAGGGATACACCTCCACAACCCATCTCATGGCATAGGTCTTATTCCTCTCTTCATCCACAGGGCCCAGAGGTTGGCTGGAGACTCTTGAGCCTCCACAAGCCTCTATTCCTGAAAACTGACATGCCTTCAAACCAACAACTCCCAGCCTCCCAGTCCTGCCACATGGCAGTTGAAGGAAATTGGCTTGCAATGAACACTCACCTCTTTTTGCTCCCTCTGCAGACATAGCTCTTCTGTTTCTTCCATTAGTTTATCTGCAAACACACAAAGAAGGGCAAGCATGGAGTAAAGCATTTTACATCCTCAGGATATTTACAAACAAGAAACACTGACTTTTTGAAGCTTGAAAATGCAGCATTCCCTACTCCTTTGTGTGTATCTGCCTGGGAGGCCCCAAAGGCTGAGATGGCACTAACAGGATGTTCTATAACTTCCCTCCTGCCAAATAACTTAATAAACTAAATAACCATATTGCTTTGTACTCCTTCTAAGGTTTCCTCTCAATGTTCTTAAAAAGCATTAATGAACCAACCATCACCATCCTCTAGCTGAGTCAGGAAAATATTCTTATCTCTGCTAACCAGACAAGGAACAAGGCATAGAAAGGTTAAGTGAGTGCAGAGGGTCACACAACATGTAGCCACAGTCAGTTTTCCTGCACCTCAGTGACACATCCTCACCTGCCTAGCACATCATCCTCTCTTTAGCCCTCTGGGCAGCACTGCCAAACTCCCTACTGTCACCTTGGGATGTCCCAGCCAAGCCCAGAAATCAATACCCTAACTTAGCCACAAAACTTTTGCTCCACAGAGCAGTTCCTCAACATCAGTTGCTCTTGTCCACTGAAGGCACACATGCCCACCAGAGGCTCTGCTCTGGTCCTCACCCTGCAGCCTGACACACCTGTGCTGTGTTAGGCTCTGAGCTCAGAGGCTGTGCCTCAGGCAGATCTTAGCCACGTTTACAGGAACCCACATGGAAACGCTCCTCATGGTCAAGCCTTGGGTTTCACCTTCAGCTCTGCCACCCAGCTGCCACGGGAGCAGGCACAGATTCACAGCAGCACTTTTGTCTTCCTCATGTCAGGCGAGTGGGGTGCTACAGGTTTCCCTCACCATGTTACTGAGGACCTGACGAGGTTATTATTGTTGGCAGGATTACTACTGCTAGAACGAATGCAGACCTCTTCCTCCTGCCCAGGGCAGGGCTCCTTGGTGCCAGAGAAATAGTTACATTATCAAAGCTCTGATGACCACTGCTCCCTTTCCTTCCCACTCTCTCCCTCTTCCTCCTGGCCAGCACCCAATGCAGATGCACTGCAATTACACAGAGGCTCTCCCACCTTCCCTCTTCTGCCTCTCCTGTGGGGGCCCAAGCCCTGGATTTGATGGGCTTCTATAAAGTCCATGTCTGACAGTGAAACCTGGATCCCAGCTGGGTGGAAGGTAACTCAGTGTCGATTCAGGAAATTCCCCAGAGCAGTATTCCTCCAGAAAACCTTGACCTGCTGCCAGGAACAGTGCCTGACCTCAAAGCTTAACTGCAGGATGGACACAGATCATTGAAGGTAAGGCTAATGAGGCAGAAGCCTTAGCAGTTATACAGAAATAGACAGTTCTTGACAAAAGAAAGTAACCAGCTGTGACAATTGGCCAGCTCTGAATGTTCTTGTCACAGGCCAAAGAACTCAGTGAAATATACATTTCATATTCCAGATATCTCCTGTTTGCCACAGAATGGGTATTCCTCTATTCCTCTATCATCTTGTCATTTATCATACTAAAGACCTCTTTAGTCTTTTAAGCCCTTTAATTTGCTCTGGTGGCTGAAAAATAATGTTTTGACAAAACTTTCCTGTTTCTAATTTTCCTTCTGTTTCTGTCCCTTCAGGTCCTCCTCTCAGCATCCCCTGTTATTCCTTTGTCAGGTGTGGAACCACTTCTCCCTGCCTGCCTCACATATGAGCCCGTCCATCACCTCACAGGTGTGAGTGGCACTCAGATGGCCAGAATGAACACACTTTGATACTTGAGTTATGATCACTTTTACATGTGAGGCCATATCCTGATGTCACCCCTGATCAGCATGGATGCAGAAATGCAAAAAGCTCCTCACAATTCCTCCAGCAGCTTGATGATTAGGAGTAGATACTATGAGCCCCTGCTGTTGATGTTGGCATCACCAACATGAAGCACCCAAATTCCTGCTAATTTGTTTAAAACAGATGATTCTCCAGACAAGTCACTGGGCCTCCACATGTGACCAACCAGCAGCTCCCAGCAATGTTAGACCTGGGGAATGCTCTAACTTAGAGGGCATCTGGGTTAAAATGGCTATTCTCCCCTAGCTCTTGCTATAGACAATGTGGGGAAGACACAACTGGACCTCCCAAGGCAGTCAGAGCATCCAAGGTATCAGGCCATCCAGAGACCAGTTCCTGACTAAGGGATTGGACTAGATAACCTACCTCTCTTCATACCTAAATTATTTTATGTTCACCTGGAGCAACTGCTCTCTCTCCATTGTCTACAGAGAGAGCACTAACAAGTTAGCCACTGCCATTAGACACCTCAAACAAGCCCATGTAAACGCTCCCACTTCAGATATGAACAGTGTGAGCAAACACAAAGATCAGGTAGAGTAAGACCAAAAAAAAAAACACCAGCTAGGTGAAGAAAACTCATGCATGAAAAGCTGTGACCAGCCTCAGAAGTACCGGTCCTGTGTCAGTCAGGGGGAACAAAACTATTGTCTGTTTGCCTGTGAGCAGCTGAATCCAGCAGATCCAAACATCTCAGGGGTGGCAAATGTTTGTACAGATGAGCCATGAGGAGCTGCAGGACTGCAGCATGTTGGCCAAAGAACATTCCTCCTTCATAGTCCACACAGATGTCCAGATCCCACCTTAACTTTTGCATGCTTTGACTCCCTTCAGACCTGAATTTCAGCTGCTGACTGCTCAAAAGCTTTATCCAGTGAAAACTTGTAGCTGTTTCATTTGACCACACTGACAACTCCAGGAAAAGAAAAACATCTATTTTGGCCTTCATGGCTTTTCAAAGTAAGAGTTTCCTACCTAAATATTCCTGTTTCTCCTTGGCCAGCTGTAGTCCTTGAGCTTCCAGGCTCTCGATCATGGCTTCTCCCAGCTGGGCATTCCTCCAGGTCCTAAGGAGAGCAGACACAAAGCAGGCAATATAAGAGAGCTAAGGGTGCCACAGACTAGGACAGGGGACTCAGCCTAGCAAACTACCAAGGAAATCAAACATGCAGACTCTCATCAGCTGGGACAGTGATTCTCTAAAATTTTTTCTCCACAAATGAATTGGAGAAATTTCCCTAGTATTCAGTTTTTTGGTTTTTTTTAAATACATGAGCTGTATGTCAACACCTCACAGCTATACAAATGTTTTTTTCCAGTGTTTTGGAGATTTCTACACTGAGCTTAATTTTAAGGGCTCTCCAGACCAATCCAGCACATCCACTGTCTCCAACTGCAACAGTATGTACCTGGAACCCTTTAAATGACAGACTTTAGAACCAGATTTTAGCTTCTAACTCTAATAATTTCCCACTGCCAGCAACCTTGTCTTCTGCAGCCTTTCCAGTATTTTACTCTTAGAGTAATTCTTCCCCTTCAGACTTCAACCATTTATTGAATCTATCCCATGGCCTTCTACCTTCAGTCTTTCTGGTATCCATCATCCATCCTAGAAGCAATCAATCCCTCTTCTGCTAAAGCTGTAAGCCACTAAGACTTGGTGTCTGGTCCTACACTGTGAGTCAAGTCCTTTTCCCTGACAGTGAAGAACCAGAGACAAGAGCCAGAGAAGATGCTGGCAAACAGGGAATGTTAAAGGAAGTAGGCATACTCAAAGAGCACCTTGTGTTATTGTAGGACCATTGGCCAGAGGATCTCAAAGTCTCTTAAACACTTAATGAAGCCCAGCTACAAAAAGGGTCTGTGGAGCAGATATCCATTACTGATTGTGTTGACAGACAGGATAGGCTTTAATACAGATATTAAACACCAAGGACAAGGACACACAAATCAAAATAGAACCAGAAATGGAGTTTGATGCTCACTTCTATCCATGTTTCATTAGAAAAAAATACCTACACAATTAAAATGCATAACATTAAAACGTACATAAAATTGATCCAAATCTGTTTATATAGATGTGCATAAAGGAATAGCAATTGTTGCCCTGAAATTTTGCCATCTTTGTTAAATCCTAAGGGATCTTATTAATATTAAGTATCTATAAAGCTTTCTGTACCAGGGCTCTTTGTGAATCATTTGAAATTGTAGCTTTTTGGAAACTGTTAATTTGGCAATCTCTTATTTCAAGGCAATCTGTACATTGTCTCTTATAAAAGCCAGATGAATAAATTAAACATACACCACCCCAGGGACCAGGCAGCTCACAGCTCCAGCAGCCCAAGCTCTTTGCAGATAGATGTGTTTCTTTTCAGCTAATGAGGATACCTCTAAAGTGCAGAGGAAATTAGAATGCTAATTAAAAATGTGCTTTTTTGCCCACAGGTAGACATCTTCATCTTGAGTGAGAATATGTGGATGTGAATGTGTTTCTTCACTAACATTTCCTGTTACAAGATGAATCTGATCCCAGAGAAGCCAACAGCAAATGGGTCAAGATGGGAGCAGGGGAAACAACAGAGTTTATCATATGATTACATGGAGGGTTTCAAAACAGCTGTAGCCTTTAAGGTGTCTGTTTATAGATTCACCTTTTCAGTGCTCCCTCCCTTCCCCAGACTAACAAGACATTTCCCTGTCTGTTACTCAAAGGTTACTACACCAACTGCTGTGTGACTTAGAAAATGGACTTGTATCACTGTGCAGCATTAGAGCTTTAATTCGTTCATCTGCTGGAACCAGTGCCACTGTGACCGCAGCTACAGGGAGGTACAGGCTTGACTTCAGCTGAGGGGCAAGCCAGGGTTTTTTTCATTTTGTATTTCTTGCCAAGTGAATTTTCATCAGGAAAAGCTACATTGCTTAAAGTATTGGAAAACAATGGGCCAGGAAAGCTCATGGGAGAAATAGAAAGCCCCTGCCTGAAACAAACAAACAAACAAACAAACAAAACCAACCCAAATCTGTAGAGTATCTCCATCACAGATACATCTCAATCACTCTCTGTTCCAGTCCTTTTGCAGCACTGGGAAGATCTCTTTAGCTCTGCCTGCATGTTACCTTTCTTGGGCACACTCACAGCCAATTTTTGGAGACACTTAGCAATTTATACTCCACAGGACATAAGTACTGTGTTACTTTTTTCCTCCTCCATTGCCCAACAAATATACTTTCTACCAGTTCAGGGAATGCTGCTGTGGACAGAGAGAGAGTATGAGTGCCCCTCTCCCCCACTAGCAGCAGCAAAGCCTCTCTGGATGGGAAGAGAGATGTCTGGGAGTCAGGGCTTTGTGCATTTCCAAAAAGCTTTTACGATCTGGCAAGTGTGGTGAGTCCAAGCCACAACACATTAGAAGCATGGGGAGACCATCAGGTCCCCTCTGCATTGAATAAGCCTTTCCCTATCAGGGCAGGAGTCTTGGAAAGGAGTGAAGAACTGAAGGGATCACTGAGCAGACTGTGATGGTGGAGGCAATAACCAGTTGTGCAGGCACATGCACATGACCCACCCCAGATGTAAAGAGGCAGCAGACAAAATTGAAACAAAGGACAGAAGATACTTCCCTGCTTGGGTTTGTTTGTCCTCTTTCATCTATTTCCATATCTCAGTCTAAGGAGTTTGTTTTGGGGTTTTTTTGGGGGGTTTTTTGAGGATGTTTGTGAGTTTTGGGTTGGGTTGTTTTTTTTTTTGGTCAGTTTTAAATAATAATGAAGACAGCAGGATGATCACAAATAAGTGCTACAGTGCCACCGGCAGTACAATCTCCATCTAGGAACAACAGGACATTATAACAGATTGCCTAGAATAATTCAACAGTATTCTTTTAGCTTTTCTATTCACTGCAGATCAATTTATTGGCCCACACTGGCCTTTCTGACTGCTGTTTAGCTCCCAGCCTGACCCTGTTACCATAAATCACATAATCTGTGCTTTTCCTCACATGCAGGCTACCATCAGTACTGGTGAGACTGGCACTGGAGCTGCACCAGTCTCCTCTGATGCAGGAACAAAAGCAGAGAGAGTGGGAAGGAGGTGTCTCAGGCAAATTTTCAACTAGGTGCAGGTGGTCTGTATGATAGCAGCCACTCTCTAGCTTCTGTTTTAAATGCTACTGCTGGAATCTTGAAGCACGGACTAGAGCAAAGGCTGGCTCTGTGACAAAAGCAGAAGTATGGGGCTTACTTTTTGAGTACCCCTCCTGAGTTGTGCCGCCGTCCTCCTTCCCTCCCATACATACCTGAAAGATGAACTTGGTCCCAAATTATTGCCCTTGGCAATAGTGTAGCTTAACATTGGTGAAGGCAAGTGCAGACCTGTGCTATTCAAAAAAAATCTCCAAATTGCTCAAGGGCTAACTCTGTGCCACTTCTGCAGTGGCCAAGGCTGCTCCTGCAAAGTGGGTGGCAGACCTCTGCCTTGGGTCTTGTGTCCTGTGGGACTTCTGCTCCCATGAAACTTCTGTGGATAGCTTTGTGTTGCACATCATACACTGCCATGGAGGTAACAGCTTGCCCCAGCACTAAAGACAAGCACACTGCAGCAGCACAGAGCTTGGCTTGGGCTGATCCTCCATAACACTGGGTTCCCCATTAATTACAAACTGACATTTTGAGCCTCACAGCGTTGAAACTAACTGGGATATTGCCTTTACCATGTACACATACATGCACACACTGGTATTACAAGTTAAACAGCTTTTGTCCCTACACTGACAAGAGACCACGTTGTAATGCAGCCAGGAAGGGCAGAGCAAAGTGCTCATTGCTTTAAGCCTCATAGCTGAATGGTAAGCTTTGCTCTACAGACTCAGGAAGCTTCTGTATCTCATTTGGGAAAATCAAATCCCTGTTTAAGTGTTATGTCTTCCTGCATCTGCTGAGATTTAGAGGGAGCCTGCTCTGGTTTTGCAGGACAGATGTTCATTGCGCAGTCAGGCTCCTGGGTGCTGAGGGATTGCAGAGCTGGAGGCCAACAAACTGCAAGTCTCTGTCCAGCATTCTCAGCAGACTGTGAACCAGTACTGAATGCATACAGCAAACAAACCCTCTCACCCCTGTCGGTGGGCTGGAAATGCTTTGCTAACACTGCCTCTCCTGGGATTTCACAATTAAACTGTTTTGAGAGGCCAAATCTTGTTGCTGCACGGTCTGAGCACCCTCAGATCTGGGCAGAAGGAATGCACGCCCCATGGACACACAATCGCTTCACAATTACTGTTACTGATCAGTACTGTGCTGGTGAGGTCCCTGCTCGCAGCAGGACATAGAGCCACAGGGACAGCTGCTCACTAGATTTGCGCCTTGCCTGTTCTGCTCTTACTTTACCTCAAATTCATATGGAGAGGTTTTCTAACCCCCACTTCTGTCAAGCCTGCAAACCTTTCTTCCCACACAAAATGGACCAGGAGGGCTCCCATTCAGACCCAGGTCTCACCTCTCTGAGGCAAGAGAGACGGATAGCAGAAGGAACTCAGGATATCAGCATTTGACAGATGACAGCCTGGGGTTGTGAGCAGAGAGCCATACTGTACATACACTGCACACAAAGGCGGGAAGCTCTGGATCAGTTTAGAGCATTCCTGTTTAGGGAAAGGATGGGTCCAGGAGGCAAGTGAGCTCTCACTGGTTTTGAGGAGCTTGTCTGACTCCCTGTAGTCCATCTAGTCAGGCTTCATCCTCTTCATCCTTTACACATCTACAGAGCAGATCAAAGCGAATAAGGAATAGAAAGAAGCTTACACTTTTCCAGACTCCTGTAGCATCTCCAGCCACTGAGCCTGCTCAAACTCTGATTCGGCTGCTAGAACAATGTTACCCTGGAAGAGGGGAGGGGAGGGGAAAAAAACCCGGATTAGAGAGGCTGGTGCCTTATGCGCCTCTGTGCACTCATGGCACGAACTGGACACAAGAAGCATCATACAGGAGCAAGTATTACTCAGGCCTACCACACATTGGAAAGTGTGCATGTGGCAAACAGTCACAATAGGTATAATATTGATATGTCAACATGAGCTCTAGGGCTCCTGAGAAACTGTCTACTGATCTGCTAGTATCATAAAACCTGGTGTCAGAAAGTGCACGTTTCCTTGTTGGTTGTCAAAACAGCAGCAAAACCTTGAGAGGACTTGGGATGCTAAGCCACCCTTGCTCTCAGGATAGTCTGTCCAGAGAGGGTAGGCATACCTTGATGGGGACAGAAAAGACTGCCAATCCAGCTCTGCTCATCCGCATTAACCTGTTCTGGGGTGTTTGGAGCTTTTTAGAAGAAAAGAAATCTACTTACATGGAAGTCTTCATGAGAGATCTTTATGGCATAAGGCATGTTGGCCTCTTCTTTGGGCTCCACAATGCAGCCTCCCAGGGGTATGACACCCTGGAGATAAATCAGAGCACTCGAATCAGTCAGCAAAATCAAGTATAACTATCACCTAACCAGGAGCTGAACTTTCACATTCATAGGAACAAGAGGCAAATGGAGCTGTTAGCCCCACCACTGGCTTTGCCAACACTGTTTTTATAGCCACAAGATTAACTGATCAGATCATGAAAATAAGGGAATATAACTACTATCAGATAAAAAAGATAGAAGTCATGTGCCTGCTGAATCATTAAATATCCTGAAAAGGTACCAACACTATTCTTTCTCTTTTGAGGCTTCCCTGGACCTGTGAGATGTCTGTGATTTACTGGCACTTACCTCTTCTTCACTTGCTGGGCCCATGGAGGAAGGAGAAAGGAAGAGCTAGAAACAGAATAATCCCCTCCTTGTGTAAACACTGCTCACCTTGGGATGAATATTGAAGTATTTATTGCTTTCAAAACTCTTCTTCTCACTCTCAGCATAGTACAGCAGGAAACTTTCCTTAATGATGAAGAACCTTTAGGACAGAAGGGAAATAAATTCTGCTAGAACAGAGGCTGTGGTTCACAGCACAAGAAAATCTTCACCTAATTAAAGCTGCTTTTTGAGCAGAAAAGTTTACTACCCCCACCTGAGTCTGAGGTGCTTTGCTTCTGCTCATAGCCAAGAGCTAGTGCTTAACAGCAAGTGTCAGGTTTAAGTACTTTGTACTTACAGTTTACTCCAGAACTGAGGGCAAACCATGGCACCACATACTCACAGGGTATTGGGACAGTGCTTTGTGCCCTAGACAGGACCACAGACTTCTGGCATCTCTATGTGTACCCTCTCTCTAGTTCATGTGTTGTATTCAACCTATTGGAGGGAGCTGCTCTTTTTTTTTTAAGGGTCTCTCACATGGGTTAAGACCAACTAAATGCTTATTTTGCAATCTGCTGCCTGCCACCTTCTTCCCTCCCATCTTGGCATAAGCAAGAAGGGAAGAGTTTCCACTCTAACACAGAATCACAAGCTAGCATTCCCAAGTGACTCTTGAGGCAAAAAATTGGCCACCAAAGCACTCAGGAGCAGATATAAATTTGAGAGATATTTTTAAGCAGAGCACCTGGCAACATCTCCTGTCATTGACCTTCACAACTACAAAGGAAATTGAATTTTTTTTTTTTCCTGGTATGTGTAACATTAAAATACACCTTGTTCTGCTCACTTAACCTTAGGTATGCTCTGATGATCATTATATAGTATCCACAAAATATCACAGCTACTGTAAGGCAAGCTTCTAACTTACTGGAGCGTGTCCTCAAAATTATGATTAAAGGAGTGCCACCTTTAACTTATTTGGATTCTTGAAATGCCCCTGGGAGAGTCCCTCCTCTTTAAAAAATTGAGGTTGCATGTACTCAGCAGGCAGTGGTACAGAGGAGAGATATCTGACTTTTTTTCAATTTGGTCTAAATCTCTGCAGCACTTAAAAATTATGAAGAGCAGCTGAAAAAAAAAAATGGAGACAAGTTTAGTGGGGAGGTTTCAAAAGAGTAAATGACAAAGAAAATGCATAGTACTGTTCTGTACATATTTTCTGACATGAGAAGGAGGGATTCGGGTAGAAAGTGAAAGGTGATAAGCTGAAAATTATTAAAAAATGCCTTTTTACGCTTCACAAAACACAGCTGTGTAAATCACTTCTTTGTGGTCCTGGGCACAAAAGATCATGAGGAAACTGGAAAGGATAAGGCATTTTTGTGAATAATAAGAACATTCCCAGGAAGCCCTCCTGTTTCTGAGAGGGAACAAGAGGAGACTTCTACAGCCTGGGCATTCCTGCACCTTTCCTTGAAGCCACCATTAATGATGGGCTACAGGCCATGGGGGCTGATCCACAGGGACAATTCTAATGCTTTCATGTGCCCATCCCACCCCAGTCTTCTCCTGAAGTGGATGGGCTGTCAGATGGAGCCAAGTGCTGCCTCCAGTACAGATGAGCACAGCAATTTGGTACCAGTTTAGTTCCAAAAGCTAAATAAAGATGTTGAAGCTGGCAGAGAATTATCATAATCATAATAAAATAATATATATAATTATTAATAATAATTACTATAATTATTTTACTTGGGTGAAAGCTTTACTGCTTCTATCAGCTTCTATCTCTTGCTATTCTGCCATGGCTCTGGCAACACAAATTAAATTGCCAAATGCCATGGAAACAGAGACCATGGGCTCTTGGGGCAATAAAATGCAGAACAAAGCTAAACTTCTGAAAGTCTGCAGCAAACTCAAACTGTGGACCTACTTTGTACCTTCTCCAAAGTGTTTCAAAGTGACAGTCATCGAACACGTGCATATTTACATCCAGAAATCTACAGAGCATACAAACACCGGTAGCAGTTCTTGTTCCCCAATTTTTTTCTTCTCCTTGCCCTCTCATCTATACCTGTCCGTGTTGACATCAGAGGTGGGAAGAAGAAGGCAGTTTGCTTCCTCAGCAGGACACATTTGATACCCTGGGAACATCATGGTTGACTGCCCAGCCTCACCTCTTGTTCCTGACCACAGCCTGACAAAGTCTAAGCAGAACAGCACAACCCACTGCAAAAACACTCCTCTGTGCTGAACGTCTTTAGTAGGTAGAGGACTGAAAAGGTGCCCATTCACAGTGCAGCCTGTCCAGCAAGTTACCAGAGAAGGAGCAGTTGCTATTCACCTTCCACCCAGGGGACTAACTCCTTTCCAGCCCAGATTCATGTTCCAGTGCACCACCCAGAGGAGCTGCATCTAACATTCCCTCAGCTGGGAAAGCAAGGTGTGACCCTGCCCATGGTGGCTGTCCTGTACTTGAACTGCTCAACTTTGAGACACCTGTCCATTTAGCAGAGGCACTGGGCACATCTCTGGGGGACACATTACTGATGGAGTGGATTAATCGAGGTCTCACCTCTGTGTGAAACAAGAACTGGCATTTTCAGATATTTCAGATATTTGCATTAATGGCAGCCACAACCCCTGCAGCACACTCACAGCTGACCCTGGCCAAGGCAGACATCAGCGACCTCCATGGAGCAGACAAGGCTTATTCCTGGTTCCTTCTGTCCATGTCACTTCTGTGAACAGCAGCCTTGTGTCCCCCTGATAAATTTTTCCTCCCACCTCTGGTCATTAACTCTATAAGAAAGTTTTCTGATGAGTAGCTGCATCTTTGTGTTATGTTCCTATGCTTAGTTCAAGGAGGACTTAATTTTTTAGAGGAAAATGTTGCCTTATCTGCACAATAAATACAGAAATAACATCTTCAAAGAACAAACCTACCTGCCCAATGGACTGTGCTTGGTCCAGTGAGCCAGAGTGAACCAGATACAGTGGGCACAAGAATAAATCCACAAAAGTCAACACTCCACGTGAAAACATGGAGTTTCATGAACAACTTTCTCCACATGGAGAAAGTCTACTCATCACTTTCAACACTCTTTTCAGTCTGAATAATCTCAAGAAACATTTGCAAGACAGGTAAAGACATCGATCTTTTACTCTATGATTTTTTAATCTAAATGTTAACCCCTCAGTTAAAGCCAGGCTCTAGTTTGTTACATAATTTTTGTTTCTCAGTGCTGATAATCCTCATATAATAGATTATGTTCCAACAGAAACCAAAATCAAAGCAAAAATAAGAACAAAACATAGCATGAACCTATGAAAATTGATGTGCCTCTCACAGATAAATGAACTTTTAGATCCCTGACCTCACAGATGTGGAGAGAAAAAATGGGGATTTGGAATGAAAATAAACAAAATAGGAGTTTAAAAAATAATAAGAACAAAATCCCACTGCAAGTATGAAGGAAAAACATTGAAAATCTGGTTAGCTTGTGGATATAATGTATTTATGATCAGATCATACTCCCTCATCTATCCTTACTTGGAAAACAACACCTAAGCAACCAAGATCATGATTATAAACTGACCTTCAGGACAAACAATCCAGGGACAATTGATGCAGCATAGTGAAAAGAGGGATGAAGTAAAGGAATAAAGGAGAGAGTTACAAGACTCGACAGCAGGTTGAAGACTAAAGCAGCAGCCAAGTGAGCAAGAGCAGAAAGGGAAAAGATGGCCAAGGGAGAATGGGAAGAGACACCCAGTTAGGACTGTGATTGGAGGACTGGAGACACTGAACACATATCTGAACTAGGCACAGATGGAAAAGATTTTGAATACAAACAAGAACCCAAAAAAGAAGCAATTTAAAAACAGAGCAGAGTTCAAAACCTTGGAGAGCAGCAGCAAAGGTGTGAGAGGTGAGACAGGCTGGCACGGCCACACTCCACAGGCAGCACAGGTAATACAAGAGCCATTCATGTGGTCAGCTGCTCTGGGTCACCCATCCCTGCTGCTGGATCCTGCACTAAGGAACCACTAAAACCACAGCATAATTAAACCGGAATAGCAGAGGGACGGTAACAATTGGAGTGACTTGAATGTAAAGCAGAAACAACAGCTCTATATTGGACAAGTTGAGATACCTGATCTCTGAGGAAAAAGAGCTCTCTTGGTATCACAGAGGGCTAATGAAATTAATTAGCTAATCTTTGTACAAATTTTTGACATGACAATGGGCCTAGATGAAGTAGTTACACTATAAAACTGTAGCAGTCTCCCTAGTCCTTTATTCCGATGGTGTTTTTCTGGGCACCAGTCCAGGAGCACAGGCAGCGAATCCCAGTTACTAGATCAACCCAGTTCTTTGTCCCTGGGGACAGCTCAGGAAACTGATGGGCAAATGATCTTTATCAGCATGTCAGCTCAGAGTCCACAGTATCTGCCCCTAACTCTTCCTCTCTTGACAACTCCAGGTTTTCCTGCCTGCTTGCTGCCCGGCAGTCGGAGCATGCCCAGCCTGGCAGGGAGTGGGAAGAGCTGGATGCTTCCTGACAGCAAGCAGCCAAGTGGGAAGTTTACAAGGATGAGACCAAACCACACACTCTTGGAGCCCCGCTGTCTCGGCAGCTCCCGCGGCCCTGTGATGCACACACACAGCTCTGCAGCTGTGTGATTGCCAGGGGGTTTTCTGAGCTGAAAGCAGTCCTAAACAATTCTCTTTTCCATGTGTCCTATGACCACACATAGTGACTGTTAGTAGCCACTGTGGAAAACAAGGTTACGTGCACACTTTGCAATGCCACAGACAGGACTGGTTCAAGAAAAGAAAAAAAATTTCTCTCTTAACTGTGTTGTGTTTCCCTCCTTCCAACCTGTCATCTCTGATGGATTTACTGACAGATATAGGCATATTTTGTGTTTTATTCTCTCCTGTTTCCAATTTCTCATGCTCTACCTTGCTTTTCTGATTCTCAACTGTCCAGCAAGCAGATGCCTCCTCCTGGCTCTGCCCCACTGAACCTCAAAGTCTCAGACGTGGATGGTGACAGAGAGCTCAGAGCCTGACATTTCTATATGGGACTAGGATTATTCCTAGTAAAGAAGGATGTGCCACTTCCTTCCTGAGAAGCTACAGCACCCTATTCATGCCATATCCAGGGCAGGTATGCACATTATGCGTTCCCCTACAGCCTCCACGCTGGGCTGATGCCATTACCAGTAAAACTTGGGTAGCAGGAGAGACTAAATTGTTTGTTATTCATAGGAAGGAAGAATGGGGTGCAGTTTGTTGGGAAGAGGATGACCATAAGTCAGGGACTAAGAATATGATTTCCCAAAGCCACTCCAGTAGTGACTCAAGCTTAGCCTGGTCAAAAGCACCAGTAAACTCAGAAGACAGTTGCTTCTCTGTTGGAAGGATATTACTTTACAAGGAAAAAAAATTCACATTAGGAATGGAAGTTCTTTTCTTTAAGAGATAGGCACTAGGATGCTGCTAATGGCATTTCAAAAATCAAGCTCTGAAAGGCAGTATGCTGATATGTCAGCCCTAGCAGATAAACACAGCCACGCTGGTCAGTGCCAGAAGCATCTAGCCCACTCCTGCACAGTACCTGAGGCAGCACACAAATATTTGGGCTTCAGAGCAGACCATTGCATGGGCAAAAGAAAGGACTGAAAGTGCTCCACACAGCTGCTTCAGGTTGAGTCAAGCTGTTCCCACAAGTGCCCATCAGATCTAGCCCTGACTAAGACAAGGTTCTTGTATCCCTCCCTGCATTACCTCTACTGCTGTGAAATTCCAAAACCTGGGATTTCAATCACCAAAGTACTGAACACGATGCCTGGACACTTTTTCCTTGATCTGTTATCTTGTCAGACTCCATCCTTCCCTTAAACAGGTGCTTTTCTTCTCAGTGTCTCCAGCAGCATTGCTGCTACAAGCCAAATGAATGGGATCAAGCCAGTAAATACCATGCATCTCCCACAGACCCATCTTCATGGCTGATGGTCTGATGAGATCAATCCTCTCCTTACATACTGTTTTATCTCCCATATCTTGGAAAGACTTTCCTTGGGACTGGGAGTAGTGCTATTGTCCAAGATTTCAGGACAAAACCTACATTTATCAGAGATCAGATCCTCAAATTAACTATTGCTTGATGTCATTGTTTTCTTAATTTAACTGGAGTGGGAAACATCTCCTTTTCATAACAAAAAAAACAAACCACACTTGACCAGCTATGTGTTGGTGGGCATGGGGGAAAGAGGGGCAAATGGATTAATTACTCCTTGTCTCCCCATAATTATTTGTTACAATGACATGCAAGGTTATTTTACTTTAAAGCAAGTCTCTCCCATGATTAAAAAACAAACAAACAAACCAACCAACAACACACTATTCATCCTGTTCAAGGGTTTTTACTCCGGTACCCACTTCCTTCCAAACCCTACAGATTCCCTGTGTTCAACTCTCACTGACCTGTGTCTGGTCCCCCAGGAACCTCAGCTGCTGTGCTGGCAACTAATCTTCCATATCATCTCTGCCCCACAGTCACCTCCCCTTCTGTTCCCAGCCGCTCTCACTAAAATATTTACCACTTGCTGAAGATGGGGATGACTTCTAGGAATAGAACAGCACTAAATAAATAACGACAAAGGGAGCAGAGATGGGCCATTTGCCTGCAAGAAAATTTTATTAGGAAGAGCCTTTTAAGAATGTCTCATCCATGGCAAATTACCTTCCCCCCTCTGTTATTCTGTCCACTTCTTTTCTGTAACACAGTCACATTAGTTTCCAGACATAATTCATTTAAATATCAATATTTGGGAGCTGAGTAGGGAGCATTAGCACAAATTCTTTTCTGGGTGAAAACAGGCTGTTCTTGGCAGGGGAGGGAATAAAACCCACACACAGGTCAAAGACTTCTACAAACACAAAATTGCTTCCCAAGTAATGTTTTTTTCAGGCTATGCCACCTTCACAGACTGGGAAGTACTGTGGTTATTACACAGAAGTAGTAAAAGCTGTGAAAGCTGGCTTTAGAAATGGATTGTTTGTATCTGCACTGCAGACTGCAGCAAAGAGGTACTTACCTACAAAAGGTAAGAACCAGAGATTCGGAGATTTGCATAAAGAAACTACACCAACTCTAAACTTCATACCAATCCACCACTTCAGTATTACAGAACATACTTCTGTCCTTGGTTAAAGGTTATAGGAAATGCTTTCCAGCTCCAACCTTCCTGACTGCTGAAAGACAACACAGAGCAGCTTACAACTCCCTAATGCCAGATGGGAGAGAATTCAGAGCCCCCTTCTCCCCAGGGAAGAGCCTGCATGTGCTAGCAGTTCCAAGCATGCCGTCACTGTCAGGCAGCACAGCAGTACTGATGCTGGTCCACAGACCCCTGGAGACCACACACACACATGTACAGACCCACATGCAGTCAGCTCAGCCCAGCCGTCTCACACTGAAAGCACTCAAAGAGCTTTACATGCTAAAAGAACATAGTCAGGCAGTTTAGGGGCAAAATACATGAGCTGACTTCTTCCTCTTCCGTGAAACTATCATAAGATCATTAGCCAGAGGAGGCAGCTAGTTCCTATTCCCACCCTAAAGCGCACATAGCACAAGGTCTGGGCAGATAAAGAAGAGAGCACAATGGGGTGCTACATGTGTAAAGCGCACTCAGAACAGCAGGGAAGCTATGCCCCAAGTTTTACCCCTAGCCTTTGCCGGGCTGGCTGCACTTGAAGAGTCAAGCACTCAGGCTCTTCACTTATCCCAGCACCCTTAGGCTTTGTATTTCACCCGAGCATCCCTCAGCAACTGTGCCTTACCTCCTGGACCATTTGGCCGACTGCCTTCCAAAGGGTCTCTTCCAGAGCACACCATACAGCTGCACTTTGGTGCTGATGTCCAGAGCATCCGAATCTGCCTGTTCCATGGATGGAGAAGGGGATACAGAACTGGATTTTGAAGCAAACATTATAGATGGATCTGGTTCTAACTCTCCCCCTCTGCGTGGCAGCTCAGGGAATCCGATTAAATGCAATGAACCAGCAGGACGTAACCAGCCCAGCAGACAGAGAGACTGGGCTTTGGTTTGAATCAATAACTTGACTGCTCAGCACTCAGTCAGTAATTCTCTCCCTGATGCACAAGTGATGAGAGTTTTCTCATTGCGTATTATTTCCTGATGCATCGCAAACAGCACACATCCCAGCCCAAGGGAAAAAGAAGAGCGAAGAGAGTCAGACATCAGAAACACAAAGAGGCAGAAAAAGCTCATCAGAGAGAAAGCTCTCAGCAATAACAAGCCAAAATACCTCTGCACCAGAGCCAGCTTGGGAGGTTATTTCACTCGACATTGCAGCACTCCATGCAGAAATTAGGGCAAGATGGATGTTTTACTGGCAGGCATCTCTGACACATATTCCCAAAATCTTGCGCTTGGAGACAGGTTCTTCTCGTTTGTCCTGAGAAAAATTGGGGCAGAGTGAGCGGGAGCCAGCAAGCTCAATCAGACTCCCTCTGCCATCAGGGCAGGGGGTGGGGGGAAGGCCTTGCTGTGCCAGCCTGGCACTGCCCACCTGGGGAGAGTTCACACGGCTGCTGGGTTTGGACTGGGCAGTGTCTATACTGCATGCCTTGCTCAGCCTTAAAGGGCCATAACTGATCAAAGTTGGAGCATAAAACTCTGCCTGCCTTTATGCTTCACTGCATCTTGGAGATGTGGCAAGAACAGCCTCTGCCCTGCCTCTTGGGCACCAGCTCCTTCTTGGCCACAACACAGACACATAGGAATATGTCACACAGCTCAGGTGAATCTATGTTCATCTCCTGCTTAGTTACTCCCACAGCAAGCTTTTTAATCTGGTTCCCTAAGTCCTTGTGCCTCTTTTGAAACCCTTCCTCCCTGCATAGATACAAACACAGTTCTCCAAAAGAACCCACCTTTTGTA
This sequence comes from Pardalotus punctatus, assembly GCA_013400915.1. Classification (NCBI taxonomy): domain Eukaryota; kingdom Metazoa; phylum Chordata; class Aves; order Passeriformes; family Pardalotidae; genus Pardalotus; species Pardalotus punctatus. The sequence continues at coordinate 163,591 of VZTX01007332.1, read as the reverse complement.
ACGCCTGCAGGAAAGCAGATTAGCATCATATTGTTCTTTACTGTGTCCTGCCTCTCCCCCAGGATTAGAATTTAGGGAAGAATCCTAGCTGCCAAAGCATCTGAAGTTTTGGGATATCATATAACAAATATAGACATATACATGCTGTATGGCATATATGCCATAGATGCCGAGGCATCTGCTCCTGTTTTAACCTGTGCCATCCTATGTGAATCGATTTTGATGCTGTAATTGCTGGATGTCATCCCTTCCCAATGCAGTTGTTCAGAAGAGACACAGTGCAGACACATGGTCCTTTCCCATCCCCGATCAGAAACCTGGGATATGTTATAGGCTAGATCACATCATGGGGCATGGGCTCACTTAGCTTCATATGGTCAGAGGCACTTGCAAATCTTAGAGGAGAAGCAGACAGCCCACCTCAGGTTCACAGACTGCATTCAGTATTAGAGAAATTAGACATGCAGGTCCCTGATAAAAGTTACAGTTGATCAATAGATGAGAGAGTCAGCAAACTCCATGATTTGTTACTTTCTCTCACCCTGTTTGACCAACCTTTAGGTCCCAGACAGGACATGTCCCATCTCAGAGTGACATTAAGGCAGAAGGTGGAGAAGAGAACAGCAGATACTGTCTCCATCTCACCTGAGCTCTGACTCTTGAATATAACACTGCATTGCAGAAGAGAAGCATTAATGCTATAGACACCATTCTGTACACAACACCAAGAAGGAAATAATAGTCATAACTAGGAGAGGGAAAATTTTCCTGCCAATTATGCTGCACAAAGGGTAAAAATTATTCTGGGCCCAACGGCCTCACTTTACTCTATAAATGTGCAGTGAAATGCCACAGAGCACCCACATACAGATGATCCAATGCCCCTGCCATTGTACTCCACCAACAATGCAAAGATCTGACAGCAGTGACCTGCAGTAAAGAGAAGTAGATATTCATTCTTTGCTTCTTTACTTATTTTTACCTTATATAGACCAAGAGATTAAAGAGGTTTCTAGCTTTGAATATCAAAAAGTGAGATTTCTTTTCCTCTGGAAGCCTCTAAGACAAGCAAGGCACTGAGTAGTTACAGCAAGTTCTTTAAAGTCAACACTAGAGGGGAGAGAAAGAGCAACTTGCTTTTGTCAAGTGACAGGCTAGCAATGCTAGGGCAGTAGACAGCAGCAAGGTGAATTTTCTAGCTTCTGGTGTCTGGTCACTGTAATCTCTAGTAATAGCAGTTCTTTTAACATTTCCTTGATGTGTGTACTAACCTAATTAAGGGGAGACTCTGGTTCTTTCTCTGTACATCCTTGAGAGAAAGCACTGGAGCTTTAATCAGAAAACCTTTCTGTGGAACAACAGGCTGCAATGATATGGGAATAATTTTGCTAATATGTTGTCTTTATTTTTCCTACACATCAAGCCAATAAAATTTTGCTAAAAATAAAACCTTTGAAGCAGACAGCAGTGCAAGCTATAAGGAAGTAAAACACTTCTTCACAGAATATCCAGAGTTGGAAGGGACCTACAAGGATCATCAAGGCCATATCTTAGCCCTAGCACAGGACACACCTAAGAACCACGCCATGCGCTTTCATCACCAGCCATCCTCCAGCACAAAGATGCTTCCTTTCAATTTAAGGAGATACATACTGGCTAACTCCAGCTGCTGAGGAGGCTTGTATTTTTAATTTTTTTTAAGTGAAAAGTTATACCTTCATGTTCTGGGCAGCCGTACAATAGTGCAGTATGCAGAAAAGAACAAACTGCTTCTTGGGCTGGGGCCAGTAAGTTGAGATGGATCAGAGCTGCCCTGGAATTGGAAAGATTCTGATCTTACCTTCCAGTATAGATTCCTTTTTCTTTTACAGCTTCTGATGGGTTCCATAGCCATTGCTAAACCTGAGAAACATTAGCAATTATGGGAGGTATTAGCAGGTACCCGAACAACGTGAAGAAATAAAGTCCAGTTCCAGTTTCACGTATGATATCTTTTGTGCAAAGACAAAATGTCACATGCAGTCCTTCTTCCCAGATACACAGCTGTGTGAAGAGGCTATTTTAAATAGAATAAAAGCAGCTACCATCAATCCACCTCTAGTGAGATACACTGACAGAGCACGGTTCTTTTGCACACGATTAAATTTTCAGCATCAGATGGAAAGTCAAAGCTGTTCTGCAGAAATCAAAGAAAAGTTACTCAGCAAATGGCATTAAAGTCAAGTACCTGTGTAGATTTGCAACACCATCTGACATCACCCTGACAGATGTATAACCCCATTAGACAACATCCCTTGGTATGAATTACCTGGTCTCAGTGACCTGTTCCAGCCAAAGCCCTTCACCAGTCCCAGCCCTTCAAACCCATCTAGATCCATGTTAGATAGCCCAGGAGTCAAATTAATCCAACTACTTGCTGTGGATATAGCACCACTTCAGGAGACTTAAAGGAACACAGAAAATAAGGCATCAGTTTTACTGAAGCAAAGGGATTTGATAACAAGCAGCCAGCCCTATAGCCTGGCTTTTGGGAGGTAGCTTTTCAGGAACTGACACCACAGTCAATGACTATTTCTCTCAGCATGAAAAGGAGATACTTTTTTTTTTAAAAAAAAAAAGCCCTGCTAAGAGATCTCTTCTGGGAAGAAAACTCATTTACTCTCGTGTTTTGTTTTGTTAAACAGAGATTTCTGCTAAAAAGCCATTTTTCAAAATACATCAGAGTGGTCGCCTACATTTGAAAGTTTCCTCCAGGAAAATAGCCCACAGGCTTCCTGTAAGGCACCAGTTTCCCCCCCATCAAGCCTAAATACCACAAAGAGATCATATGGTTGACAAACAGAAAATGCTTGGACCCTCCATAGTTAAATAGGCTGCTTCCAGCCAGCAACTTGTTCAACAGCAGTGAAAATACAGCTCTACTTGTTTTCTTTCTTTTCACAGGTTATGAACCCACTGCCGCATTCTCCTTTCCGTTCCTCTCTGGGGGAGGGCAGTGCTGCATGCCGGCAAGCCAGACTGTTCCAGCAGCCCCAGCCAACCAAATCCCAGTCCCATTTCTGAGGATGTGGGAGAGCACAGCAGCCACCACAGGAGTGGTGGCTACTTCCCACAGTGGGAGGAGTGGCTGAACCTCCATACGTGGGGACAGGAAAGAAGTTGCAGCAGCCTCCACTTCAAGTTTCTGTCTCTCCTTCCTGGTCCTGCTCATCCAGCCAGTCACAGCAAGGTCAGGGCTCCTGCTGTGCACATACACAGGACAGGCACAGGACACACATCTTGCCTCCTTCCTATCCACATTCTCAAATGGTTATCTAAGTACAGAGGCACAAAGACCTACTGCTGCCATCTATCAGAGCAGCAGATCATGACAGCTCTGCTGCAAACCCTGCAATGTTGAGGAGACCCAGTAGCCAGATGAAAGACAAACTGTCTGGCAAGGAAGGACATCGAAGACATTGCCCTCCGCAACACACAGCAGGCTAAGAGTGCCATCTCCTTTTACTCGCCTGTGAGCCATGCTGCCACATACCTTTTGTAGATGAGGGTTCTTTGATAATGCTGAAGTTTAGATTGTAGGGATAAATATGGAAAAGCTCCCAGACCCACTGCCTAGTCATCCACTTGTACCCAGACACCTTCATGTGAAGTGCCTGCACAGAGGAGATATCAGGGTACAAAGTTTTGTTCAAGATCAGTCACCTCTCAGTTTCCCTGTCAAAGAGAGACAACAGAACATGGGAAATCCATTGTAGTCCTAAAACTCGACTCATTCTACTGATAGGATCACCTTCTGAGGGCAAGAAATGTTTGAGTAATAGGTCTAACAGTAAGAGTCATTCAGAGTAGTAGTAAGGCTTGTAAGCAGGGTTTTTAGCAGCCCTCTTCAACCCTGAGTAACCATGAGTATCTCATCGAAAGTGTTTCTTCAGACAGCAGAAGCTCATTAACCTCCACAGACTCCAACATTAACTATAATCATATATTGTAAGTTAATGACTACTTCAGATACTGGCTAGGCATACAGATACAGAATAAGCATTTTCCCCCTAATAATTTCAATCTACTTTTAGATTTTCTAAATACTATGTAGCTTTGGTGTCAGTCAGTATGATACAGTTTAATTTCAATTAGGTCCACAAGTCTTTCTGAATAAGGCATTATTCTTTACCCCTCACCCACCACAAAGGGTTTGTTAATCTCTCAACATCTCAGACAAGAGGGAGAAGTGCTGTGATAAGGAGGGTGGAATGTTACGCAATTCTGCCTGCAGGGATATTTGGATAAGGCTTGCACATATCAGTAGAAGAATGGCTTAATTTGTAAGATGGAACAATAGATGACAGCTCATCTTCTTGCTGCTGTGCTCATCCCTAATGGGACTCTCATAAAAAATGCTGATGTACATTTTTATTGCCTTAACAAATGAAGGAACACTCTACAGCAATCATCAGGAAGTCTGCAGCACCACAGCTCCCAAGTTTGTAGGGGTAACTTGTAACATAAATGCACCTAAAGCACTTCCTCACATTTCCAAAATTATTTACCACAGACTACAGTGATTAAGTCTCCAGTTACAGAGGTGACATATTTACTAAATACACTAAAAGAATGCTAATATACTGCATAATGCTTTACCATTAAAACTGAGTTTTACTTGCCAAAAACTGAAGACTCTCTCTGGGAAAAATACTGGCTTTCCATCCTTACTGCTTTAACAACACCTCTGTCATTTGCTTCAGTTCTCCTACTGACTTTACATTAATCATACTCTCTCAGGCTTAAGCCAGTATAAAGAGACTACACTCTTTCTTAATGACACAAGTCCTATGAACTACCAGAAAAATCAAAAGCAAGCAACCAGCTGAGAGGATTGCTTATTGCAGAAGTGAAAGAGCTAAAACACTGTGTGACAGGATCTTAGATAAGTCTCCAGACAGCAAGTGCAGCGGAAAAACATAAATCCTTTTTTTAAAATGAATTGCTTATGAATCATCTCCATCAAGTGCTATCTCTTAAATGGATGCGGGAAGTTTGCAAATGCATACATCACTCATAATAGCAACACTCCCCTTCCTCTTTTCTGAAAATGCAGGTCTAAATCCCAGTCCTACTTACAGGGCAGCTGGAAAGTACAGAGAACATCTATATACCATGTCAACTCAGTAGCTCTAAGAGGAATCCCATTACTGTATGCAAATACTTGAGAGAAGGGTGCAAAAGGGATGGAGCAGACTGTTTTCAATGATGCCCAGTTACAGGATGAGGCAATGGGCACACACTGAAACTCAGAGCACTCCCTCTGCATGCTTTTTACTGCATTACTAAGCACTGGCACAGGTTGCCCAGGGAGGTTGTGGAGTCTCCCTCCTTGGGGCTACTCAAAAGCCATCTGGACATGGTCCTGGGTAACTGGCTATAGGTGGCCCTGCTTAAGCACAGGTGTTATTGTACTAGATGAGATCTGGAGGTCTCTTCCAGACTCCATCACTCTGCAATCAGTGCTCTAGAGGACATTCAATTAGTGCCTTCACACAATATGCTAAAGAACTTGCCAAGTACCATCCCCACACCAGGGGAGTAAAGGCCAGTCCATCTGTAAGCTGCTCAGATTGCTTTATCCCTTCCTGCACCGCTCCAGCTGATAGTGTTATCCTGCAAGGTCAGAAGGCAAAGTTGCAGACCACTGGCTTGCAAAACCCAAACCCTACAGATCTACCTACAGACCCGAAAAGTCTATGCAGGTGATTCCTTATGGATTGCCTTGTGACAGGGAGTCAACTTCCTAATTATTCCATGTATCCCAACTCCAATTCTCATCTTTGCCCTAAAACCTGACAGTAGCAAAAGAATGCCACAGTGGTAATAACTTTCTTCTACAAACCCCTAATATCATACACACAAAGGCAGATGCTTTGGCAAGACACAAGCACCTTTCCATTTGCTCCTCTAATTAATTTATTTATTTGAGCCCTACATGGGTTTTAAAATGCTAAATCTAGTCCCAACCAAATTTGATAAAGTAGTATTTTTAGTCAAAGGTGCCTACATTGGTCATTCTTTAAAGCTGCATATAAATCCACTGAATTTTTCCTAAAAGTTTTTCTCTTCTATAATCACTTCTATAATCACTGCACACAGTGTACAATTCACTGGATTAAAAAAAAAAAATCTTTTAATAAAACCAGTAGACCCAAAAAATGTGGCTTAAAGTGTCTTATAAGAAAAAAACTTGACTGCCCTGCAAGCTTTAGCTCTGATAAAACAGAATCAATTTTCCAAGCATGCCTCCTAACCCCTGCCTGAGCACCTCTCAGAGACCACTATTAAAATTTAATATCCTACTATCCTTTGCCACTCAAAATTATGTTGGTGGAAAATAAAACCCAGAGAAATTCAGGAGCCTGAGAAGACATGTTTTCTCCATAGCAAGAGCACAGTCCCCTCCCGGTTATAATGACCTCCATGGGGAGCTATGGCTTAACAGGCTTCCATGTGATTGCAGGCTGCAGGAGGAAGGTGAACTGCCTTCCAGCTAAACTGCATCAACAGTGAAGCAAAGCAACACTGAAGAGCTGTCAACAGGTAAGCAGCAGGATCACTGGGCAGTCACAAGGAAAGCTCAGCAGTGCCTGAAAACAGCAAGATAGGAGGAAAAAAACCCCCGAAAAACCACATAACGGGCATGAAATATTTCACCAGCACTTTTCCCCCATAAGACAAGAACAAAAAGTGGGCTAGGGTTTAAAGCTAACTTTTCATCCAAATTTCACTAAAGCCCACACGTGTATAGGAAAGGCTACTTGGTCGCAAAGACCCCAAAAAGAATGGAGGGACTTAGTGGCTGCATTTTGGGTTTGGGACTGACAAGACTGAGAGCACAGGATGGAGTAAAGACAATTTCCTTTAGCTCCAAAGCTAAAGGTATGGACACACCTGCTGCTGTCAAAAGTCCTCAGGCCTTTTAACAGTGGCCTGGAGCAACCTTGAGCCCATCATCTCCTTGTTGCCCTCCAAAGAGGTCTCAGCCTTGTGAGATCCAGAGATTTCCCCGGGGGTGCTCTGAGGGTGCAGGAGGAGATAGCTTCAGGGCAATGCCAACTCCTAAACACTCTGAGAGACACATGTTGCCAAATGCCCTGCTCAAGCAGAGCTGTCACATCATCTCTGCATTAATACCTTTGAACACATTTACCCATATTCAAATCCACCTGCTAGACTGCCTCCCAACATGCACTTTGCCATTCCAGGTTTGCAGAAGGTGCTCAGACATCACGAAGAAAAGCAGCAAACACACTCCCACAAAAATAAAACATACTGTCTGCACTGCTCGCATCCCATTTAAGACTGTCATTTCTTTCTGTCAGCTGTCACAAAACCCCATGCAGTAAATGACAAGCCAACTCCAAAGCACTGCATCTAGTAAAAATTTAATATAATAAAACAAATTGAAAACGGCAATATTATTTTAACCATTCACAATTAAAGTGGAAAGATTATAAGGCAGCCATTCATGGAATGATTTTGTGTACAAATGGTTTGGAAAAAAGACATTAAAGTTACAGTTCCATACATGGAGTCAGGTAAACAGCAACGAACCACACAATGTTTTTCCCTGGAAAGCCAAGGTTGCTAAGAGATGTAAGACAGTAAGGAAAAAAAAATTATTTTAAAAATAATTTTGATGTGAAAAGGAATCTGAAATTTGTGATAAAGAATCTGATATTCATCATAAACTTTCCCACCATACTGCAATCATTCCTCCTCCTTCCTCAAAAGAATACAAGTACACTTCCCTTCTCTTTTTCTCAAGTACCAGCACAGAACAGGAAGGGAGCAGCAGGAACATTTATTCCACATCATCTCTCTCTTTTCTGCATTCAGCTGATATCACATGGACACACCTGCTACTGTCAAAAGCTCCTCAAAGGCTCTGAACTAGCTCCTGAATAAACACAGTGGTTTTCCTGGGCCTCTTGGATAAGATTACTCTTTTACATAATCCACCTGGAAACGGTTCTTTGTAGTGAACAGTGCGTTTCTGTGTTTAACACCCAGCCATCTGACAAGCCACAACAATCAAAAAATCCTGTCTTGGTGTGACAGCCCTGCCATCATTACTGAAGTTAATGTCAGTGCAGCTTCTACATCTGTCATTGAGTGCCGAAAAATAAGTATTTCCCTTTTTTTATATACGGAAAAATAAAAGCATTAGAACAGTAGGGAAAGTACCTGAAGACATCAGGATCAACAGAAACAGCTTTAGTCCAATTGCTATTGCAAATTAAGAAATCATTAACTGAAAAGAAACAGAAGATTATGGATTTCCTAAAGAGACTTACAAAAGTAAAGGGGGACGTGGCTGTCACTTGGTTTAAGCATTTACCTACTAGACCTGCTGCCACCTACCTCACAGAAGAAAAAACAGACAGAGGGGGCTATTACATAGAGAGTAAGAGGAAGCTGTTTGCACTGAGGTCTCCTGAGGAGTAGAAAACGATACCAGATGGCCCTGACCACACACAATGCTTGGATTTACTGTGACAGATGGGGAGATAGGTAGAAAGAAAGGGCTATAATAAAATGGACCATTTAATTTAACTCATTAAAATACTCTGCGTCAAGAAAATAATCCTCCATGTGGTATTAACAATTTGGAAAGGTTTCATAATATAAACTTTTACATTTTCCATATCAACATAACCAAAAGCTTCTTTAGTCACTGCAGTCTCAGTTACAGAATTGAAAATAATAATTCAACACAGATAAGAGGCAGACAAAACAAAATGCTGTTGCTACTTCTAAATGGGTAGAAGGAAAAATAAAAATCACAGAAGTCTTCTATCATTTAACCACATGCCAAAATGAAAAGTATGTTTCATAATTTTTGTGCCAGTTTTAAGCTGCCAGTGTTTAAATTCCCTCAACTGCTGCTATAACTTGGCCTCTATACTTCATGAATCATTAAACTGAGTATTACTATTTCCTATGGCTGCCTCAGAAACTGGAAACATGATCTGAAGGACAGGAAAACAGAAAGACGACCAGATCTCTCAGCAGTGGCACCTATGATTAATGTACCAGAGGTTATGCCAGCAGTGAAAAGCCTGGCTGCCACATCCTCACCAACACACTGATCCATGTAAAAAGGTACTATCCACAAGCTTCAACCTGGAACAAAAGGCATGAAACAAGACCTTACCTCCCTAAACCATTGCTATTGCTGTGCACAAAGTGAGGCTGAAGGGAATGCAGTGAGGATGTCAGCTCAACTCCAGGGTGGGGTGCACATGCAAGTGACAGGACAGAGTTTAAAGAATAAAAACTTACTGCTTTACTAAACGTAAGCACCTAGTGCTGCACTAAGCTGTCTCCTGCTCCTGCTCACCCTCTAGCTTTTGGAAACGGTTATGTGGAAAGATTAAATGTGGTAAAATAGTGAGATTATCAAGTAAGAAGGTAATTAGGATGCAATCAGGAAGAACAAACTCTGGAGTAAACATCCCTGTGTATCATTTGCATGTGTTAAGAACCTGTCTTGCTGAACTTTTTATACCAGTAGCATTATGTTTGTTGTAAAAATCCCAAAACCAAAACAAACAGACAAAATCATTTAAAAATGCATAGAAGAGGATCTCATCCACATCACTAATTTTGCACTGGCTTTTCAGAACACAATATTGAAGGTCTAATATTAAAAAAATGCTTGTTTAGGTCTGAAGCACTAATTCTATCTGAAAATACTGTCTTATGGGAAAATATGACTTGTAATAATTTTGCAGTTATCTTATATAGTAAAACACACAAATGAACAAGCCCTCCTGGGAATCAATAATAGGTTCAATCCTGGGAAACACCCATATTATTACAGAGCCAACAGACAAAGCAATCACTAGTCCAAGAGCCAGGCCACACCCAATACTGAACTGAACATACCCAATAACAGACAAACAGGACAATAATGAAAACATAAAGAAGTCATGAGGCACAATGGGCTCTACAGCTTAAGCAATAAATGGCATGAAAAAGAGTCACACTCATTCAAATGGAAACAAGAAGCACTTCAGTTAAGAAGACATTTCAAGACTTCAAAATTCATTTCTAAAAAAAAATCAAAAAGAAAAAAGAAAAACACATTTGGCAGTTATCTTCAAAAGGTGCAGACAAAGTATAGCTTAAAAGGGGTACAGCATCAGAAAGTTTTCCCCTAAAGAAAGAATTTTATGCTGATTCTGTGCATGTCAAGCATTCCTGACTTTTCAATGCACTACAGTTATTAGAGTATAACATATTTTGCATAAGGGAAATGATGCCTGATAAGACAAAGCTGTGCCTTGGAAATGGAGGGATCTTCTACCCTTCTCTGCAGTGAGACATATCATCAATTGGCCTCTAGTAGATTCACCAAAACTAATGCTTATCAGTAAGAGGCGAATGAAAATTGCCAAAGGAAAAGCAAAATGTCTAACAGGTCCACTGGGAACCCACCAGTTTAGTTTTTTGTTTGTGGGCTGTTTTATTTGTGTTCAGAAGTGCTTTAGAAACACTTTGTATTCTATCTGCAGCATAAATATTTAACTAAACATCCTGTTTTGTTAACCGTAATACCTTTATTTAGTGAAAAACCCACACAGTCCCCCACTGATTTCAGCAATTCAGATTTTTGAAAGTGAGCTAGTAAAGTTCTCTGGTCCCTGAACATCTGTCTCCATCAGATTTCTACTCCTCAGAGCCCAGAACTGCTCTGTTCCAAAGGACACTATGGGTATCTCTCTCAACAGCAGTAGTGTATCACAGTAGCCAATACATCACTCCTGCTAACATTTCTGGCGCTTAACATTTGACTGACTTGGCAGAAGACCATCTCCCAAGAAACAGTGCCTTTTTAGAATTTATTAACAATGCATAAACCATCAGAACACTATTCTCCTTGCTTCTATCCTTTGTCTTAAATAATGAAATACACTGCAAAACTCATTTGCACTTTTTTAACCAGCTGATTTCTTACGCTAATCCTACACAATCTACGTAATTTCTTTCCTATCAAGTGACGCTTCTGTGACAATAGCAGTGCTATCCAGAGTTTCCAGTGTAGCCCATTTCTGCAATACAGTAAGTGACACGCATCACAAGGGCCAGTCGCATTGCCAGGACAATGTAGAACCAATGGGGGAGAGCCCCTTCTTCATTAGTGAGACTTCAGCCTCTCACAATGCAGCCATCCTTGGGTTTTGCTCTCAGCTGTAAAAGCTGAACTGCAGGATACTTTGGTGATTGCAATTTTGTGATGAGTCGCTATGTTCTTCCCTGTTCACTTTTCTTAAACTTCAAGTTCCATCTTCCCTGAGAATAGGGCCAGAAGTAACAATTAAAATAGCAAGTGTATTCAGAAAAGAAAGGTACATAGAATTTACGTCCGGCTGCCAAAGTTCATTTTGCTACACTAAAAACTTTCCCAGTATTCCTCAGTTTGCAATCAAGATTCCCTCTGAACTCCATAAAGTGGATGGGATGGATGATGGGTAAGAGAATGATAATGGGAGCAGCAGACATTTACTGCTCATGTTGTATCGAGGAGGAGAACAGTGAAATTTGATTGTTTAGTGATGGTGTCCAATGGACAAAACTAGAGGAATAAGGCACCCTAATACTAGGGCTGCCACCTCCAGACGACTGAGTCCTTTTCCTCCAGTTGATTCAGGTTTGTGGCTATGAGCAATTCCTCCTACTTCTGGGAGGACATGAACTGTGGCAACATAAAGAAAAGTTCCAGCAGAAAACAGCATAGCAACTCCAGTGGCATTGACTTCTGAAAGGGCTTCTTTGCTGCTCTGAAACACAAAGAGCAAAGAAAGTGAGAATAAGCAGAAATTCTTCAATCAGTAATAAAAAAAACCCTCTCTCAGTATCCAGGCACAGCAGGATTTCTATCAACTCTCATTGTCTCACAATGACAATGGTTTAATGTGCTTTTTTGTGTCTTGCTCTTTACATGTAGTAACTGGCACTCTAAAGTTGTGGGGGAGCAGGATACCCATCCTCCTAGTTACTTTACTTTAGACTTACAAAAGAAAAAAATCCTTACAAAAGAACCCTCAGAAAAGCAAAAAAGTCACAGTCTGCTGAGGTATCTTTTCTGACCATCTCACAGCCAACATACCAAACGTTTTGAAAAAAAATAATGTTCATATTGCAAAGCCACAAATTTAAGGGAGGATGCTCAAGACGAACTTTCTCCCTCCCTTCTTCTAAACAAAAGGTTCAAATAAGATGTTAGCTTTTCATTATCTGGGCCACTGCTCTTTGGAACCAAGTCTCAAAACACCACTCGTTCAATATTTCATCTGCATGTACAAATAAACATCCAAAATTTTTCTAGGATTTCCATGCAAAGCTCATGAAGAAATACATCTTCTGCATCAAAACTAAGCACATCTACACCTTTATACTATGACTAAAATATGCTACACATCAGTAAATGCAATCAAATGCAAACCTGCTGATACCAGATTTAAATACTTCTTGAACACTCTCCAACTCACGTGTAATCTTAGCTCTTGTGTATACTCTCAGGTCATTTTTCCAAAGAGGAAAGACACATCATCTGGAACTATAAAACCATGGTGACAGCCCTGATGCCTTACCCTGTTCTTTCTGAAGGGCAAAACGTAAACACAGCCCTTGATGAGGACACTTCAAAAGAGTGCTCAGAGGATTCTCTTTTCTATTTACAAACCTAACCTTTTTTTCTGCTGTCTCTTGTACTGTAATGACAAATATAACTCCTATCCAGCAACCAAAGGATTAGCCCAGATGATTTGTTTAATCTTTCCTCTCATGCTTTGAGTTTTGCGAGATCATGTGTTACATCCTTTACAACACACCACCATTGCGTGTCACCAGCATGACACAATGTAGTTTAGAAATACAAGAGCATCTCAGGATACGCTACGAGAAGCAGAAACATTTAGTTTGGACAGAGATGATAAACTCATGTGCAGTGTCCCATTTCACAGACCATTTGTTGTACAGACCCAAGACACAACAATGCTTTACAGAGTAAGGCAAAAAGACTGTTCTGAGGACTCAATTTCTGACACAGACTTTGAACATAGAGGTCCACTTCTGGGATGATGGGAGAAACTAGAGATTATTTCCTACCTGCATGTTAAAAGAAGAATGTGTGCAGCAATGCTGAAAATTACTTATTTAAATAGGAATCAGATAAAACCTAGTATATAAACAAATTGCTCTCAATAAAGTGAGGAGCAGCAGAAAGGATAAAAGACAGAAATCAGGCTTTTTTAAAAAGCTATACCTAACTCTATAAAGGAGTTAGGTCACTGATTCTGATGGAAAAGCATGGGCTATTACTTGTTTTGTGCATTCATATTGCTACCTTTTAATCAACTTTTCTTAAATCTTCATTCTGCTGAATTTTTCAAGCAGTTTGAAATTATGCAATATAAAACTCATATCACAGCCGTTTTCCCAAACTCCACCACTAAGCTAGATTTTGGACAGAACAAAATCACGGACCTACCTTGCTTAGCCCTAAGTATGTCACCATCGACATAACAGGTGCTGCTAATGCAAAGACCAGCAAGTGTTTTCTGATTCGATTCCGCTCTAGCCCAGCATGCATCAGGAAGGAAACCAGGCCAAAGGCAGCTGGTGCCTGCAAAAAACAATATTCACTGGTAATATAATACCTTCTAAAATCCCCTGAAAGATGAGAAAAAGTTGAAATGTGACTTACTACATTGGAATGGACTGAGCTGGAAGACATTCAGGGCAGGCACTAGCACACTGCAGCTAGTACAAAACAAGAGCATTTTGCAGACTGCCCCACTTTAATAACTGAACCTAATGGAAACTCATATTCTGGCTATCAGAAGACACGTACTTGTGTAGTCATTATAAATACTAAAATACTCATTCTGACTTGAGTCACTGCTATAATCCCTAAGACTCCATTAATTTAGGTAATTTCTTTTTTCATCCTGTTACTATCACACATCCTTAGATAGACAGTTTCTTCATCTGCAGTAGAAAAATTCTACAATTAACATGGGGAGGGAAAAAATTGCCCAGAGACAGGTAACAGACAGCCTCCATGTTAACCAAGACTTAAAAGCTCTTTTGATAAGTTCATCATTCAGTTAATTCCTGTTCTCACCAGGAAGCAAACGAATACTTCGGTCTTCTCCCTCAGCTGGCATCCAGTTTCTTATCCAAAAGGCACAGGTAACCCACTACTCACAAAATTTACTATATTTTCGCTTGCATAAAGACAATGCAATCCACCCCAACATTTCTGAGATAAGACATAAAACTAAAATACATTAAGCATTTTTATACACAGAATCCTTTTTATTTTTAAACTTAGAAGGAGGAAACCATGAGTGAAGGAAAAAAGATGAGAAAGACAAAAGCATCAACCAGGATCAGAAGAATAGAAAAAAGACACCAGAGAATAAATAAGTTTCTCTTCTAATACCAAATATTCATAGGAGAAATTTCCCTCCTCTAAAACTGTACAATCTCAGAAGTCAGTTAATTTGAACATTAAGAGTAACAAAAGCAAGTTTCACTTGGCAATAGCCGTAAGCCAAGATGTGACAGTGACATTGCCACCTTCAAAGAGTTATGTAAACCACAGTTTCTTGTATGAACATTAAAGACACAAGAGATATGCATTTCCTACCATTTTGAGCATGTAATTATGCAAGCAAGATTTCTAATTAATTTCTGACTAACTACTCTAATCCGTGCATGTGCTACCAAAAGGCAAATTTCATCCACACGTGTATGTTTAGAACCTATATAGTCAATAGGTACATACACACAAGTATTAAGCAAAGACCTCCCTATCGTCAAGAGGCACTGTCTGCTTGTTACCATCAGCAAACATTTAATTTTTTCCTACAAAAATTATGTATGAGTGATGTTGAAGCTACTACAACAGACGTAACCAGAAGTTGTAATTTAGTACTCTGATACTCAGTGGTTTCAAAAAACTAACCCTTTAAACACTAAAACCCTTCACAAAAAATATCCTTCCCATTTTCTTAAAAACATCACAGAAACAACAGATGGCTGTATTCAGCATAAAACTGCTTTTCCTCCTTGAGTGCACTAGTATATACTTCTGTGCCTCACCTTTTAGAACATCTCTGAATATGTCTCTTACAGCAGTTTTTGTTTGTCAAATAAAAACTACTACACCAGCTTCAGAACAAGTGTGAAGCTGACACATTTCTCTATGAGCTACTCTTCTATCCCTACTTTTGGGAGACTTTTCCCAACCACTGCAACCAAGGTAGGAAGTAAGCAGTCAGAATTCTCTCTCACTTGCACCCCAATCAGACTCAGCATCAATCACATGCTCTTCTGTCATACACCATACTCATACCTCATACTGGTGCTTTTTGGTCCTTGAAACTGTACTACAAATTTCATTTCAATGGCATTAAACACTTCTGTATTAAATCACTAATGAAACTGTAAATGTTAAGCAATTCCTGTGAGCTTGAACAATCTTCTGTAGAACAAGTAAGATTTTTTTGATGGTAACTCACCTTGTGCAACATAATCGCAACAAACACTATTAACTGGACACTAGTCTGAGAAGTAGAAGCTGCTGCACCCAATGCAACACCATCAGCTGAAAAAGGAGTGCAAATTCATGGATTATTCTTTCACATGAGCTTCCCCACCCCCTCAAAGGCTGACAGTAGAAAACATGTTGATTTACTGAAAATTGCCATTAACAACAGCAACCCAACACAGCACTCACTTGCCTTTGTTTATTAAGCCATAACATTAGAGAATATCAGACAACCCTCAACAGGAGTTGTCTCGTATTTCCCAAGACCATAAAAACCATACTGGGAATCTACTTAGTATTGACACATTCCTTCAAATTAGAACAACTAACAAGTATAGTTGTTTAAGTCTTCTGCTCTAGAAGAGGCTTCCTGTCTAAATTTAAAAATCTGGTTTTCATTATTACCCTTTAAATGATTTTGCAAATATAAATACTACTGTAAATATTGGTATTTTATTGCTTAAAATTACTATACTGACTACATGAAACAGAAAATGGATACTATACTACCCCTCAATAAACACTTGTTTAGTGAAGAAGTATCTTTTTGATCAACATCTTCTGACTTATCTAGACAGCAACTTTCAGCAGGACATGAAAAAGCATCATATTTATGCTACATACATATAGTGAAGAATTACAGCATGAACACGGCTTGACTGTAACACATACCTAACAGTCAGTCAGTCAGCCTAAATGTGTTTCAGTCAAGTCTCTGTGCTCTACCTTATAGCGTCTTTTTTTCCCTACAAGGTACTATTCTTTTCAATTAGTATTGGAAAAAAAAAAAACCAACACATCAACCAATAAGCAAACCCAAAGGTGTTTCATACTACCTATCAAATGTGTTACCATGCATTGAAATTTAGCAGCTAAAGGAGACAGCAAAGGAATTGAAGAGGCAGAGAGTGAGCATCACACAACCCTTCAGATGGGAAAAAAAAAAGAAGACTAAAGAGAAAATTCTGTACCCAAAGAAAACTCTGTTAAGCATCTGAGATCCCAGATACTTTTGGGGAAGATCCTTAGTTCTTCCTCCCTTTTTTTTTTTAGTACAAAAAGCCACCTTCAAAAGCAAAACCCAAGCATCTCTATCACACCTAAAGATGACAAGGACATGCACTGCTGTGTGGGTCAAGCACTAACAATAGGTCCCATATTACCTGCAGCATGGACTACTAGTCCCAGTGTTGTGGTGATTTTGGAGTTGCCTGATCTTGCAGCTTCTGCATCTGAAACAGTCATAAGAACAGTTAGGATAAAGAGCGCAAATGAATAAATTACGCTGGAAAAGAAATTTTAAGTATCACTGTACATATCTCACCAGCCGCTTAGGCAGTTACATTCAAAACTACCAGCTTCTGTATTTCTGCATTAGACTTACTGTAAAATAATTTGACACTTAACACCTTAAATTCACCTAAAGTTCTGCCAACAAACAAGTGACAGACTCACAGACAATGCTTTGTAATTTGCAGGATCTCTCTCACGGGCAGAAACAGATGTTTTCCTTAACCTCCTGAAATGAAATGTTAAAGGTCTGTGCCATCAAGGGAAAGAAAAGTTACTTTTGGATCCCAAGAATCCAAGCTGCTCGAAGAGTCAGGATGATTTTTCCCCCACACAGCTCAATATTTGTAGTTTCCTTCAGATGACAGTCTGGGTCAGTTTGTTGCAGTGATTCTCTGGCAGTTCCTAGTATACAATCAAGCCTACTTGTCATGGCACCAGCTGAAAAGATTTCCCTTCAATGCTATACACCACAAAGGAGAAATGCAGCCAGTGCTATTTGAGATCCAGTGTTTTGACCAGAATTGTCAGACATTTGCAGGTTAGCTCATTACACAGCACAACAGGGCAACATCAACATCCACCACTACAAAACAGTGGTGAAACCGTTACAAAGAATCACTGCAGGGTGGGTAAGCCCCACACACCTATAGAAACATGTTACTATTCAATTGTTTAATTCCAGACAGTTGAACAGCCATGACTGAATTATCCCAGTATTCTGTATGACAACTGTATACACACCTACACAGCTGCTTCACTAATTCTGCAGTGATGCCAAAAGAAATTCCAGTCCTGTTCTTTCCTCCTGCCTGCCCTCTCACCCTCCAGTCTCTATTCCCAGGCACCCATGTAGTCTCCAAATGACAGATCAGGGAAGTGAGTTGGCTAAAAACTAATGCATTCTCTTCAGTCAGCTTAAACTTCTGAATGAAGCCTGGGTGAGTAACCAATTGCATCAGCTTAGCTTGCATGACAGCAATGGTATACTCATGTCAAATAGGAAGAGATTCAAAAACCACTTCCTTTACCGTTGTTTTGGATTGACCACTACAAAACACACTCAAAGAGTCACACTTGGCTTCATATCTTCATTCTGACCTACTGAATTTTTCTAGTTTAGACAAAATAATATCTAGTCACTTGGTAGGTACCAACACTACAAGACAGTGGTTCAAGAGAAAAGTGTTTTTCTTCAGTCACTTTAAAAAACACTACTACATCTCCTGTGACAGGCACAGGCTAGATAAAACTTTACTTAATATTCTATTTTACAATGGGTATCTCTAACACAGATCACAGTCAGTCTTCTCCTGGTATTTGCTATGATCAGAGACATAGAAAAGGGCCATAACCTATACAAAGGATTCTTTTGGAAGCTGCTCATATGTGTCTCCCTGACATCCTCATTGCCATTGTTCCTTTAGAAAAACTCTGAAAATCAGCTGCCCATGGCTGTGGCTCCATTTACACTTCTTCAGGAGCACACAGGTGATATAGCCCCTGTGCTGGCCTTCCATCTGTCCCACCACATAACCCCATACAAGCTGCACTGTGAACTGACAGGAATCCTACCAAAACATATTCCAGCTCCTTTGTGCCTGTGTGTTTTACTTTTCCTTTAAGATTAATTCCTTCATTTTTCAGGACCAAATTCTACCATCAGAGGACATGGTGTGGGAGAAAATAAGCAGCCAAAGGCAATAAAATAGCTTTTCAAACGACAGAACACCTTTGGTGCATTTCAAGCTACACTCTGAGCATGAAGTCACAGGCAGGAAACAAAGGCAACTACAGGCATTTTTAGAGTCTTGCAAGAAGCTGACAAATCTTTAGACAAAGCAGAAAGTATTCTGAAGTAAGTGAGGCTCTAGACTAGTGTGGGAGGTCCAGCTATGCCATTAAAGTAAAGTACCAGAGCTTACATCTACTTAT
This sequence comes from Pardalotus punctatus, assembly GCA_013400915.1. NCBI lineage: Eukaryota > Metazoa > Chordata > Aves > Passeriformes > Pardalotidae > Pardalotus > Pardalotus punctatus. Next base: position 144,756 of record VZTX01007332.1, on the reverse strand, counting down.
TTCTGCCATCTTACTTAAGATAACTTATTGTTCTTTGCAAGTTTTACCTACATATATGACATATATGACCTACATATATTAAGTAGGAAAAAACAAACGAATATGACTAACCTGAAGCTTTTTGGAAAGCCAAAGAAATTCCCTATGGGTGATACTGTAAAACCGATAATAACTCAAGTGTCAAGTCACCCTTCATCCCCACAACACATGTGCTCATACCGTTATTTCAAGTTAGTGAGGCAAGCTCTCAACTTATGGTGAATTTTGAGATAGATTTCCAGCATAAACACCTTACATGGACCTTGCTTTATGTTTTTAAAGCACCTACTGAAACTCTGGACATGACTGGACAAATTAAATTCTGGTAGCATTAAAAAAACAATTGCAACTTGCCAATTAAAATTAATTAGCAAGTCTAATTGAAGGGAATCTTTACTTACCATCCGTAGAGTGCACATGAGAACTGCCTATCTGATCCACCAACAGCATGAAGACAAAGCCGAGGACAAGGGACACACCAATGTAGGCATGCAACCTGGAATGGTCATGGCCATACTCATGTACAGCTGGGATTTTCGCTACCTTCTCAGATTCAATCGCATGCTGCATCTCACTCGCTGAGTGATGCTTCCCTGTGACAGGCAAGCAAACAGATTAGGGAACAGGGGACTGGACATGACATAGTCACTTCTTTCCTCCTTTGCCAAAAGCCTTTCTCACACTTTCCAGGACAAACACAAAAGATCTTGTTTAAGGTCTTTCTTAGACGATGTTATTAGGCAAGTATTGATATGTTATAAGCCAGGCTGCATTTTAAACACAAATTAATTCATAAAAATTGCTGTATAATTCCTTTTTTAACAGAAGTTGACAATTTTGTCAATATTCAGAGATACTGTCAAGCAGTTACTTCATTATCTTCATTTAAGTGAGAAAATACAGGATGAGGAGATAAAATAGGTTCCAGCCATTCAAAAGATTTAATACCATCTTTAAGAAGATTAACTGATGCTCTGAGATATAAACAAGCTAGTATTGATACAATTCATTGATATAGACTAGAACAAAAGTCAGGCACACTGACCTACAAATGTCAGTACCATCCCAGAAACCCAAAGTCCAAGCCCTGGGGATGAATTATGTGTGGTTGTTTCCTTTTCCTACGCACGCTATTAAAGCTTGTCCATGCTTTTCTCATTTTGAGTAGGTCTTTGGGATGGGAACTACTCTTCAGGAGTTTTAGAAACTCCTGAAGAGTCAAAGTCAAAAACTTGACTTACTCTAGCAAGTTGTGGTCTTGCTGGAATATTCATACATCTTCTTGGATGACACAAATATATATTCATCTCACTGTACAAAATGTCACAACGCCATTACTACAGTCAAAGCACATCAGAACAGGCTTGGTAGCAAAGAATTCAAACATATCTTTGCTGAACAAGATTGATCAATAAAACTACTTTACACCACAAAAGATTGTTACCATATATATTATGAAATTGACTTTGCTTCAGATGATTTCAAGCCATAAAACAGTGTGTAACTCAGGGCAGTCTTTCTGACAGTGGTTATACAGTTTCAGCAGTTAAAACAAAGGACTGAAGTCAGCAAAGAAATTTTATTTGCTGGCAGTACCCAAACCAAGGTTTCACTACACACATACACAGGTTTATGATCAAAGAATAATCGAAGTCATTATATGCTGTTTGCTCTCAGCCTACAAGGTCAAAAATTAGAAGTTATTTATTCCATGGCCTGCGGGTAAATACAGAATAGTAAATTACTTCCCCATCAATGAAAAAACACTCAAATGCTTGATAACAAGCAAACAGGCAGAATTAAGCTACACCTGAAACAGGGAGAACAAAGACCTCTCTTTGTTTTTCCACTTACATTCATATACCTTAATGTTTCCCTTAGCTGCACCTTTCTAGGTTTAACTATGTAAATAGGTGAACTCAAGAAAAAAAAAAGAAAGAAAAGAGAAAGGTGTTCTCATAATCTCAAGTTTAATTTTGAACATCCTACTTTTCTAAGAAAAGTATTAGAAATAATTTTTGTAGTTAAATCTGAATACCCATTAATTCTTCCCTTTGCAATATAAAAAAAGAAAAAATCTTTACAGATACACTGGCTTTACACACAATACTGTGAGTTAGACATTGAGTCTGAAGCCATTCACAGACAAATTCTTTTTTCCTAGGTAAATACTTCTGATATTACTACTGCAGTACTGGGAAGTGTCTTTTTTGGTCATATACTTAAAGGTATAGCCCATACAGCTCTACACAGCAAGCTGTAGATGTCATACATGAACAGTAAGCCCCATTTAGTGAAAAAGTATTAAAACCCACAAACATTCACAGCAATTGTATTCACTGCTAGCTGTACCATTACAAGAGAAAATTAGTCTACTCAGAATTAAAATTGAACAGAGAGCAAACCCACAACTACAGCTCATTAGAGACATCCGACATTAGAGTGCACAAATTATAGTACAGTATAAAAGCATAATTAGAGCTTCTTTCACTTCTTGATAAAGGATGATTTTATGTATTATCTTCTATTTATTCTAAAACTAAGAAGAACAACATAAATTTAGTGGAAGCTAAAACCGTATACATTAAAGCATATTACTATAATGAAATTTAAAATTTAGAAATACAAAACCCAGTGCTACAAGAAAAGCAAAAGACTACAGCTCCCTCTCAATCCCAGATTAGCAACAACAGTACACCAGATGCTTGCGAAGTTCTCTACAGCCTCAACTTTATAGTCCTTTCCCCTGCAACCAGTAAGTCATTGTCGTTTACCTTCAAACATCTGATTCTCAGCATACTGGAAAAATCTCATATGTGCAATGGTCATCTAACAGCACAAGTCTCCAAGCTAAAGCAAAATTTAAAATGCACTCCAAACAGAGGTGATGAGCCCTGGCTATTTAAAACAGTCATAACCTCAAATTGAGCTCTGTTAAGGCTTTTGGCTGTAAGATATGCTCCACACAAACATCCCTGCAAGACACAATCTCTGCTCACTTTGAGCTCTTCATTAGAAATTATGAGGTGGTGAAGGCAGTGACAGCAGACTAGACCTGGATGCTTGAACTTGGAAACACAGAAGGATTTAGATGTGTAATGTACACCACCAACCAAGAAAGAAATGCCTGCTACTCTGTGAATTAGCCCTATATAACCATAATTTTCAGCTAAGCATATTAATTCCAAGATGTTCTTCAGCTTCACAGGAAATTCTTATGATGGCAAGGACATAGATCTGTAAAATACCTCCTGCAATTGCTTTAATGAGAAGCAGTCTAAACTACAAAAAGAAACAGCAAATACTCCATAATTACATTCTCTGCCAAAGGCATCCTTACATCTCCTTTGAAGCTCCAGTGGAAGCTAACGCTCCCCAGAATAAGAAACACTACACATGACCTGTCATAAAAGGCTGTTATTCCATGAACAGTACAGTATCCAGAGCCACAAATGACTGGACAACTCAGCAAGAGTCATCAATCTACAGTCTAATTACATCCCTCAACATGCAATATCATGCCTACAGCGGTTTTGCATTTCTATGCCTGCTTTGTGTCATGCTGCTGTGAAGCTCTTCCATTAATCTCATGTTAAAGGCCCTAAAAGGAAGTCTCAGTATACCATAACACCATGATATAAAGTTATTTTGAACTAGGCCATCTGGGTTTGGTTCTTACCCTCCAAAATGTCTTCATAAAGTGCATGTACTCCTTCTGGCACAATGACAGCCAAGGCAGTTCCACACAGCAGCCCAGCACCCAGAACAGTCACCAACTTCAATCTCTCCTGCAAGCAAGTGCAAAACAAGTACAATCTTTAAGAATGAAAATGCTTTCTTTACTCTCCTTTATAAACAGAGACTGGAGAAGGATGTTACTCATTACATAAATATTGAGAATTTACAATTAAACCTTAACAATAATACATAAACTCAATGTTTTTATAGTATAATAAAGAATAATAGTTTTATTCATATTTTGGGAAGAATTTCTACAACAAAAACACAAAACACACACAGTTTATCAGTACTTGCTACTAGTACTTAGAGTTACCTTCCTCGTTACATTCTAGTTTGGGGCAAAAAGCTTAGAGGTATCTTCCTCCCAAACTAACTATATTCTGTTTTACCAATAAATTCACCAATTCACTTCCTTGTGACTACATTGACAGGATAAAGTCAAAGCCATGTACTAAAATCCAATTACATAAACATAATAGTCTAAAATATGACAAGTTTGCAGAGGCCATTACTCAATTTCTGTAACAACCCCTGTCATATAACATGTAGCAACCGTAAGAGTTTAGATCCTCCTAACAACTGTGTAGCACCCATTTTGCGGCAGAACCATCATCATCTTCCATGCGCAGTGAGACGTCTGAGTGCCAGCAAAATATTAACATTAACTACTGAGCAGAGACAGAGGTCAACATACGATTAACAGGAAGCCACTTGCTGCATATCATTATTATGCCATCCATTCTCCATTGTGCACCATAATGACACAAATTGCTCAGTCTCACCGAAATGTGCAACACTTGCAATAGAAGGAGGAGGTACTAGGGAGATGCACAAGCAGCTTCCTGAAAGCAAGCTGTATGTGGCCATAAGGGAACAACCGTAGCATTACTGGGGAAAATTCAAATAGTAATATGACGGAGAGGAAAATAAGTGTAAAATTTCCACAAACATGCACTGTATACTAGCACACATAATAATTACACACGGTAAATTGTTATACAGTGGAAATCCACATGAGAAGATAAATTTTCAACATCTGCCATTCACAAAGTCATTTTGCAAAAATACAGTATCTTACAAGGGAAAAAAAGACTGTTTTTACCTGCAACACTGTAGTATCTTTTGCATACACACATAAACACAGGGAAAACTGTCAGAAGTAATACTGATTTATTACAACTGCAAATACAGAGTATTGCACCTGTGAATTTTAAAGATCCATGAAAACAATATACACTAACAAGTTATTATTTCAAGATAAGTCTCCATCTCCTTTTCAGTACAAAATAGTTAGATGTGGTGAATACAGGAATTTCATAACAACAGCCTACATAGACAGGCAAAAGTAATATAGTTTTATCCAAGAAACCAAACCATTTCTGTTAAAAATATTTGCATGTTAAAAAACAAGAGTAACACAGTAAGCAGTGCTAAAAATCCAAAGGAAGAATCTCAAATTCCTCAAATTAGCAAACCTTTCCACTGCTCGGTATTTTTTTTTAATGTGTATGGCACTGAAACCCTTGGACTGACCAAAAATTCACACCTACTTTCAACAGGAAGCAGCCCCAGGTCCTGCCTCTATTACACCACCAAAACATTCAAACTGCTACAATTCCATTTTTAAAATTTTCTGCATTTAGCCTGTATCTTAATAGACTGCCTCAGAACTGGTACAGTGTTGTTTCCAGCCCTAAATTAACCAGAGTCCTGTAAATTAGGATTAATCTGAAAAGGTACCTCTGCACACAGATATAAGGCAAAGTTCTGTTCAGTTTGTACCTTTAACCACCCATGTGTAGTCATACCTGGCTTTCCCAGAGTTTTACACTTCCAAGAATATCCTAATCTAACTGAAACAATAAAACACAGCATGTGATCAAAACACAAGTAATAAATTCCATGGCAAAAAAAAACACCTGAAGGAATGTATTAACACTAATAAATAATCTTATTGTTCTCCAGCATCTGGGGTATACTATGTACAGCATTCACTTTTGTTTTCAACTCAATCATCACAAATGGCCAGTGGGAAGAGTAATTTTTACTCACTTTGGCTATTTGCAAAACTTTTTGCAAACTACAGAATGAAGAGTCCAAACACTCATTTCAGTTTGAAATTCTTTGTTGCAGAATCCTAAGCAATAATTTAAAGCAAAACAATTATAACTTCTAATTAGACACTTCCAGGATTACCTAAGATTTGTATGTCACACACAGAGATATCTTGCTCCTCTTTAAAACTAGCATTGCATGCAAATCCTTAAAATGTCTAATATTTAAATCAAGTGCAAAACTGTGTCAAGAATTTTTGAGAGCTTAAGATACCATAATAAAGCTGACTGCACATGTCTAATGTGGTAAAATACTACACTGATGGTAAAATACCACCCACACAAAAGGTTAATAAGTACATGATTGCTTAGGCAGAGTTTTGGATCCACAACAGATCTGTATTCCTGCAGCTGCTAGAAGCCTTGAAAGGTTTAGGAGACCACTGATTCAACTACACAAATAAAACACAAAGATCAGGAACCTTACCTTCAAACTACACCGAATATAAAGTTAACAGGTGACTATCAAGCACACCCATGACAAAATGCAATATTAAATTAAAAAAGAGACAATATTAGCACACAAGGCAGTACCCTCAGCAAATTTGCAAGAAAACCCTTTGTGAGCTTCAAGGCAAAAGGGAGTTTTGAAGAGCAAGACAGTGGAAGCAACAACACTGAAGACACGTAAGGGAAGGTCCACCTAAGCACCAGAAGAAGCACTGGCAAAACAGAACTCTGCAGATATTCACATAAGACTCCAGAATACACTGTTAGGTTTCAATTCATTTAGTTGAGTTGTACTTTTCCCAAAATGCTCCTCAGGGTCTGCTGTTCCCAAAGCCTCCTAATGACAATGGAACAAAAGGACAGGTGTAAGGAGCCCTCGGACTTCATAGAAGACAAAGTTACATTTCTCCACCAGCACCTTGCTTCCCAAAAGCAGCACTACTTCCAAGAGAAATGGGAAACCTCTCAGTAGAGTGTTCCTACTACCTTAGAACAACTAAACTCTCATTACACCACACCACTCTAAGAACAACCATCATTTAGAAAGAGAAAAACCCCTCGGGCATCAGAGCATATTAAGAAACCTCCAGAGACTGCAACAATCATCATCACCTCAACAACCATTTCTTAGAAACACCCAAATATATTTAATGAGGAACTCCTGTACTGTTTGGAAACTCACCCCATCTGTGAAAGTCTCTCTCTAGTTTAACAGTACCTTATTTATCCAAGATATTTTTCCACAGGAATACCTTCAGTTACACAGGGCAGTATCTTCAAGTCGTAAGGTAATCAAAGAGCTAAGGTTTAATTTCCAACAGTGCAAGTGGTGAACAAAACTCTGAATCAAAGTTTTCTGAGAATATTCTTGGAATTGTTTTTAAAAGCCTTAATTTGAGCAGCCCACAGGCACATAATGAGAGATAATCTCCGACTTCAGCAGTTTCCTACACAAGCTTCTAAGAATAGCCATGTCTATTCGAGTCCTTACACTATATGCTGAGACTTCGCTTCACCTGTAGCATTGACTCAACTCAAATCTGGCTAGTTTAAATGGCTTCTATACACACTGTGAAATAAGCAAAATTTCACACAGCAGTTTTGAATGACAATTAACATTGCACCCACAACTTTTAAAGTTACAGCTTCATCCTTAACAGCGTTGCCGTACTGCAAGGGGGTGGCACCAACGCCTACTGGGAGACCTCTCTGGTTTCTCCTTTAGCAACCAACGAGCAGTTTGGCGAAGCTGTCTTACCTCGGAAAAATTAACTGCCAAGGGTATAATTCCTGCCACATAGCAGGCGACCAGCATGGCCAGGGACAGCAGGCAGATGGAAGGGAAGTCATCCATTTCGCCGCTTTCTGCCCGGTCCCTTGAAGTGAAATCCAACAGCAACTTTTCCACCTCGCCCCACCGCACGTCTTAACCCGTGCAGACACCGAGCTCCCAGGAGAGCCTTTCAGCCATGTCTCTCTCGCCCGCCGGCTCCGGCCGGCTCGGCCCCCAGCCGGGGGTGCGCGGAGAGCCCGGCCGCGGCCGGGGGGCGGAGGCGGCTCGGCTACCGGCAGGTGGGCCCGGCCCTCACCTCAGGCGGGGAAACTTTCACCCCCACCGCGCTGCTCCCAGGGGAGGCGGGAGGCAGCGGT
>VZTX01007332.1:114058-136717 GCA_013400915.1 Pardalotus punctatus | reverse complement strand
CGGCCGCCAGCCCTGCGGGCGCATGCGCGCGCGTGCGAGCGGCGCTCTGGCGCGGGCGGCTCTATGGTGGCGGCCTTTGGCGCGGAGGCGCTTCCGGCGGGCGCGGGGGCCTGTGGGGGATCGCCGCGCGCCACTTCTGCCCGGCGGTGCTGAAGGAGCGGAGCCGCCATGGTGAGAATGGGACGGGACGGGATCTGTCCGCACCGCGCCCGCCCGGGCCGCCTTCCCTTCCTCTCCTTTCCCCCATGGTCACTGCGGGCGGGAAGGCCGCAGCCGGTAGTGCGGGCCCGGGCGGGCGGCAGCACATTTTGGCGGGGCAGGGCAGGACGGGGCGGGGGCACAAAGGCGGCGGCGGCGCTCGGGGAGCGTCGCGTTGGAGGCTCCCGCCCCTCTCCCCCGGCAGCTTCGGCCCCTTCTCAGGGCGCCGCTGGAAGCGCAGCGCTCTGCCGCGAGTTTCACCCGTCGAGCAAGTCTGCCTTAAATGGCTGATTTGCGCTTTCCATGCTGCTCTTCCAGCTCCTCCCCTCTGCTCGGAGGAGGGAAAGGCGGGAGCTTGCGTTGGTGGGCTGTCGGGATGGCACGCTGAAGCTCAAAGGCCTTCCCCATCACCGTGGTTTGTCGCGTTCATCTAATAAATTAAGATCTGCTGAAGCAAGTTGTTGCCCGGCGGTGGGAGGACAGCTGCTTTTTCTGTTTGTAGCGAAGTTCCACATCGGCCTGGCCCTTGCTCCAAAGCCGTTGGCTTCGGCCATGATGAGCAGCTACAAGCCCTGTCCCTGTTGGCCAAAGTGAAAGGTGGCCCTTAGACCACTTTTTCTGCCTAGCAGAGGTATCTGCAAGGCATTTAGGTGTGTGCAGAATGCTACTGGTATTTGCATCACTGCACATCTTACCCTTACGTGTTTTACGTGTTTATCTTCCTTTTTTATTGTTTTGAAGCTTTATTTTTTTTAAACGTTTTATTGTCTAAGACTACAATTGGTGGAAGCCTCTTTGAGCAGATGCTGCCTAGCTTTTAAGTCCTTCTGGTTTGGCTATTGGCACCGCCTTAACCAGTTTTACAGGGTTCTGCCTTCAGTAACATGAGTGATTTCTAAAGTGCTCTCTAGAAGTTCGAAATTGGTATAATTTCAACCATGTGGTGTCTCATTCAGTGTCCTGCCTAAAAGCAGCTAGTACAACTGTGCTTCTCAGGAAAATGCAAAGAAATCCAGCATATGCATCATAATAGTAAGGGTCCATGTTGGGCTTTTCCAGATAACCTGGTGCTAATGCAGGAAGGTTTATGGATCTTCCCTTGTTTTAGTTTTATGTCACCTAGGCACACGGGGCAGGTAATTATAGTTGGAGGAAACTTCCCTCAGGCTTCTGAATTTGTAATTTTTTTGTACCTACGTGATGGGACAGGACCAGCAATTTTATCAAATCAATTTCATTTCCCCTTAAAGTAAAATAATATCAAATTCCCAAATAAATGTTTGGAAAGCATTAATTCTACAGTACACACTATCCCAATGGCATTAATTTTAATGTTTTTCCAGGCCAGTATCTAATAATGGATATTGTATAGTGTCTGAAGTGATAAATGGCTTAAAGTCAGAAGCCCAAATGATTTTCGCTGTGAAGTTCTGAAAGAACTAGCTTACATGTCTGGCTCACTGATTTTTCTATAATCTGATTATTTGGATAATTTCAGAATGCATACATTCATTTAATGCTCCTCAGTGACCAGCTAATTAAAATGATAGTGTTGGAAAAAATATTTTATAATAATGTTTGGCAGTCATTTGGACTCCCTGCTAAGACACGCCTGTTCAAATACAATGCACTTCAGAACAGCCAGATACCAGCCCCCCTTGGGGAATTCCTTTCAAATCTAACATCCTCTGGCATACATGAAAGTGGATTTAAATTATCTACTCTCCTTTGTGTGATTTTTGTTGTTACAATACACAGCTCAGAATTCCTCTTTTTTTCCATTTTTTCCTGTAAATCCTAACCATTTCTCTTTTCTGACACTGCATTTGATGAGCACTAAACAGGTATCTTCACTGATGTCCCAAGTATGGGTCAGGATTTTTCTATCAGCAGCTGATTAATCTAAGCCAAATAATGTCTTACCCTGCACAATTACCTCTATGTTGTGTGCTCACCTCGTACATTAGCACTGAAAATGTTGAATCCAATTAGCAGCACTGGAAATGGCCATTTGCAGCATGCTTGCAAACTTCCTGAGCTATGCAACCTGTTAATTAGATCACAGATTGTGTACACTTCAAAAATCTTGTTGCTTTGCTCAAATTACTTGCTGTAGCCAAGTGAAAAATGTTATGGAAATAATGGAAGCCACAGAGTGTACAATCATCTTAAGTCTTCTCTGCAGAAGAACAAGCTTAGGGACTCCAACGTTTGAAACAGTTTTCTGTGCCATAAATACTATTTAAGTAAACTGATTAAGGTGTGCAAAACCAGTACATCTGTTTTGGGGGAAATAATCTTGAATGCTAAGTGCAGATTTATTGTATCATTTGTGTTCCCTTGAAGTTAAATGGATAACTCAAAATAGCTTTAAGGTGAGACTGACAATGTGGTTAAGTTGTATCCCCTCCTTGCTCTTTAATTGGAGCACTGAAAATTTTACTAACAGCTTGCATTTGGAACAAAGTAAGCAAATGCACTAATGCCACAGCTTTTATACATTGACTTTATTGCTATGCTGGTATGTCTAAATAGAAACTACTATTTCTCTAGTGTTTTTTTTCAACACAGTAGCTGCTTTACTGATGATTTTACACATTTTGAAGTTCCATAAGGATTGACAGAATTTGTTAGAAACAAAACTTATTAACACAGCTTATATAAATAGTCAATGCTGTTTGGAAAATGTGTCCTTGATTGCTAGTTTAATTATTTAGTATAACTCCTCTTTTTACTCCTCCTTTCATATAAAGAACTTAATTCAAACAAAAATCATTCAAATTGTGCAAGTAACCTGTATTTTTTTTGTGTTTGTTTTGTTTTTCAGTCTCACACAATTCTACTTGTCCAGCCTACCAAGAGGCCAGAAGGCAGAACATATGCTGATTATGAATCGGTGAATGAGTGCATGGAAGGTGGGTGGATGCAGACATGGTAGTTAAAAACTGTTGTTAAAACCTCATTTTTGACATATTCACAAATTTAGTAAGAAAAGAAGTTGCTTTTCGTGTTTTTCAAAGGGTATTCACAAAAAAAGAATCTCATTTAGTTTTAGTTAGCTTTTAGTTTATTAATGTTCTAGCAAACGAAAAACTAGTTATTATTTGTTTTCAAAAGTTCCTTTTTATATTAAATGTCTGGTTTTGGTTTAACTAGATGAAACCACATCCAGTTTGGAAGAGTAGACAGTGTTCTTGCTGGGGCCACACAGCAGACTTGCTTCAGTGCATTTCTTTGCAGGATCAGCACCTAACTCTCACTAATCTGTGTCTTAGCACTGTAAAGGAAATATTGCTACTGGAAGCAATATATTAAATAAAAGATTGTGTGCAATTGATACATAATTTGCAGTCTCAAGCCACATGTGCCAGAGTAAAGATCCTGCAAGACTTTGATACACCTAATGAGCATGGAAGGAAGATTGAAATATTAGAGCTGTAGTTCACTTAACATTAGTCTTCCAGGAAATTTTGTGAGGCAAACAAAAGTCCAAAAAAGACCATGTAAAGTCTCTGTGCTCACTTAAATATTACTTTCTTCTTAAATGTATCTGAATTACTAGTGGGCTAGCTTAAATAAATAAAAGTGATTTAAATATATATACAGGCTGATGCTGTCACTTTTACCTCAGTAGCCCTGTTTGATTCTTTGATGAAGAATGATTAGTCTTAGGAGTTCTTCTGTTTCTCAAGTGTTTGTGCAGTAGGAATATATGTTGTAATTGCTGTCTTAAAATTGTTAGGAGGAGTTCCAGATGTCCATTGGAGCTTACTGCAAGGAAAGTTACATATTTGACAGAAATAAAACTTTTTCGCCTAGATGATAAAAACTTTTCTTTCCATGCATCTTACCTTACTATTTTCTATGCAAATCACTGGGAACAAAAATACTTTCAACTCTGCAAAATTTGATTGTTTTTATGGTAGTAATCTCTAAAGTTTTATTTGTGGATCAATAGCTGAAAAATTTTCAGCAAATACAGTTTTTTAATATTGCATTGTTGATCTTGTTTCTCTGTAGGAGTCTGTAAAATGTATGAAGAGCATCTGAAGAGAATGAATCCCAACAGTCCATCCATTACATATGATATCAGCCAATTGTTTGACTTCATTGATGACTTGGCAGACCTCAGCTGTCTTGTGTAAGTTCAATTGTACAAGTCTGTGTCAGTGACTTAGGAAAGTCACAAGTCTGTCCTCCAAACTCTTATATGAGTTTAACATAATCCTGTTTTATGTCTTTTTTTTGTAGTAACTGTAGTTGCAGCAGTATTGCAGCTGCCATAACATGTTGCCTAATCCAATTAACTGCATAGAAATAAGGTATCTCTAAAGAAGGCTTAGAAACAGACAGTTGTACTTGGATTTTACTCATATTGAAGCTCACAGCATTTCAGATACTGAAATCCAACAGTTTAATACAGCTGCCCGTTTTATTACTGCTAGAATCTGTTTGAATTTGTGCTGTTGGTCTGATTCCTCAGGAGGCAGGGTGGTTACAGATATTTTTTCAGCTGAGGGCTGTACTAGTGGTAGGGTAGAAGGCTACACAAGTGCATTGCAGCCAGAAGTTTGTTTTGATCAAGAAATAGCAAGATGAAGGTTTCTGTAAATCCTGATGAAATCATTGAGGAACAGATTAATCATCTGGAGAGCCCTAGCTAATTGTTACTTGCTCATGTGAAAACACTTCCAGTTCTCATTTGTATGTCAAAGTTGCAGGCAGGCAAAGATGGTCTTGTGTACTTCCCATTCTGACTTCACTGTGAAATCAAATGTTAAATATCACTGTTCAGAACAAAATTGACAATGTCAGGATGAGTACTTTGCATAGTCTAAATTTCAAGATGATGTTTTGATACAATAGTGGTATCAACTTGGCAGAAATGCTGTAGAAATAAGGATACAAATCTCATACTCAGGTAACAAAAGTCTTGTATTAGGCTTTTGAATCTCAAAATTCCAGAAAAATTTTAAGTGAGGTTCTGGGGTAGGCATTCCTGCAGCTGTACTGCTGCGCCCGAAATCCCAGCACAAGTACTTGTGTAGCTGTCCAGTGAACAGATTTTCCCAGTTCAAAATACAAAGTTATTTTAAAAACCTGAGCATCAGATGGTTTTCCTTTGTGTTCTGGTGTACAGGACAGAATCTATTACTGGCAATGACTTATTACAAATGCCATTTGCGAAAGTTTTCAGTAGAGCAAGTAAAATGAGCTCACAGTTCTGCAGATTGGCCTTGTCCCTACACATTCTGATGTGTGTGATCTTCAGGGGTCATAGTGCTGGACTGATGCAATTTGAGAAACACAGTTTGTCTAACGGACTGAAACTAGCCACTTGTTTGAGGAGGTAGCAACTGTTTTCTAAGATAGTCTTTTGCCCTTCTTAATTAGGCTTGTAAAATCAGTGTTGTGCCAAATTCTGCTTGAGCTTACAGTTTTCCAGCAGATGGCACACGTAGCACGAGGTGTATCAGACATGTCTTTTGTTCACAGAAATTCCTGAAGTACTTGATGTCTGCTCTTACAGTGCAGCATTATGAATGGATTTGAGGGTGGAGAGTAGAAACCAGTAACTTTTCCTGAAAGTAACATTTCTTACACTGCACTAGTATTACTGCTGTATGAACATGTACTGAAGCTCTTTCTTTGGCCTTGATCCAGTCATGCTGGGGTTCAAATAACAAGACTTTCTTAGAAACAGCATGCTTAGGGTTTTTTCCTTAGGTAAGAACTTCAGATTTTTACTCAGGTTGTTACCACTGACCATTTCACCCTTCCTGTCTGATCAGAAATAAGTATACCAGGATTTAAAGACTGACCAGGACCTTAGTAGTTCTTGAAGCATTCACTGAAAGTACCATCTCCATGAACAATATATTCAGCTTTAATGACTGAGGGAGAAAGGAGGGCATGAGCGTACACAGATAAGTTCACAAAATTTGCTTTCATTTTTCAGTCTTACTCTGTTTCAATTCCACAGGCCCCAAGTAACTGAATTCTCTGGCCCTTGCTAGTGAGCTGCTTTTATCAATTATCCTGGAGTAGCAAAGAAAATGCGTCTGTGGGTTCTTGTTTTCAGTTTGCTTTTTATGAAGTGTCCTTGTTAGATGTAAACTTGCCCTCAGTACCAACTGGCAGGAATCCTTTGTCATCCATCTGTGAGTCTGCCTTTGCTTCTGGAAAATTTTGGTTTTACTGATTTTCAAAAAATTACAGACAGAAGTTGAACTCTTGAAAACTTAACTAAATCCTTGAAGTAATGTTGAAGAAGTGTTTGACTCATTTAGACAAGTTAGATTGTTTCCTAGTGGAACTATTCTTCTGCATTCTGAGCTTTAGAATACTAAAGCTCTGTCATTTGTTGTCTCTAATTAAATGCATGAATTAAAATGTGAACATAGTCACTCAGTAATGCTTGGAGAATCTAGTTTTGTTTCAGGCTCAGAGTGATCCGCTGGGTAACTTTCTTAGAGAACAGGATAAATCCATTTGATAAGTGGCAGTTCCCACCTACTTCTGATACTGTCTTCTGTACACAAGTTTCTGCCTTGTACACTTGAGGACAATTGATAGTTTGTGAAGTGCTTCTGGTAAATGTACTACAAGGCAGACTGACATTCCTTCTTGTTTTCTCTGCAGTTACCGTGCTGATACTCAGACATACCAACCATACAACAAAGACTGGATAAAGGAGAAGATCTATGTCCTCCTCCGCAGGCAGGCCCAGCAAGCGAGCAAATAATGGGGGCACCATCGTTACATGGGTTGGGGGAGGGTTTGGACAACAGGTGTGTACAGAGTGCAGTAGTGAACGTTTTGTATTATAGTCATCCTGTTGCCATCTTGATAAACTCATTAGCCAGGACTGATTGTATTTTTAGAGATACAGGATTTTGTTGGGTTTGACTTTTTTTGGTGTAAATGGAGAAGAAAGTACAACATCTTCAGTGGAGTTTTAGTTTGTTTTTTTTCCTCCAGTTTGCTAATGGTCCTACTTTATTTGAACCCCTGGGGCTGTTCACATTGTACTTCACCACTTTTGCTGTATGTGCCCTTCTGTGGGTTTTTCAACATTCAGTTATGTCCTTGAGATGGTCTTAATGGGAAATAAAAAACTACCCTTTAGTTAAATTTGAGTGCTTAATTTTGTGGTTCTTGCCAAAAAACACAAATCTCTTTTCCCTGTTATCCAAGGGATAGGGCCTGAAAGGTCACATGGGCTGAACCAACAGTTGTTTCCTGTATTACAGAACAGCTCAAATTCTGGCTTAGTCTGGGTACTGTTTTTCCTGGGTATGTTTGGGAAACACAGCAACCCTCTTGCACTCTACAGTTGATCTCTGTGAGGCATTTGTATTCAGGTGTGTCTGCTCTGGGATAGGTGATGGATAAGAGCAGGCTGAATGGATCACATCACAGGCCCCATGAGTTAGTCTACAAATTCCCCCAATAAACAAATAGGCAAAGCTGATTGATTCTCTGGGAATCTGCCCCAGACTTCATTTTCTCTTTACAAAAGGTAAGGGCTTAGCTGTTTGCACACACTGTAAAATTATATCTGCCCCCATCTATCTTGAATGCTGATATTTTTGTAATTTTGCTCTACTGGGAAGGTTTGGGTTGGAGGACACATCAGACCAAAGAATAGAGCAGGTAGAACAGAAAGGCTGGTACTATGTTCCTTTAGAGTTTGCCTACTGTAGCTACAGACTCTACAGATACACTCAACCAAGAGCAGTTCTGGGATTGACAGAGGAATGCAATTCTCTCCAAAGCACTTAACTTCCTAATACACATCAGTAGTTTCTGATGGAGCTCACAGCAAATGCACTAGCTGAAAAGCATCTGAGGTCAAATTGACAGTCTATAGTAAAGCTTTAATGAAAATAGCTTTACTTAAATGATAAGTAATAGCTTATTGAAGACTTGGAATCAAATAACTGAAGGGAGATAGATTCTTAGAAAGATACTGGGTGACAGTGTTAAACTTTTTCTCAACAGAAATACAGGTTGGAGATCAGACCTACTAGCTCTAGAATTATATTGACCAGGAATAAATTCAATCTGTTAACATCAAAACATGCTTTCTTTATACTGAATAGTGATTTTCAAAATATAATAGGTCAGAAGTATATTAATCCGCTTAAGGTTATTTAAATCTGTAAACACTTTGGCATGGAAGTTTTATATTCAGCTTGACATAGTAAGTAATACTTGGAAAATTCACTATTGCCCTTATAATAACATTCAGGTTTAATACAAGCAATGTTATTAAAACAGCTTTTATAGTTTATCTTCCTGGATAGCACATACTAAAATAACATGTTCTTTCCCAACATGTTTGAGGTTAATTTCAATTTTTTTTTAAATAAAAATTCCAATATTCTTATGGATGCAATTTTGCAGTCTTTAAATGAAGCCAAAAAACTATCCCTTCTCACTATCACATTTAAAACAGTAATTTAATATTTACCACATTCTGTGAACTTGTTTTCAGTTTAAGGAAAACCGGCAATATGGGCTCTTTCCTATTGTGAAAAGCTCAAGGAATATGCTTACTCTAGTTATCAGGCATTAGAACACAACACAGCTCTTCATTCAAAGGTAACCTAAGTTTGGTATGATTTTAAAAAATTTCCTTGATTTTAGCTCTAGTGATGACTGCAAACTCAGACCAGTAAACAAGTATAAAATACAAATTTCTTATGTTAGAGCAGAAAATAGGAAGAAGGTACTTTAAAGTAGGTGGTAATTAACCTTTCTGCCTTTTGAAAGGGACTTTGTGAAGGCATGTTTTTTAGCTTTTTGAAAAGCAGAAAATTCCAAGCTTCAACTTCAAGGTTAGTTCACTTTTGTTTTTGGTCTTTTTTTTAGCTTCTGTGGTCATTCAGTAATTGAACTTTTCACAGAATTGGAAAATGCAAGTAAACGGTCCTTTTATACCTCTGGAAGCCAGACTTGGCCTTCTGCTAATAGAAAAATATGGTCTGTAGGCCAATTTAAGAGAAGGGACTTTGGCATCATTTCTTTTTCCCCTTTTCACTCAGCTGCAAGTCTTTTTTCCTTTTTCTGAAATAAGCTACTAGTTAAAACTCCAGTGCCTAGTTCTTGAGCTGTGGTTTTCCATAGACTTTTAGTGTTGCATTTTACTTGATTAACCAATCATGAAACAACAGAGTTGTTGCTTAGCTGAGCAGCTGACCAAATACACTGAAGGGAAGAAAAAATGCTACAGCATCTATCTGATGTGCAATAAGCTAGAAAGAAGAATCTGGAAAGTTGTCTCCCACTAACCCCTGCCTTCAGAAATTTAGTGAAGAGAGTTATAAGCACTTGGAAACTTACTACATGCTAGAAGACTGGTGCTCTAGGAACACAGTCTGCTCTAGCAGGCCATGAAACGTTGACTCTTCACTTTGCTTCTTGGCTCCTATTGGAGTAATGGATGACAGCAGGGCATTTAGTACCTAATGCAGTTGCACTTGTCCTCAGAGGCATCAGATAGCACTTTGATAACAAGATACTGATAATTTGTCCAAGTTCAGCTACTACAGAAGTGAGGTTCAGCAGCAGCATTTTACAAGTAAAACCTTTAAAAAAAGGGTATGATTACAGAAAAATATGTCAGAAAAGGATCTCATCCCATGCACGATTTGCCTGCAGCAAATTGTCTGTTGCTTCTTGCGTAAGGATAGGTGCAAAGTAACTGTGCTGGTCATGCCTGCTACAGTGTGGGAGTAAATGAAAAAGGAAATTATATTGGCTGCTTTCTGCAGGAGAGTGGTACAGTATTTTAAAACAGGGATTAAGAATAGAATCCAGAGACCTAGTATTTCAAAGTGTGGAAATACTTAGCTTTTTAAAAGTTCATTAAGGAAGCCTTGCCTCACACCAAGGAGGGGTATGAGCCCTCATCTATTTGCCAGGATTGCAGAGCAGCTGAGGTGCTTGCCTGACTTCTGCTTGCCTTGTGGAGCCATGAACCATGCTGCTCCTTCGCTAACCATGGCCTCAGGAAGTCCTCCCACAGTTTCTGGTCTGCCTGCCATGAATTTCAAGTTGAGGCATGACCAGACTGGTACAACTCATTTTTCAGCATGGCTGTTTACTAAGTAAATAGTAGGGTGAAGTTATGTGAGATGGCTGAGCTGATCTAGCAGCTCCCTGCTGTTGAAAGGCATAATGCTACTTCACAGTATACACAAAAGAGACACTGGGTGTTGTGGGGAAGGGGAGAATAGGACTGCTAGTCAGCACCAAAAATCAGAGCATCTGGTCTAAAGAAAAAACAAAAACAACCTGACATTTTGAGAACAAGAACAAGCACGGTGGATAAATTGGTATATATATAAAGCACCCGTTTATCTACCACTGCATGCTCCTGGCAGTCAGTAATGCACTGGGTCAGGAAATAATCCCACTAAGATTAGAATTTGAGTTGTATTTGACACCACAATAATAACAGAATCACTCTTATAGGAATCCCACTCTGCAGCCTCCTTCAGTATGCTGAAGGAGAATTGTGAAAAGCAAAATTCACTTTGTGTTCCTGCTCTGAGGGTGAAATAAGCTAGGTGGTTAAAATACTTGTCTACTGTTACTTCCATCATCACATTCTTTTAAAACAGACTGAAATCTTGACATCCATCACAATGCATCAGAAGCACAGCAGGAAAGTAGCATCATTGCTAGATCAGTCTGCTCTTGTGCTTATCACCACTGTCAAGATAGAGTGGAGAAAAATAGGAGTAGCCAAGACCACCTTGTTATCTTCCTTAGTAACTAATAAACCTGTTTACAGCAAGAGGAGATTTGACTACCCACAGTATTTTTAAGGTTGAAAGCACTGCCAGATTTTTCGCTTGCATTAGAAAAGGGTGTATTGCAAAGATGCTGGTTGGGCTCTCGTTACCGTATGCCAAGCAATTTGTGTTAGCTCATGATGCACTGAAAGCATGGATACTTCTTAGGATGACTTACTCTCAGAGGGAAGAGAGGAAAGCTCCAGCTGCTTGACTTTAGAGTATATAAACAGTTAACGTTTTTGCAATCCCCACTGAGTAAGGATCTGATTGTTCTGGAACTCAGCTACACTGAAGACTCAAACAATCCATCCAAAAAGCTAATAAACAGAAAAATCAAGGGTAGCTGGGTTACAAGTACAAAATAATTAAAAGTTCCTGTTTTTTCAACTGCTATGAAACTGGTGTCTTCTAGACCCTGGTGAGCATTGAAAATAATTGTTTTACTATTATCATAGGTTGAGGGGGCCAGGGAGTGTTTGGGGGACCAGGGAGCATAAGTTAGCAATTCTCCAGCACGAGATGGGCTATGGGTGAGGCTTGAGATTCTCAGCCTTACTGAACATCTGAGCCACTCACCTTAGGTACCCACTTGCCTTTGAAGTCTGAAAATGTTGACTTCAGTATTTGTCTCAAGGTAAAATGATAAATAATTTGTACTAGCTATAGATAAACTGCAAAAGTAAATCTGTTGAAATAGCAAATTCTTTTGCACCTCTGTCATACTAGTCAATTCCCTCAGGTTTTCTACACTGAGTGTATTGTCTGCTATAATGTTCCTTAGTGTTGCCCAAATACAAGGTACCATTAGTGGAAACAGCAGGAGAATGAATCTGCCGCTGAAACACACTGAATGGAGATTTCTGGGTATGCATTGTACAAGACAACTCTATTATCACCCATTAATACATGCTTCTTCCTCACTGTGTCTGAAAAGGATTAAAGTAAAACCTGTTTTGATTTGATACAGGAAAACATTAGATTTCAGGAATTAGTTTTCTCATTACTGTAATCTGAACCATTCCTGTAGGAATGGTTTATCTGGATGAAGTTTGGGCATAGCTCCAATTCATAGGTTTTATTCCGACTCTTTGTGCTAAGTTTGCAATGACACACAAGTAAAACTTGCATGCTCCATCTGCCTGGTCAGTGCCATTCCTGGTGAGCATTAGCAAGGGTTTTGTTACCAGTTTTGTACACACCTGAGTCATCTGCTGCTGTGCCCCCTGCAGTGTCCCCATAGTCCCCAACCAAGACTGTTGCTATGGACAGCTGTCTTAGCATCAGCCCTTGGTGGCATATACACATCTTGTGGAACTCTGTAGCTGCTGCCTGCCTGGTGTTTGTGCCACGTAAGTCAACAAGACCTGCAAAGGTGAAAAATTTGCCAGTGTACATGGAGACTGTTTTGTCTGGGCTCTACCAGTGACCAGATCCAACACTTGTATTGCCCAGATCTCTAACGCACTGGTGCTTCCATTGAATGTATTTAATTCCTGCTTCTGCAGCACTTCATTAACTGTGCTCCTAAATTTAAATTATCTTCTTAGTTGCCTAGGGGATTTGCTTTCACACACACATAGCACACACTTGCTGCCCTGAGAGGATGGGAAATATCCATCCTTGGAGATGACTCAAGACCTGACTGGACACAGCACTGACCTGATTAGACCCATTAGACCCACTCTGAGCAGGATTTGACTAGATGACTTCAGGAGTTTTCATCCAACCTAAATTATCCATCACTCTATCAAAGTCACTACTAGAAAATCCCACATCATGAAAGATGGGAAATCTAATCTGAATCCTTACTCTGACCAGTTTCATACAGGCGCTCAAAGTCAGTGTTCCCCAGGCCACTGAGGACAGTGCTGAAAATGGCAGGCCATCAAGCATCCTCAAGTGGGTTTGGGTGACACAAGAGTGGTATTCACCAGGCTACAGAAAGTGCAACTGCTCCCCAGTGATAAAGACAGGGTGCAGAACAGTCAAATCTGATTTTGTTCTCGTTCTCTGTGTATGAATGAAGGTTCACATGGGGCACTGAGAATAATGTCTTGCCACAGAGGTTTAGTCCCTAGAGGTCATCAGACTTGCCACCCAGAAGCAACCCTCCATGCTCCCCACACCTTTCCAGCCCCCAACAATTTAAAAAAAAAAAAAAGTCAGTGTTCAAATCTTCTCTTTAAAGTCCATTTCTCAAATCCAGAATTGTTTCTTTTCCCTCCTCATTGTCTCTAGAAATTTAGCCAGTGTCAAACCCATATCTGGCTTGCAATGGTCTTCTAGAACACATTTCTTGGCTCATTAGTATCCTTCTAAATTCTGGGTCAAGTAAGTTTAATTTCAATTTCTATCCACTTTATGTTTGTCTCCTGCTAATTCTTGCAGTTTTATGCAGGTTTTCCTGTCTGTCTTTGAACCTAGTTCAATTAAATAACTGCACCTGCATCTCTAAATGATGATTACCAGCCTTTCATACTATAGTAATGAGATTGCCTTAGTCTTTACCAGAAATGAATCATTTAATGCCCCGCAAAATAGCATATTTTGGTTTTGTGTTTACAGCACAATTGTTCAGTGATCACTCAGTGTACCCTCTGTTCCTTGCCACTATCATCTCCAAGTAAAAGCACTCATTATTCATACAAAATTTAGTAACTTCAACTAGAAAGCTTGAGAAAGAAACACAAGAGAATAACAAAGTATTTGATCTTAATGAGGACACTCACCTCGGCTATTCCAGGGAACTCAAAGCTTGTCTGAAATAAGCAGAGTAGGAGCTACATTTAGCTGTGTTGCTCTATTCCTTGGCAGAAAGGCACCCAAATCAGGTCAGCCATAGCTCCAGGAGGTATTTCCCTTCTGAAAAACCCAAGGAAAATAGGCACCTCCCTCCATCTTATAATTACTGGACTAAACATTTTGATAGCATATTGCATAACCTAGGCAGCTCTCTGCTCAGTGTGCTGGCTTCACTCTGTCTCACTCCTCAGACTCCCTTCTCCTTAGGTACAAGACACCTAAGCAGCTCACATAGAGTCCCAGATTCCTCTTGTGGGGGAATAGCAGCCAGTAGAATTTTTATCAGCCTCCACCTGCCCCTAAAGACACCTCAAATAACACATTTTAAGCTCCATAAATCTGACTTCTCTGTTTAAACTATTTCTACAGAAAATTCATTACTACCTCCAGGCAAGCTGTCTGTAGAAGTTAGACATCACTCCAATCTAGTTGAATGGAATGAATAGAGGTCCAGCCTCAATGTATCTGACACATAATTCAGATTCAAAAAATTACCTGTATGTCTTGCCCAGGCTCTTCTTTGGCTCCTGGAGGAATGTAAGAGTAAGATGCTGGTCCCAGCCCAATGCCAGCTGAGCAGCTTAATGCTGAGCACTTTCGTGCAGTTCCCCCTCTCCCCTTCTCACATGTGTGTTGACCTGGTATCTCCTGCTCTACCTTCATCAAAAACCTGACGCTTACCCTAACTAGCAATAAATAGTGCTAATTAGTTAATGCAGAGGATCCTTGGAGAATGGAAACACAGCCTCTTCCTATTTCCTTAGATAAACCTTATAAAGAGAAATCCATGAAGGCTGTTGCAAGGATGACAGCTCTGGCTCAGGGTGTCAGTGCAGCAGAAGTAACTGAGGGCCCTGACAGTGTTTTGGGAGAGCAGCACCATGCAATCCCCCTTTCCTATGTTTTTCCTTAGACATTTGGTGTAGCGCATTGACAGAAACAGGCTAATAATGTGGCACTTGTACCTGATCAGATACACAGAGGCACTCTTCTCTTAGGGGGGCTTGTTGGACTTTTCTTGTTTACTTGACAAACATCTTCCACACGTTTTGCAGGGAAGATGAAAGGGTTTATGCAGACCTAAGGTAGAAAAGTAGTGGGTTTTTTCCATGTATTTGCCCCATTGTATCCCCAAGTTTAATGTTTTGGACATGGCATCCTGAGAATGAGAGAACTGGAGATGATGTAACTCTTGCTGATATAGTCATTGTTTAGAAGCTGTTTACTCATGGGCTTCATGACAACTCACGACAACTCACTTTCCCCAGAATGCAAGTGGTACAGTAAATTAGTCGAAATACGTATTTCATGGCACTGGGTGGTTTTTAAGTGACCCTTAACATGGCAGATAACTTTTTTTTGTAAACTTAAATGTAATTAATAATACTGATTTAGCCACATCCACATTTCTTTGAAGTCTAATGCTTCAGCACTCTTGCAATTACTTCTCCAGATGAGTTCTAGGGGCCTTGGCAATTGCTTGCTGCTGCTATTTTGATCCTATGCCCTAGGAGTATAAACTCAGTTACAGAAACTCCATCTGAGTCCAGTTAATGAACTACATGAATCACAGACCTGCAATAAAGCCCAATTAGAAATGAGTGCACAGGGGATATTGATCTCCTTAAAACCTTTTACAGCTTTCAGGATCTGCCTGGTCACTCATCACTGCAGCAGGCACTGAGCCTTTCCTGTTAGTTCCCTTTCACTCACTTCCTAGGATTATGGTCAGATTACGGTGAGGACCCTGGGGTACGAGGGAGAGCCCCCAAATAACCCTTCTCACATGCTCACAGTCCTCTCAGTCAGGTTTTATTACTATCTAATTCAGAGGAAATTTGTACAGCAGTGCTTGCTTTTCCTCTGAGTAACACCAAAAAAAAACCCCTTTGAGATTTTATCATCCTTTTTACTAATGAACATGGTGTCTGGAGGCTCTGAGTTCACAGAGGTCACAGATGACAGCATTACCATGCACAGCACACCCATGAAAGTGTCCTGTGGACTCCCCTCACTTAAGGCCTTCAGCCTTGTTTGCAGTGTATTACAGGATAAGAACCCCTGCGGTAATGAAGCACACATTACTCAAATTAGACATTTGAATAAGAAGTTTAAGAAGTGTGCATTAAGAGGGATGTGTGTCATCCTAGCCAAAACACCACTCAAAGGCAGATGATTTCAAACTCTTTTCCAGGCTGTACCCCAGGTGATGCACGGTGTCCAGCAGCCCAAATCCAAAGGGTGTAGGTGGGATTTGAATTGTTCAGATCATAAGATTTTTGGAATTTAAAAAGTCTCTGTTCAGTTATTGTCCAAAGGTGGATACACCTCAGATATGCACATTTCAATCTTCACAATTCAGGATCCACTTCAACACTCATGCAGAAGCACTGTAGCCTCGGCTGTGTTCAGACGACCTCCGTAAGTGCTAAGGGAACTCATAAACAAAGCATTCCTCCATTTTCTTGCTTTGGTAAGCCTTCTCCGGATATAGCCATTGCAAATAAATGGAAAGACAAGAGTCACTGCTCTCTCTGTCTCACCAAGCTGTATAGGCTTGTCTGGGGCTGGCAAGAGGGATTAGAGGAGAAAACGTTGAATCTCTTATGATGAGGCTCTTTTGAAATCCTTGGTATGGAATATCTGAGGATGACCTGCACTGCACCAGAGGGAAAGTAATTATCGTTTTCTAGTAGCAGCTGGGGTATTTACAGGAAGGTCTTGCATTCCAGGCACTGTTCCAAAGGCTGTTTATGAGCTTGAAATTAAATAGTTGCTGAATAAAAATGCAAAGTAATTCCTGAAGCAACCCTGGGCTCCAGGCCTTGCTCCAGAGACTAAAAGCTCTTGAACTACTAGGTTAGAATCATAAACCCTTTGTCCAAACCCAGCTTCATGATCACGTGAAGTCCAAAGTAGAACAGCTTTAGCAGGCAGAGCTAAGAAAGCTCCACCTTGAGAAACCTCCGTTTCCCAAAGAGTCTGTTCCTTCCCTAATGTAGGGCATTGGTGCAGGGGTGGGAGTGATTCCTGACAGCCATATGAGGTACAGTGAGCAGCCTCCTCCTATGGATATCCTCTAGCAGGACACTCTGCTCACAGTGGGAAAGCCACTGCACGAGGCTTGTGGCAGCCCCGGGGGATTCACAGTTCAGCTTGTGCTACCCATGCCCCTGGGCAAAGGGGCTGCAACTGTGCTGGCAGCTGCTGGGCCTGCCAAGGGCTCTTGGATGCTGCAAGCAGCCACCAGTGACCCAGCTGTGTCCTGTTGTAACCTGGGAAAGAGAAGCTGCAAAGACGGATAGAAGCCACATTTTCTACAACCCTGCTGCTCTGGGCTAAGTTCATCTCTGATTTGGGTACCTGGCTTACACTCGTGCCAGGCTGGTGCAGTTCACTGGCACTGTTTATTTTTAATAAGATCAAAATGAAACTGGGAGGGGGGAAATTGAAGAGTTTCAAAGAAATACAGACCTCTTCCCTCTCAGAACAAAGGATTTGCGCTCTAGAGCCTTCCTCGAACTCTTCAGCATAGGCTCAGAACTTGCAGACACCTGACAAACTCCTGCCATGGAAGTTTAGAGTAACCAGACGTGATGTGTGACACGTTAAATGCTGCTAATGAGCACCAGGTGTTTGCAGAGAAAAATGGCACTTCATCTTAGATACGGTAATTATTTTAAAGATCTATTTAGCATTTAGATTGCTTGGGGGGAAAAGAGCTTGGAAGAGTTGATTGCCTTGAAAAATGCTCTGGTACCAAGTGGGTCTCTTTGAACATTGCTTTCATCTCCTCAGAAAGAAAGCAGAGGCGACACTTCAGCTTGGGGTAATTAGAGGGACTTTGACATCATTGGCTGTCCTTGTAAACAGTGTTACAACGCGCAGCCTCCAGTTAAAGAACCGCACAGTAGCGTTTAAGAAAGATAAAATACAAAAGATTGAACATGCTGCACTGAAGCCTTGAGAGGAGCTGTCAAAGAACGAGCCTGAACTCGAACCCAATTCACACTCCGTAATTCCACCCCAAGAAGAAGACCCTTTGGTACCTTTTAGACTTAGCTACATCTGTTGCATTTTTAATTCCCCGTGTTCATCAACAGACTGCCACATCACCAGCACTCACAAGCTCAGTGATTTAAGCTAAACAAAACTCCTGGAGGCAAAGGCTCATTGAAAGTCCCAGTTACGGCAAGAGGGAAGAGCAAGGAACCCAACTCCCCTGGGGCAGCTGACCATCTCCACCCACCGTCAAGCTGCACTGTGCTAGCCTGTGCCAGTAGGCCTGGTCGAGGGGATGAATTAAAACTACTCGGGCCAAAAGAACAAAGCAGCCTGCAAGCCTAATACAGCAGGCTGAGCAAACCTAGCAATGTGGGATAAGTCTCTGCTACAATTTGCTACTTTTCCGCAAAAATCTGAGAAATAGCCTGAAGAAAATTACTTCTGCCTCAAATAGACCCCGCCACACCTGAGTCGCTGAAACACTATTGGCATGCTCCCCACCCTGCAGCACACTGAGCAGCAAAGGCAGTCCAGGTGATAAGCCAGCATAGTCAAGCTTTCATTTTTAGCTGTCACTAAGATGATTTTAATGGGCAGAAGTATCAATGTATTAAGCAATATTGCAGTTTAACAACTTGAGATAGGTTGGGTGTTTCAAAAGGGAAATGATGCTGGACACTGAGGGATGATCTGTACAGAGCATCCCCTGAATGCTGCCAGTACAGAAACCAGACCCTATTCAAGCATTAGCTGTATTTCTCTCCCTCCCTAGTAGCCCCTTCAAGATTTGTATTACCAGTTTCCCTGCATCTGTTGCTGAAGAAATACTAAGCAGGATAACCACCAAGCTGTCCTCTAGCCCTCAATCTCACACCTGCATTTGTCCAGCTCTTTATTGCTGCTTCTACCACAAAGCCAGTGACTGCCCAGCAGCATTCTCGAGCCACTGACATTTCTTAAAGCCAAAAATGTTAAAATACACAAACAGAAATTTAGTCCAAGCAGGAACAATTCAGGCCGCGTCTGTTTCCCAAATCTGACAAGTGCATGCACTAATGAATAACATTCACACAACCTTGCAAAAAGAGAAGGAAAAATGCAGCAGTGAGGAGAAAGCCCAACATCAATTTCTTCTAAGAGAAATGTTCCTCTGTTCAGTCTCCTCACACATAAAATCTGTTGAAAGAACAGAATGGAAGAATGAAGATGTAAGTGAAGGTGATGGCAGAACACAAGGACTAAATAGAGCAAGAATTTCATCCTTGGGCAGGCAAGGACANTCAACAACTGCCATCTGCAAGAACTACAAGCTGGAGAAGATAACAAGAAACTGACAAAAACACAATCTACAAAATAAGCATGCTCTAAAAAGGCGGGACCAAGGAGGAGCCATGCTAAACAGTTCTTGGAAAATTTTTAATATGCATTCATGGCCATGAATAGGCATTAGGCTGATGCAATACAGAAAGTATTTAAGGTATCTGCTGGCAATAGTAGGTGTGCCTTTTGGACGAGTGCCAAGCACCCAGCGCTGTTCCTTTGCTTCATTGTTTATCCCCTATTGTCCTCTATTAAAAACTTGCAAATTTCAAAGGAAAAGTGAACCTCGTTTTTCACAAGAACGTAGGTGTAGGTGCACACACCAGCTGCAGGGTGGTCACTTATGTTGCAGTATGGGCATGATGTGACTGGTTTGCAGTCACTGAGAATCACAGCTGAGAGCAGAACACATTCTTTTTGTTCCAGCCCTCGTTAAGATGAGGCAAAACTCAGAATTAACTGACCCTATTTATGTTCTCGCCACTGAACTTCCAGCTGTAGTACTGATGGTTCTTGGGGTTATAAGGAATCACTGGGATGAGGGGTGGAAAAGATCTTAGTTCAGTCCTGGCCAGCCTTGGACTGCCTGATCCTCACCGAGATCCAGAGAAACAAGACTGAAGAAACAATGTTCAGAGACAGCAAGGAGAAAAGCAGGTGGGTGCAAGACTGGGCTGGGACGTCAGCCTCAGCTCACCCCAGTGCCCCAGCTGCTGCTGCAGCCTGAAATACAGACCCCTCACACCAGTGCAGCGAGGGTAACAGTGGCACAACGTCCTTTCAGTGGGAGCCAGGCTTTAAAGGCCCAGTCTGAGCATGTTCTTCCAACTTTTGCCTGGCTGGCACAGGCCAAGCTGTCTCCTGAAATGGAAATGGAACAGCTTGCAGAAGGGCTGGGAGCAGCTGGCACTAGTAACAAGAGACAGGTCTATGTTGTCCTCAGAGCCTGACCCAACAGTCTTATCCTAGAAACACCCCCAGCCATCACAGGAAGACTCCTACTCCTTTCACATCTTTCTTCTTCACCCTTTTGCTCTACTGCTGATTGGGCTGAAAGGCACCCATCAAGCTTCTTCCCATTTCTCCTACCCTGGAAACTATAGCCACATTTGAGTGTCCTCATACCTACTTCAGCACTTCCCCTTTCACTGCTTTTCTGCTTGCCACAGCGCTGGGAACAACACTGCTTCTATTCAGCAAGGGTGAAAACACAAGCCATTGCCTTCAAAACATACCAGCATTGACATGATTTCTGGTTTGCCCTCATTATATGTTGGGAGGACTGGGAAACAAGGTGTTTTGGTGGCTGAAGAAATTCACACAAATTCTGGTGAACTGTAAAATATGAAATCTCTTCAAATAAACCATTCTTTGTACTTTGTATGCAGCTGTCCCACTTTTTTGAAACTGTTATGGGCACTTTCAAAACACAGCTATGCTGCAGAGCCAGTTCTGGTCACCCAGCTGCTGAAGGGAAGCCAATAGCAGACAGCAGCAGGACTGCAGGTTAGAACTAAACAACCCCCAGGAGACCCCATGGCAGCCCCATGGGGCAGTGACATGATATGCCAGGGCAAGAGGTGGAAAGGGACCTCAAGAGCTGGGATGAAGCCTGTGAAAGCTCACAACCACCCTGGCAGTCAACAGTCACCGTGCTTACAAGGAGCTCAGGCTGCTACAGAGAAGAGGATGCCGAGATCCACCCATCAGTGGACACTGAGATGGGGAAAGGCAAAACAGCCCTGCTCTCTGAATAAAAGATTCAGGGAGAAGAGCCATTAGGAAAAGAAAGTAGACAGACCCAGAGGTGCAGAGGGATCCACGGGTGGCCTTTTGGGTCAGTGAACCCATTCTGTTCACTTCATGCTCCCAAATTTGTGCCTCCCCAGGCACTGGCCATCACCCAGTGCACCTCTGCTGCTGCTACTGCGAGCCTCAGCTCCGCTGCAGGCAATGGTAAGCTGTAGTAGTTTCCATGGAAATCAAAGAGAGAGAAGCTAGTTTCCACCAAAATCACATTAAAAACACAATTTTGTCCCAAGTGGATTATTTTGTTATCTTTTCTCTAATTCTTTATTTTCCTAACATGCAACAGAGATGAAGCTGAATTTATTTAAATTACTCAGATTTGTAATGCACAAGTCCCATCAATAAGTCAAGCAGAAGCTTGCTATTTACATTCAGATGGGATGCCTCAAAAATAGGCAAATCTGAACGCTTACCAATGTCATTTTCAGCACAGAAATACTACCTTGTTCTGGCCTGGTTTTAATTACTGCTCAGTCACTGGTGAGATTTAAGCAGCATTTCTCAAACAGATGCAGATCAGTCAAAAAAGCAAAAGACTGTTCACTTCCCTCCCATCCCCAATCTCCCCTTGCCCACTGGCTCCTTTGCAACATGCTGCAGCAAAGAAACATTTCTGAACACAGCTCTGGACTGTATCACGGGTGTTTGCAGAACACTTTACAGAAAAAAAGCCCTAGAAAGGTGGATGGCTGCTACCTTGCACCCAAGCTGGGAGAGTGATGGAAGGGCAATGCCTCCTGCCTGAGCATGGCCCCAGAGTTCTCTACCTTCTGGAGAAGCCCAGCACGCTGCAAATATCCTGTTTATTTTCATAGGGCACTGCACTGCTGATTTTTTGCTACTATAGCAGCAAAACAAACACACTGAAAACAAGTTTTGCTTCAGGTAGATCTAAACATCTAATATCAATATTTGCAGTTCTCCAGGGCTTCTTTGCTTCTGTTTAAAGTTCTCACAAGTCATGATGAAGGACTGAACCTTAGGCCCCCTAAAACGGAGGGATTACAGGAGCTCTTCTGCTCCTATCTGGACACTCACTGAACAGTAGAGACCAAAGGAGAAAAGATGCAGGGAGCATGTTAGGATGCTTGCCTGAGGGAGGAGCAGCAGTTGGGTTTCCAGATGCTTCTGAAATTAGAATGTACTTATAAATGCTGAAGAAGTAAAATTAAAGGGCTAGAGATATCCCCTTCCACACACCCTGCAGCCCAATAGCAGAGGGTCTTGAGAATTAAGAGACATTCCCATCAGGTCTCTGTATGATGCAAATCCCTTTCAACAAACTGCAGAAAATGATGGTCCCTTAGCACCTCAATTTGTTACTAAATGTATCCTGAAGAATACCTCTATTTCTAAGTAAATAATCTGCTTTGTGAGTTCTAAAGTAAAGTATTTGAGTATTAAAAAGACCCCAACTAAACAAACAGGCAACAAATCCAAACAACACTTGATTTTCCTTTTTAGATAAAGCATCTACTGAATTTGATCCAGCTGTATGACTGCTGTAGACATGGTGCTTCTATGTTTTCAGCTTCCAGCAGAGAAACTAGTCCTGTATAATTTTTCCCAGTATAGGTTCTAGTCCCTTTTGAGGCACCTGTTTCCACTCCAAACTCTTCTGTACATTATGTATGTGTCAGAACACTGCATGTCTGACCCTATCCTCCTCGGAGGGTAACCCATCCCTCACATTCATTTCTCCTTCTCCCTCAACACC
>VZTX01007332.1:0-114033 GCA_013400915.1 Pardalotus punctatus | reverse complement strand
CCCCCCCCCCCCAGTCTGGCTCTTCAGAAGATCAGGGTATCATTTGCCTTAGGCAGAAACAATTAAAGTCTTCCCAGCCATCATTACAGCCTGAGAACCCCCTGGTGTCTAGGGCACTTTGGTGGTCATCACTCAGGGCATGCTTGGCAGGGCTCCAGGGACATAGCCCAACTATGTCCTACTACAGGAGCAGCACTGAGACAAAGCCCTCCCTCTTCTCCTTTTTATTGAGTTCCCACAGCGCTCAAACATCAGGCAGCATAGATAAGCACTGCATCACCCCACACCAGCTGACTTCCAGCATACCTTCACCCTCCTTCCCCACACAGATGCTCTGGCACAGCTGCTTCCTGTAGAGACAGACCCAGCTGATCCTAGCTTGCAAAAGCCTCTGCCAGGTGAACTGGCAGGCTGTTAAACTCAGATTTTAAAATCAAAGTCTCCAAATTGACACTGCTGGCTGGGCTTTTTTTCCTCTCTTTTTTTTTCCTCCCCCTTTTTTTCCCTCTTTTTTTTTCCCCCCCTCTCATTTCTTTTTAAATAATATGAGGTTAGAAAAGCTTACCAGCCTCCTTGGGTAGTCACAATATTTGAAGCTCAGCAATGCACATGCTAGGAGACATATGTGGGTGGTGATGCTTCCTTGCCTTCAAGCCAGGAGCAGAAGGGTCTTTGGAAGGCTTATGTAAAAAACAGGCAAGCTGCTAGCTTAAGGAAAATATGAAGGAGGAAGTAACAGGAAGAATTAATTCTCCACAACCCCAGCGATTTCTTTCAGCATGTAAGTCAGTCCATTAATTGCCAGGAAGGATACTTGTCTCCCTATCCTGCTGAGAATGACTTTTTCAGTCCTTCTCAACTGGCACACCCTTGTATCCTAGAAACATCTCTGCCAGCTCCAGCTGTATCCCTCCTGAGGCAGCCCATGAACCCGTGCAAAGAACTGGGGTATGTCTATCTAGGGAACAAACCCAGTGAGAGACAGAGGAGGGCACCAGGCAAGAAAGGATGCTCTTTTCCAACAGAGGAAGCAAAGGGAAATAAGAACAGGCTGAAACGCTTATTTCAAAATGGATTTTATTCCAGGCATTAAACAGATTCTGGCACATGCTTTTTTGAAGAAAAAGGAAAACTAATCCGGGTTCCACATTAATTACATCTGGCAAAGTGCAACTTACAAGTGAGTGGGAAAAATAAACCTTTTGAAATTGATTTCTGTACAACAGTAGATTCAGCTCCTCTTAAATAAACCCACATTGGTTCACAGCACAGGAAATTACATTGGATGCTCTGATACAATAACAGCTTTCTTTAAAGGTATTACCAATGCAAATGCTCTGTCTTGACAGTCTAGGGGGCTGTTTAAAATAAACAGGAACACAACAGTGAGCAGCTGCTTGTTTTGACTGTTAAAAACAGTCCGTTTGCTTTAAAAAATCTTACCACAGACCTGCTCCAAAACATGGCACTGCATGGACTTGGGGAAAAAAAAACAGAGATAATATTGTTCTCCTTCCCTTCAGAGCAAGGGAAATGGAAAGTATGCTAATAATGAGCTTGGACAAGACTTTGTTTATTCTGAGAAGTTCAGTCTGCCCATACTTGACAGCAGCCTTTTGTAATGTACCTCCTTTTCAGCAACTGCTAAAATACATTGGAAACCAATGGCTTCCAAAAGATGATGTGTGGGGAGGTCTATGTTGAGCTAAAGCAATGCTTTAGCTGACAGAATAGTGAGCAGCTGGGAAGTGACCTCAGGAGAACATGTCCAAAACCAGGTAGAATTAAAAAAATTAAACTTCAGACTCCAAAAGCAATTTGAGTTATTGACATCTAGCATATGTCCACCTTTGCCTTTTCCTCCCCCAGGCTAGGGCACCTGAAGAAGGAGAGTGTCCAGTCTTTAGCTGCCCCAGCTTACAGCCCAAGAAGGATGCCAGTTCACACTCTGCCAGGAGGAGAGCAGGAGAAAGAGAGGCACAAATCAACACAGCTAGTCCAGGTATGTGTGCTCCAGGAGCAGTCAGCACCCTCCAGCATTGGGAGCCAAACAAGCAGTCAAGGGCCGTAGTCATCGTGCTGACAAGAGCCCATTGAATTGGAGCTGGCCCAGAGCTTGGAGACTGTATATATAAAGCAGAGCTTCTGTGGTCTGCAGCAGTCAGGAGCATTGTTTGTAGAGGAGCTGGGTCCTAGTCCCAGAGTGGTTATGAAGAAGGAACTGCAAGAAAGCTGCACACAGAATGGGAGCAGGGAGGAAGGACGCAGTACCTGGCAGAGGAGTGAACATGCTGTTAGCTGCAGCCCATAAGCTGCTGGAGAGTGAAATGGGGGGAGGTCAGATGGTCCATTCAGGCTGTATTTTGATGAAAATATGTAATCCTTTCACACTTCATTATATGTGGAGCTTACACACAGCACCTCCTCAGTGGCCCTTCATCTGTCTTTGCATCAGTATTTTTCAAGCCAGGTATGTAAGAACTTGACTGTTCCTATTTCCTACTGCATAATGATGCTACTCTGGAAGTAGCATCTCCTGTATACTCTTGTTTAAAAATGCAGTAGCTGATAGGATGGCATCTCTTCCCTTGATGGGTCTATCTGTCCCGCTCTCTTTCCATTCCAAGGCTATTTTCCTTCCTTCTCTGCCCTCTCCTGACCTCAGTGGTTCCAGACCAAAGCATCTGTATACAGGGAAAGAGAAATCACTGCAGATTCAGTGCCCTCATTTCCACACAGAAGAGCAGCTGCACCATTCTGTAAGGATCAAAAGGAACTCCCTCGTGAGTTTTCACAGTGCAGGCAGGTCATTCTTCTGGCTAATCAGCGCCAAGATGGGGAGCTGATGTCAAAGTGAAGGGGGAGACAGGAAAAGAGCTCCTGCCACATGATGGATTTAATTTTTTTTAAACCAAGGACAAAAAACACTGTCCAGTTTTCACACTAAGCACATGCAATGTATGAAGAACATTATCTGTTCTTTGGTCAACTGTTTGGGCTAATACTAAGCTATTAAAGAACTAAAAAGAGATACAAACATGATCAAAAGCAAACAGCTGTTCAGAATCCAAATGAACAACCTGTTTCTTCAACACCAGATCAGAAAGGATCCAGGCAAGGAATTGCCTAATGAAAGGCAATGAAATTGCCACCATCTGGATCCCCTGTCAGGTTCTTGGCAAGAAGGGCTGGAAAATCTAGCTCAAGGGGAAAATTTCACAGATCTAGGTAGGAGAAGGTAAGGTAGGGGGGACTTTATTTATTTGAATAGGTTAGCATCCCTTGGCAGGTTTGAAAGTCCACACTTGGCTAGAGCTGACTGGTAATTGGGAGCAGGACTGGAATGTTAGCTAGAGACACCAGTGTCTTTGGTATTTCCAGAATACAAAGGAGAGATCTCACAGGGCAGGCCTGTACTGTGGCAGCATTTCTGCAGGGGGCAGTTTCAGCTTCAGCACCTAACCTCTTCCCAGAGTGCTCACTGGGAAGAGAGAGGGGTGTCAAAAGTATAGCAGCCCCAGAGTTTTTGCCTCATCTTTATCAAAGAGAGGCAAAAAAGCAACGAGACAGAGGGATTGGGTGGTTTGTCATGACAGACTGAGTTCACAGGGGCTGTTGGAGAGACAGGCATGAGGACTGTGGCCCTGCCCAGCCAGCAGCAAGAAGTCTGCTATGACCTAGGGGCTGCCCCCTCCTGTCTGTCACAGTGGGGATCGGGGTGGGCTCCTGCCACAGGCTTCAGCCATGTGCAGCACCTCTGTGTGTGTGTGTGTGCTGCCCACACAGCTGTGTGCACCACCTTCACTGTGGCCTGTAGTGGGCAGTAGCTGGTAGCACCAGGAAGAGCAGCCAGAGAACAGTTCCGGCTTCCCTGACATCCCAAAGTTTTGGCACCTCTCTCTGGCTCCACCAGAGCGTGGTCGTGGTACCCTGAACCTGCAGTCTTGGATTACTCTCGGAGGCAGGGCTGGCCTTCCACACATAAAAAAGCTGGAAGGAAGAATTCAACATGGAATAGTCCCAAAACCAATCCATGGTTAGGCAGCTAAAACAGATTGTCCCTTTTCAATCTCTCATGTCAGCATTGCCCCAGCCTCAGCACATTTGGCTGTAGGGCAGCTCCTCTGGGCAGAGGAAGGAATGGGCCCACCAAAAAGAGGTGACAAACCTGCCTCCAGAATCTGCTAGTTCTTTCCCAGCCTCTCTGCTGATCATGATGACTCTTCTGGCCAGTCCCCACTGAGAGACATATTGCATATTGCTAGAGCAAAAAGCCAGGGAAGCCAAAGAGCTACCAACGTTTGTACAAGCATAGCCTAAGCTGCTGGACTGAAGGTCGTAGACTCTGGATGCAGAGAAAGGAAAGGATGGGGTGAGCTGCAAGATAATTCTGCTCACTCCAAGTACTGGGCTGGGTCCTCCTCCATCTCTAGGTGCAGCTGTGCACAGGCTTCAGCTACAAAGAACTTAAGACAACAGATGGGAAGATTTCAACAATTCTCCTGGATTCCTCTCACCCCCAGCTTCTTCTCTGAAAAGCTCAAAACCAACAAGCACTCAGCTGAAATGGTGTCTTACTGATGGGCACAATGAAAACATTTAGGGTCAGACATAGAAAACCATTCCTCCCTTCCTGATCCCCCTCTGTTCCCAAAGTCTCATGCACAAAGAAACAATGACATCTCTGTGCTACCGTCATGTTGCTTGTAGCAGCTCCCACTGTTGGCCAGGTACACCAGCTTGACAGGTGTTGGTGACCACTCTTCCAGTCTGGTTTTCCAGGCAGAGACCACTGACAAAGTGTTGAATGAAACTGCCTTTCATCTTCCACTTCTGCAAGAAGACACAGAAAGAAACACGATGTTACTTCCATTCCCCTACAGAACTGTGACTTCAAGGTTGAGGGTAATCTCAAGTAAATTCCCACAACTGTGGAGAGTAAAAACCTGGGTATGGCCAGCACCTCTGAATCACTGGTTTCCTGTCCTAAGGATACACACAGTTAGGTAGGGTTAGGGTTTAGCTGAGTTATAGGGCTGGATACTCAGATGCATCTAGAAGGCAAATGACACTAGTGGTCACAGCACCAAGCCTTGTCTGAGCTCATGAAGCATTTGGACAATGCTCTCAGGCACACAGTGTGACTCTTGAGGTGTTGTGTGAAGGGCCAGGAAGTGAACTCAATGATCCAGATGGATCTCTTCCAACTCAGCATATTCTACAATTGTGTGATTCTATCAAAACAAAAATCAGCAAGTAGTGGTCTTTTCAAAGCATATTACAGTCGTAGTTTCCTTACCATTCTCTATCCTGGGCACCCACATACCTGTCAAAACTTGAGACCTTTCTATGGTTCCTTTCAATTCCATGGAAAACAAAGCACTGAGAAGTCTCCCAACACAGAAAGCAACCCATCCACAGAAAGCAAAAATCACACTTCCTACTGTTCAACTGGATCTCCTTCTCTTCCATTGTCCCCTCATCTCTTCTTTCATCAAATTCAAAAGGTCCCATATACAACCCTTTCCTGAAGGTCCACTTTGGTCGTGCTACTTACCAGGAAACAAAATACATCCTAACCATGAATTGAAAATTCTGCTGGGAAAGGGCTGTACCTTCCATCTCTCCTGGAAAAAACTGGGAAGACTGTGGCTGATAATAAAGAGAAAAATGTAGAAATGAGTCTGTGGATTTGGGATCTCCCAGATGAGGTAGGGCCATTCACCTCCAGTGGGGCACAGCTGAGCTCTGCAGGTTAGAAGATTCAGGAGTCCAGGCTCCAGGGATTTTCTCTTCATTCTTCTTAGTCATACAGATAACCCAGTTAGAATTGTGGTCTGGGTGCTCAGTCAGTAAACAGCTTAGGAATATTATGAGCATGTTTTGGCTAACCCATGAGACTGATAAAGAAAAAGAAGCAGTTTGACAACACTGATGGACCTCAAGGGTATTGCAGAAAAGATATGCAAAAGGAATTTAAAAATTTCCTGCAATACCTGGACAATATCAAAACCTACAAATATTTTAATTCTTGGGTAGCATAGCAAAAAGACTGCCACATGCTGTGTGCTTTAAGATATTCGGTATATTCACATATTGCTGGCAGCTGTTATGTTTCTTAGAGGGCAGGGCAGTTGCAAAGCCCAGAGTGATCTGTTGCTCCTGAATCACATATTTCTTCAAGTTTAAATACCAGAGGCAGCATCAATTTGCAGTACTGCTAGCCCTATTTGACAGGAACCACTAAAGGAGAGCTGTTTGTGCAGCAGGAAGAAGCTGATTTTAACAGAGAAGGGGGCAGAGGAATGCAGTGATGATGGACAGGAAGATATAATGCAGTATTTGCACTACAATGCCCTCAACCAGCTGCTGCAACCCACTGCCTACACAGGTCCCAGAGCCATCTGGCTCCCATCTGGCAGAAGCCTCCCTACAAAGAGCTGAGGAAGAGTTAATACCATAAAGCAGCAGCTGTAACAATGGAGTGTAAAGGAGGGGGTCTTCTCTCCAGAAAGCTGCGTTCTGTGCCTGCTGGTGCCATTGCTTCATGACAGCCTCCCCACCAGTGAGTCCCGATGTCACAGACACCTCAGTGAAGAGCCTTTTGACCTTCTCCGAACCACACCTACTCCCTTGCTCTTGTATTTGTGAATTCCCAGTTTCCACCTTCCACTGTGCATGTGCTAGAGGAAGCCTGCCAGCTGCCTCTCCCACATGCCCCACAGCTCACCAAAAGACTCTGCTGTAAAAGAACGTACTATTTCCCACACTTTTTTGTAAATCTCTCTCTCCCTCTTTTTTATCTATCATTTCAAAGTACTTCTAGGTGGCTGGATAGAAGCACTCCATGGGCAATTACTAAGAGAAAAGTCACAAATAGCCAGTGCTCTTCTATCCAACATATACAAGAGCTGAAATTGTTTACACTAGTCTAATTTTTCAGGATAATCCAAAATTTTCTTTTAACCCCCTGTAATCCAAGGCAGTCCAGGGTTTCTCTAAAAATCCTAACTGTGAAACGATAGAATTGGCCAAGCTCAGAAAGCACAGCTGAGAAAGGCAAATTTTGCTTATGAGGCCTGAGATGCTTCAAACAGAAATGTATGGAGAGTTGACAACAGGAGTAGCCAAGAATGTTTTAAGTTGTAATTTAATGTATTTGCAGAGCCATGGGCAGACTGAAGCTGGTCTTGAACACTAAATTCTAAGTATATGAGCAGAGACAGAGTGTGATGGAAAAACTCACACCAGTATCCAGCAAGTACTGTCTTCCTTTGAGCACTTAAATTTGTAAAACTAAATCACAACTGAGAGAAACTTGTCTCCTGAAAACTACTTTCAAGGTATGGCATGGTATGGCCAGTATTGTTTTACCTACTCATTATCACGAAAATGCTGAGTCAGGTGCTTTCAAAATAGACAGGCTTTCACTCCTTTTCTTTTGGATACTCTATACAAAAGTTGCATTCATCTTCACTTCAGGTTAATACACACTGAAGTAAAGTGGGAAAAAATTTCCCAATGGCATACAAAGGGACACAAGATTTCAAATACTGTTTGTCTCACAAAAAAAACTTGGTATCCTCATTTTCAGGCTGAGGTCACATTCCTTCAGAACATTTTAATAAAATATAGCTGTTTAATAGGATTTCTCAGCATTTCTTGTTCTGTTGGGAAATACCGTGCCAATGTTTCTCATTTTCATTCTCTTGTTTTAGTGTCTGACTCTCACTTTGCCTTCTATTTGTCCTCACTACAATACAAATTAAAACACCACTCCTACTGTCAGTCAGAGCCAAAAAACAAAGCTGAAGGCAATAATTTATTGTGCATTCAACTAAAAATGCTATTCTCCAAATAACATCATGGATAACATCCATCTGGTTTGAAATCTAGTTCTGATTATGCACAATAGCTTTTGGCTGGTCTTCTGCTAGCAGTGCCAGCTGTTGCTGTTGAATGATCAACAGGATTATATTGCCAAATAGATTTCATTTCTGGTTTCTTTCAACCCAAGGGAGTCTGACAGAACCAAAAATCATCTGAAGTGTGACTATTGTCTCATATCCTCCTGCTTGCAAAATTATAGACTTATTTTGAGGTAATACTCTAGACCCAACTCATAATAGTCTAAAGCCTCTACTAGAGTATTACCTATATGTTAGATGGACTGTTGTTAGCACTCAAAATTAACAGCAAAATTCTGTCCCTGGGACATGCTTCATGCAGAATAGCTGTGTAGCATGGACACAGCTTCAGTATGTTTGAAAGCAGAAAGCAGCTTTAGGAGCTGTGTGGTGCTGTCACAAGGATCTAACCAATCTACTCCAGGGACACTAAAAACCAAAGCTATCACATGTACTATCTTTGGTGAGAATGTTGCTTTTTCATGACTCAGACACAGACATGAAATCTACATCCAGAAATATCCAAGCATTTTTCATCACAGATCTCTGATGACAGTGACAGGAAAGATGTTTAAAGCTGGACTTTATGCTGCCATCTCCTCTGAGGATATTGTGTGTGTAACGAGCGTGATGCATGCTGCCCAGGCACACTCTCCTCCACTCCGACCACCTACTCAGGGCTCTTGCTTGTCATTTCCAGCTCTCCGAAATAGCTCAGTTCCCCACCCTCCACCTTCCACTCAGCTCCTCTGACTTTCTGAGAAGCCCATTTGAACTGAGAAGTGGACACACCCATGCACAGTTTGGAAACACTGCTCTCCCCCAGCACTTGCAATTTGGGCTGTGAGTATCCATGGGGAGACAGAAGAGTTGTAGGGCAACTGAGGGAATTTGTTCCCTCCCGCTTTGCTCTTTCTTGGAAATCAACCTCTCAAATATCAGGAGGAGAGAGAATGGAATAGTCTGCAAGTTGACTGACTTTTAGCTAATTAAAATCTAATGTCAGTGTTAACAACAATTACTGTTGTGTTTATGAAAGGAAAGAACCATAACAACATTCCCCAGCAACACAACAAACTTGAACATTGAAAGCAGAATTGGCTTTATAAGCAGAAATCTGAAATGAGAGTTTGGGACTACAAAAAATACCACAACATTTAAGAGCACTTCAACCCAAATTACATTAAAAATTCAAATGCATTTCTCCCACTTCACCCCACCTTATCCCTTCAGCCGCAAGGCAGTTTGGAATGGCAGCTGCAATCCAAATCAGTCTCTAATTATTTGAAATACTTAAACAAAATCCTTGCTTAGAGTCAGTTGGTTAAATCATCTGCTAGGTCAAGTCCTTGATGTAACTGCGGTTTGCTCACATAAGGTAATGGAAAACAGCTCACATCCCTAAGTGTGTGTGCATGTCTTTATAATGAGGCTGTATATAATCAACACATCAAGATTCAATAAATTCTATTGCAGCAGCAGAATAAGCCTGCTTGTGTTACTGTGGATTAATCTCTCTTCTGGCTGATACAGCTTGGACTCCACCCTCCTTGAGGGACCCTTGTCCTTCCATGACAGGGGAGGCAGGCAAAGACAGCTGATTTTGGCAGCTGCTAGAGTCCTCTCTGCTGCCAGGGAGGAAAATACTGCAAGGCACATAAGCAGAAGCTGAGTGACCTAATTACACAGCAAGGGGGTGAGTGATTGCCAACAAGAAAAAGGAGCAGGCAAGCACAGTCCACCTGGGATATCCTTGCAGACTAATCCAAACTCAAGAGTTTTCCCAGTGTA
Source organism: Pardalotus punctatus (assembly GCA_013400915.1). Taxonomy (NCBI): domain Eukaryota; kingdom Metazoa; phylum Chordata; class Aves; order Passeriformes; family Pardalotidae; genus Pardalotus; species Pardalotus punctatus. Next base: position 104,335 of record VZTX01007332.1, on the reverse strand, counting down.
TTCATGGTGACAAGCCTCCAAGGCATTTCTGCATTAACCAGCCCTCCAGAGGAAAGTTTACACAGGTTTTCCATAAATGGGCAGGACTGGATTTCAGTGCTTTCTTTCAGGAAGAACTAATTTTAAGGATTCATATAGCATTAAAAAGTACTGACAAAAGATGCTGCTGAGAACTGGTCAAAGCTGAGCAGTCTTCTATCTTTGGGCTATCAAAACAACAGATATATCAGAAAGCACAGAATCAGCACAGGCTTAGATGACAGAAAATTTGTTCTCTCTTGGTGTAGAGGGAAGCACAGGAACCAGGAATGCCCTTTTGTGCTTTGCCCAGTTCTGATAACAAGGCACATCACGTCTCTGTTGAGGGCACCCTGGCCATTGCAGAGGCTATCCCTTACCTAGCGCTCTAAGGCAAAATGATTGATTTGTCCTGACAGATCAGGAATGCACATCTTGGGAACAGCATAAGTCAAAGAGCTGTATTTTATTGGGAACATTGCTGCCGTGTATTTTTCCTCTAGGGAGCAGTTCAGGTGTAACATACGGTGCTTTACGTCAGTCAGCATTTCTTAAATCAGTTCCACACATTCAGTTTTAAAGGTCTGCTCACAAGTCCAAAGACAGCACAAAGAACACAGTTCTCTCATTTCTAAATGAATAAACAAACGATAGCACATACCACCCTTCCCAACTCAAAGCAGTTGCCTTACCTACCTCTCTTTGGTGCTGTGCTCCATCCATGCACCAATCTGGCTGCACATAAACTTATCCAAGAAGAAGCAAGGTCAGGATGCTACCAAGCTGGAGCCAACCATGCTGCCAAGGGCCCAGGCAGAGCACACACCCACATATTACACTTCCTTCTTGGTCACATGCTCTCTCATACATCCAAGCTCATGAAACACACCAGAGAGGGAGATGTAGAAGATGGAAAACACTTTTATGAGCTTGGATAGTACTGGATTTGCCCCTGCTGGCTGCACTGATGTACACTGGTGTGTGGCAATGAAGGCATTAGAAACAGGTGCACAGTTACCTACCTGTCTGCTGTCTTTTTGATTGCAAGCTTCCAGTGTGATTTGAGAGCCAGTAGAGAAGGAAGTAATGGAAAGACACTTGTCCTGCTGTCTAATTAAAGGGTCACTGAATATCCACTCCTTTGGAATAAGAAAAAAAAAGGTTCCATTAGGATCTGAACAGTGATCAGATGAGGGAGAGAGCTTTTTCTATCAGGTATTTAAAACCTTTTGTTCTCTTCCTACCAAAGGCTCCCTGGGAAGACTACCACAGCAGTCTTCACCTGATCAGAAGTTTATGCTCAGACTTGGTGCATCATGACCATTTCAAAGCCTGCAGCTGTCTCCCCTCACTATCTAAGGTGTCTGATTAACCCTGATCCCATGCAACTCTGCTCTGCAGCTTTACAGATTTCAGGCCTAAAAAGCAAGGAGGATCCCAGGCCCTGACACACATGATGTGCAACTGCTTCTGCATATTCTACATAGCAGACATGTTCTGTTACAGGTATCCGGGACCTATAGATCATCCAGCAAAGCAAAACATATCCAGGCATATCTATATATCACCAGCATGCATAAGGGACAGGCTGATACATTTTTCCTTCCTCTGACTAGATGGATACCTGATCCAATCAACCAATTATTACTATACTTTCCCTATGGAAGAAATACAAAATACAGTAAATTTTAGAGATTTCAAATGGTAATGACACAGAACAGTGACTCAGATTAAATGGCACATTGAATGCTGGCTGCAAACTAGTTTCCAACAGTTAACAGATGTGAATGTGTATTTTCTGGCATTAAATATTCTACTATGACCCTTAACTTTCTCAAGGTGCTTCCCCGCTGCTTTCAGTCACCAAAGGAGTATCTGAATGCAGATCTTCAGCTTGTATAAACCATCACAGCTCCACTGCTGTTAGGAGAACTGCACTACATTACTGCCACTGGGATCAGCTATTTAACCTCTATTTGGGCTTTATACTGAAACACATCTGCAAAACAGCACATTTCAAACCAGCCGAGCTGACAGATCGAGGAATGTTTCTGATACCGGACAAATCTCTTATGCACAAGCCAGGGTACTAGCCAAGCACAGCCCCCAAATGATTCTCAAGGGGTCTGTCACTCCCTGAGCATTCAAACACTACCTTTGTCTTTGAGTGATGAAAACCCTCACACTCTGCGTCTGACTGCTGAGTCTGTTGAGCCAACAGAGATCTGAGAGAAGGACACAGCTTCTTTTTCTGTTTACTATTAAAATCATTAAGAGGGTCAAATTCTTCCTTCATTCACCTCCATATAAACCCACCAAGGCCAGAGATGCCTCTTCATTCTCAGATAATAAAAACGGTAGGAGCAGGAGCAAAGCACCAAACTGAAGCCTGCCTTACCTGAGAGACAGATGGATTGTTCACCGTCCCTTTACAGTTTCCCATGCCAGCCAACATATTCCCTGTGGTATCCTGTGCCTGAGACTCCAGACAGTTTCCTCCTTGTCTAATTATTCCTGGAATCAACTCTTTTTCGGGAATCCTTGAAGAAAAATGACAATTGTATGGTACTTCATACACAGAAATGTCCAAAGTACTTTCACATTTATAAGGGCGTAATCACCCTGTGACTGAAACGCAGTCCCCTATATTTGACAGAGAATGAACAATATCATGCTATCCACTGGAAGCATCTGAAGGAGGCAAAAATCAAGGGAGAACTTGGTCAGAGGACTGGCACCTTTTTGTTTCAGAAGGCATACTAGGATCTATAGGAGTACCCCAAGGACTTTAATGTGAGGATTCTGAAATTCTCAAAGAGGCTGTTTCCAGCAAAAAGGCATATCCACACTGATTTATTCTGCTTCTGCCCCCCCTTTTTCAGTCTTCTCCCCAGCTAACACATATTCATTGTCTCACTGGTAGGAATGCAGGAAAGATCCATCAAGGCCAGACTACAGCTGGATGTTTCAGCCTCCACTCATGCTAGCCACAGACTGAGGGATAAAGATGCAGTGCCAGGGTGTGCTGGTTCACACCTGCCAAGAACACCCAGGCTACCTCCCAGCTGAGCAAGGATACATTACTGTGTTGTGACCCAGGGCAGGGGAAACCACGGGGACAGCTGGTTCTGGTGTTCATTAGAGCCTTTCTCTGAACCACCCAAACCTCTGCACTGAGGCTGTCCAGTTCTACTTGGCTCAACTACCTCCAGGCAGAGACCAAGTCAAGACTGGGAGGGGTGTAGTGTTCTGGCACTTGTCTACACCCCACACCTCTGAAAACACCGTTGTTGCACATCTCCAAGGGACAGCTGTGTGGGGCAGAACAGAAGGCAGACCTTTTAAAGAGCTGTGGCAATAACAAGCCAGGAAAACACAGGAGGTTTCTCACCAAAAGAACAGAGGGAAACATTTTCCAAGTGTAAGACTCTTTTTCCCACTGCTGTCAAGACTTGTCTTCTCATTGTGACCCACCACCCAAACCCCTCAGAGATTTCTACAAGTGAAGAACTGACTCACTTGAGCTCAGGGTAGACATTCTCCAGATACCACTGGAAGGATTTACAGGTCAGTTTGCGTCGCAGCTCCACTCGGTCTGCAACACTGGGAACACAGGCAGTTTGATGAGAATAAGGCAGTGAACAGAAGGGAGGGGAACAATGAAGACTGGCCAGGAGGTTTGAGGGAAATTATCTGACTTTTTACCATTACTCATTCTCCCATGTAATTGTTGCCGGGTTCAGAGCACTAGCAGTGAGCTGAGGTGAAAAGGAGGAGAGAGGCAAGTGGCAGGAAACAGAAATGGAAAACAAACACCTTCACAGAGCTGCTCTTGCACTTCCTTTGGCTCAGAGCAGGTTTTACCACGTCCTACCTTGTTAAATAATACATTGCAGTAAAACTGCTGCAAGATCTGGAAAGCGTTTCTGCCTCTGGGTGCCCCTGTAGAGGTATCCCATGAAACCTGCCCAACAGTCAGCTGCTGAAAAGGCTCAGAAAGTGTTTGTGCTCAGGTACATACAGATGATTAATCTGTGTGTGCTAAAGCATGTGCCTAGCTCATGGCAGCTGCTCCAGGCTCAGGCTGAAGAACTCAGACCTGGTGAACTTAATTACTTGTTCTTAAGCGGTTTGGGGGAAGGGTGGGAGTATAAGGGGAGATTACCTCAACATCTCAGTAGCTGTCTGCTGTGGCAGTCCTCCCATTGCTGATTTGTTTGGCTTTAGCTGGCTGAAGAAGAGGATTTCCCTCCAACAGCCCTATTGAGCAGTGAAACCAGGAACTCTGGTTTTTAAGCTGTAACACTGCATTTGTGTGTTGGGAAGGAATTTCAACTGTACCCGTGTACCTTTTCATCCTCGGCCCACAGATGCCACTGTGCATATACATGAGGCCGCATACCTCAGGGGAATGTTCTTAGATTTTACATCCACATCAGAATTGCGAGGAAGGAGGATCCATTTTAGGACCAGTTGTCAGTGGGGGTGCCAAAGGTATTTGCACCCTAAAAATCTAGATTTAATGCAGGTTCACAGAGCTGTTACTACAGGAAATTGCCTGAAATCAAGGCCTTGTGCTCTCCTCCAGCTTTCATTCAGCCAATGCTGCCAGTAAAGTTACTAGGAAATCCTGTGTAAGCAAGAACTGCAAGTTTTGCTGCTAAACACGAGAATATATCCACATACAATATGCAATATCTGCTTTCCTTCACAAGCAGCAGGGTTACTTGCTATTTGGTCCCAGCCCAGCTGCTCCAGTCAGCTCAAGGACTGAAACTAGGTAGGCAAAGCTATTTTTATGAAGATATGTAATGCATCATGATAATAAAGCAGAGTGTACAGCAAGAAAAGTGACCTGGTGGTCATAAATAAGTAAGAGATGCATCATTATCCTGTGCACACAGTTACACATTTGAGATACACCCACATTTGCCAAGTCCTTACACTGATACAAAAATAGCCATTTGTTCACAGGCAGATACAGACCACAGAAACCCAGCACTCCTGGGATTTTTACATTTATTTGGGAGTCACAGGGGTTTGAGACCATAAGAGAGCAAGCTCTCCCCTCATCCAAGGTTTGGCGTCCATCACTGATTTCTGGGTCACAGAGAAATGTTAAGCTGAGAACAATGAATCCCATGTGGCCTGAAGACAGCTTTAACAAAGGTGCTGTAAGGAGCACAGTTCTACAGACTGCGTTTTCAAATGAGACATCTTACCATTGGCCATGCTCTCTCCTGCCCTACAAACCAAGCAAACTACCCTTCATCCATCAGAAAAGAGGGGAGTGCACCAAGTGCAACATGCCCCATGTGCCAGCCAGCCACGCTTACCCTGGGATTCCGCACAGGAACTTCAGATCAAGCTCCAGTAACTGCACAGCTCATATTTCCAGAGCAGCTGCATGCTGTGTTAGAAAAATATTCCTATCTATCCACTTAAAACTTCTGGTTTCTTAATTTCATTACAGATCCCTTTGGCCTTCTGCTAACAAATGATTTATGTAGGATTACTGGGGAAAAAAATAAAGTTAATTAGAACCAAACCTCATTAGCCAGGCACTCAACCTCCCTGGCAAGCCAGCCATTCAGAGCATCTCTGTTTCTCACACTTAGCCCCAGAGAAGACCTAAGAACTATTTCTTACTACCAAAGTGCTTACCAGAGCCGTCCTAAGAAGGCCTGGGGCAGCTTACCTTCCAAACGACTTGCCAAGAGCAGAGGGCCGGGCTTCATAGTAGTACTGCTTGTATTCGTCCATCCACACCTCTGCTGTGCGCTTGGTGTTCCTGCGTGGGCATGAGCAGAGGCTGTGCTGAGGAGATGCTTTGCTGCAGTACCTGCAGTTCCAGCAAGCAGGTACTGACCGGCTGGGCAGACCCAAGGCCTGTCTGCCAGGAGGGAGTGGGGGACAGCCCCAAACACAAAACAGAGTGGGCAGTATGGATGGATAGAGACTGAACATGTTAAGTCTACAAAGCCTTGCAAAAACATTTCAGTTTGGAAGTTAAAAATTTAACAGCCATAGTTTACCATGACTTTTTCACACATACATCCTCTACAGAGACACTGGGCCTGACTGTCACCATCACACTCAATAACAGTATTCCTTTTCCCAGATTAGAATAACACCATAGGATAATTCAGATTGGAAAGCACCTCTATCTAACCTCTAACCTCCTGCCCAAAGCAGACTAGCTTCAGATTAGGTCCTGTTGTTCAGGGTCTAGACTGGTTGAGTTTTGAAATCTCCAGCGATGGAGATTTCACTACTTCTCTGGGGCCCTGCATCAGTGCTTAAACCACTTTCATTGTCAAGCACTTTAACTCATCTCTCTTCTCTTCCCATCTGTCCTGCAGTAGAAGTTGTCCTCAGGGCTTATCTTAGAACATGTGCAGCTCAGAGACAACAGAGATGTCCAAGGACTGCTGACATGCAGGCACCTGTCACAGGGCAGCATCTGTGAATGGCTAGGGTCTCTCTCTGGCATACTGCTCCCTGCCTCCACCAGAGACTTGGGAGGAATAAGACACACTAATACAAACAACAGAGAAGGGAACAGGTTTTGTGCACAGAAAACAGCAACTCATCCTTCCCTTGAGAACAGATGCTCAACCACAAGCTGCATTCTGTTACCAGGCCAAAGCACAACAAAGAATTCAGATTTATTTAGACATGCCCAACACAAAGGTGGCCTGGCTGCTACCAGGAACTATCCAACACCTACTTGATGTAAGTCAGTGCGTTGCCCTCAGGAAAGTCATACGGATGGCGCTTCCTGAACACGTGTCCCACTCGACTGCAGGGAACGATCTCCAAGCTGCCACCACACATCCACACTCGGAAAGAGAGCTCTGGAAGAGACCCCAAGAGTCATATGGCTGCAGACAGACTGCCAACAGTTCCAAGAAGGGCAACTTCCTTGCCCCTCTGCTCTAGGTATATTGCCTGCAACTGCAAAATCAGGGAAAGCAATGCCATGGTTAGAGTGCACAAACTGCCCTCTCTCTGTTAAAATGGAGGCAACCAGTGTGGCTCAGGGACTTCCAAGCCTTCTCCAGTCCTGCTCCTCTTTGGTCTCATTTCAGTGAGACAACTTTGCATTTGGCCAGGTCCTTGAGGTTTCTCAGGATGTCAGGCCCTTGGGATGGCATTTGGCAACAGACTTAAACCACTCACACCCACACCTTGTTTCAGACTTCTGTTACTCTCACCCCTGTATATAGCTGGAATCAAAAAAGAAGAATTTATCTGTGCAAAGCAAATCATGTGAGGAAGAAAGGGAGTTTAGAAGACAGGGGGAAAGAAGAGAACAAGATGAGGACACAGGGAGTCAATGTCTAGAGCTAAGTCCTCTCCCTCATACCTCTATGTTACCCACCCTACAACAGTTCCTTGTTCTCATTTTGGTTGGCTCTGTTACTAATGAAAAAGAAAAACAAACAGTATGAATGTGTTACACTTGCCTCTGCTGAGGGAACTGCTCAGAGCAGATACCAGTCTAATATAGTAAGACCATGAAAACACAGAGAGAATCCTGCTACTTGAAGAAATCCAACATTCAACATTTTGTTAAAGGATTAGAAAAGCATGGAGCTTTGATGCACAGGCACTTATTTGCATCACAGAAGGTATGTAACCTTGCTCAAGCTTCTGGGTCTGTCCTCACAAGTTTAATCACTGCCACACCAGAGGGGTTTTCCACTTGCAATTCATGTGGTGATGAGAAGAGAAGGAAGAAGGAAAATGAAAATTAGCTGGGTGGTTTGGTAGTCCTTATCACCCGGGCTTCAGATGGAAAAGACTGATAACTACAAAAACTTTACTCAGCTGGGATCTCCCTTCAGTAATGCCTAATTTATGTGGCTCTGATGCTTAGAAATTAAAAAGAAATTATGTATCCAGATCTAATGGATGCTTGAAACCGTGTACACACACTAACATCTTCCCAACCTTCATCGTTCTCCATAGCTTTCCTCTCTGCATACTGAGAGACAGTTCAAGCAGTAAGTTGTGGGGGGGGAAGATGGTGTATTTAATCTATCTTCTAAATAAAAAAACCCATTTGATTAGACTGCATTTTGTAGTATTTCTTAGTAGCTCTTTTCTCTCCTGACTTTTCCAGAATAATTATTTTCAGGTTCTTTTTAACAGGGAGTTCCAGATTTGACAAGAAGAAGGGTTTTAGAAACAAACAAAAAACCCCCCAAGACGTAAGTTTCTGTGTTTATGTGTCCAGCTGACATTCGCTCTCCTGGAATGAGCTTCTGACTCACTTTGGCCTATAACAAAAACAAAACTCTCAGTCTGGCATGTGTAACTCAAAAATTATGTCCATTTAACACAAGAGGATTTCTCACACCATCTTAGACAGAAACACTCTCTCATCTCATCTACAAATTATGACCTAATCCAAACAGTCCCTTTCCACACAAAATTGTAATATTTAGTGAAAATAGTGTTTCAGAACATCATCAATATTTTTCCTTGATCAGAAACCCCAGTTTTCAATGAAGTATGATAAACTTTGTTTTCTTACAAGGGTATATTAACCATTCTGAATTCTTCAAGAAAAATTAATACTTTTTGTCATCAAGTCCAGGTTGATTTCTATCCCTCTGCTTTCAATAGCAACAGACATGATGGAGGATGAGGGACAAGTGACAGGAAACACTGAATTTACAGAAGGCTTTTATCTCTTCATACCTGCACCATTTCTAAATGAATGCCCCAAATACTTGAGGTCTCCCTGAGCCTCTCTTTAACACTCTTCTTGCTTTTGCCATTAACACCTGGTGACATTGCAGCATCCCTTCACAAAGATGCCTGGAATATCTGTGCCACCATTAAGCGCAAGGAGATGGGTTTAAGCACTGTGCCCTATAAGAGCACGTGAGTGGACAGACTACACTGGGCCTCTGAATTCCTCAGATGTTTGTGATGCCCTAGTCTGCTTCTAAAATGTTTGCATTCTGAATCTATTTGTAACCAAATTCCATTTACAAAGAGGCTTGTTTTATCAGGAAAAATATCCTTCTGACCTGTCAAGCTGGGAGAGCAATTCAGACTTATACTTGTTCCTCTCTTGAAGATAAGAAGAGACTGTTAGGAGCAGCTGCCCATTTCAGAGCTGGGGCAACACAGACTGTCATGTGAAGAACTGGAGGAATATTCTCCAAAAAACAAGCAACAATTTAAATATCAGGAGGTTCTTCTTTCTTGTACTGTGGAAGCCCCTGGATAATAGCACATATACCTGTAAGAGAGTGTTGCCCTGATCACACGAAGTCTCCTTTTACTTCATGCTGACTGTGATACAGCTCTGACCACCATTGGGATTACCTGACCATGTCCCTAACCTTACACTGACGTGCAGATCAGACCTCTCACAAAAGGAGTTCTGGTAAGCCATGAAGACTGGGAAGTGCTTCTGCATTAGTGTGTCATTCCCTTTAAACATCCTGAACTTACCAAAATTTTCTCCTCCCCAGATGTCCATTTGAGTATCATATTTTCCCAGGTGGTTAAACCAGGACTTGTCAATCACAAAGATGCCTCCTGCTATGACAGGGGTTCTGGAAGAGAAAACAAAAATCCAGACAAAATAATCACACATATCTGTAGCACAACCCTAATTTTAAAGGGCAGATAATTTGTCCAGGCCTCACAAATCATACCTCATTTAAAACAGAAAACTAGTAGAGCTGGAATGTGACCCTGCAGCAGTCTTCTGAGATGCCCCTTACTAGATCATCCTCCTGCCTTTGTTAGATGGTCTTGCAAGCACTACGAGAGTAATGCTGTATTTTGCATTTATACAAATATGCACAGTGTGAAGGAATGACGGGCACTGTTTGATGACTGTGTTCACCAATTAGACATAGTGTGACAGGCTGCTGCATGTACTGCTCTGCTGTTAGCAAGCTGCTTGCTTCTGGAGTGCAAAACAGAGGCTCACAAATTAAGCAGAGGAATTAAACAATATTTTTATATTACAAATAGGGAGCTGTCTGCCTATACAGACAGGCACCATGGCTTTTCATATCATGATTTGTTACATTCTACATGTCTCAGAGCCATGTACTTTGCAGTGAGGCTGGCAACAACTGTTCCAGCCAACAGAATCTCTTTTGTCTGTGGACATGCAGATTCTATGCCCACATTAGTAGATAAGATTCAGTTCTCTCATCTGCTTTACACATGCTGGATGGCTGTTTATCTGCTTCATTCCTTAAGTTTTCATCTGAAAGATGGAGGCAATTAAAAAACCCCAAAGGGATTTCTGAGGCATTCAGAGCATTGAATTAGGGAGACCACAAGAACAAACATATAGAAGAGGTGGCTTGGAGAGGTATAATGCTAGTATATAACTGCTATTCCCACAATATTAGAGAGCAATACTCTCACACTGAGGGTTATAGACCTCAGTATTCAGAAAATAACATGAAGAGTTTGTCATCATCAAGTGAACACTGTGGCATTTTGTACTCAGCAAGGCAGTCCCTGTACCCTCACTGCCACCTTGGTGAAGGCTTGGTAAAAGCATTTGGAGGAGTATAGCCTGTCCATCAGAGACAGTTACCTTATAGACTGAGTTGGGTCTGTTCTGGACATCTTCTGCTCTATAGGAATCTGTTCCCACTTAAAGTGAAGGCTCCAGTCAAACCCTGAAAAGGAAACAGACATGCCAAATTAGTTTTCTTATTGTAAAAACAGTACTACTAGCTTCAGCGATAGTCTCCACCTTTATATCACAGGCTATCCCTATGTTCCTTCCCTGACCTCCCGCACAGTCCACCCAAGATCACAATAGTCTATTCTAATGTAGACCTCGCCAACCTCTGTCTTGGCACCATCATTCCTTAGTATTACAGACCTCTCCTTGATTTCACTCCACACCTTCAGGAGAGTGTTATCAGCCTGAGATGTAATTGTATTTTGGCCAGTTTGTCCTCCCAAATGCAAACCCTGTCTGCCAAAGTTATGAGGCTTTAATAAAGAACTTTGTGGGATGTGATATATTCTGGGAACAAAGGCCTGAAGATAATTGTTGCCACCATGTACTTATCGATGGCCTGTGGTGGGCAGTAGAGCACAGCACAGTCACTAACTTTATACCATTGTTAAGGCTAGCCAAAGAACAGGTAGCCTTTGGCTGACAAGCAGTGCAGAAGTAAGCACCAGCCATAAAAGATGCAGAAGGGCACCAGGAAGTGGGGTAAACACAGATACAGCTGAAGGGGGTTCAGTTGTGCCGAGAGAGGTGAAAATGTTTTTCCGAAGATGCCATGAGGTAGTCTGGCAGATCAAGGCAGCTACTGGAAGTGCCAGCATACATGTAGTATAGTGAGGACATGGTGAGATATTTAATCAATTAACTAAGTCCAGAAATTACTAAATGTTACAACAGTGATTCAAGTTCAAGAGGAAAATACAAGCTGAGTTTTGTTCTAACTCTTCAAAAGATCCGACTTTGCAAATTGCAGAGAAAAAGGGACAGATAACCCATCGGGAAAGATCATCACACTGTTTTCTTGGACATAATTTATTTTTCATGCATCATCCCTCAGGTCTAACTTACATAAGCCATTCATTGTACCCACCTCCCCTCAAATCTGCTGATGCTGCCAGGTAGGCAAAATTATCCAGGCTGATAACATCAATGATTGGACTCACCACTCGGGTATAATCCTGAGGGAGAGAGAGGAAAGGGGGAAAAAAAAAAAAAAAAGTCAGGTTTTCTTGAATGTCTGGCAAAACTGCCAGAGATCAGGAAACACAACGTTGCACATCTAAATCTTTGTCTGGTTTCTCCAATACGGTTCCGCAAGCTGTGCAAGGCATCTGTGGCCACTACATCCAAACATGGAGATGGTGGGTACTAGCCAGCTGCACTCCATGGATGTGGGGAATGGAGTCAGACTTAGGAATGCTGTTAAGAAACAGCTCTTTATGTCCTGCTCAAGTCACAGGGCATGAATCACTGTCCCAAGGGTTCTGTGCTTGCTTTTGATATCTATTGACAGCACACCTTCTGCTCAGCCATCCTTGAATTAACTCATTATCAGTCTAGAAATTATCAAACCCCTAATAAAGCATCTTCCTGAGAAGCACTATGAACGAACCCCACATTTAAGACTTATAGTGCAAACATTATAATACATATGATACATTGTATATAATATCAAGATATTGTGACTATTGCCATTAAGGCATATAGATATTTACAGTTTTCCTTCGCAATGCTTTTAGTAAGTAGAAGTTGAACAATTTTTCAACATCATGAGACAGGGCATTAAAGACAGCATTGTGACAGCTGACATACAAAATGGAACAGAGCTGGCAATACCAGAAACAGCACCTTGTTATTGGACAGCTGCCAGCATCTGTGCCTTTCCTATCAAACCTTCATTTTGTGCCTTGCAGTAGCTCCTCATGATGTAGCACACTTGGCCAGGATGGGACATCCTTGGTAAGAGCTATCATTCATGTTTCTTCCCCTCTGACCTGTGACAGTTGCCTGATGAGAGTGTGTCTGCCCAGTTTGAACCCCCAGCACCCACCTGGTCAGGTTGGTGTGCCAGCCACTACTCCAACCAGTCAGTGCCAGGACTGGCTAGGGCAAGACTGAAATCTGAACTAGGATGCCCATCAGGAATGTACAAAATAGGTGAGAAATAGGTTGACTTGAAATCTACTACTAAAAAATTTGTATACTAGAGTCAGCTCCCAGGCTTTTGCAATTTAGATCCTTCTGTAAAGAAATGAGTGAGGTTCTTTCTGCTTAGGGACCCCTATGTTGGCACTGCAGCTTGACTTAGAGATCAACAGTAAAGTAAATGTTTATGGGCTTCTGAGACAGTAATTATTGAACAGGAATATAAAGCAGAAGCTTTTAGTTCATCAATCCTGAAGGTTCACCTTCTTTTGCTCCTTCATATTAAGTTAATCAGACAAGCTTACAAAGCATCATTAAAGCCTCCATCCCTTCTCCTGAGACCCATTACTTTACGGGATCCTCCTTTCAGAGGGGAACAATCACAGCCACTTGCAAACATAGCTTCTCCCATCACCTCTCCCCTGCCTTTTCTTACAGCAGAGCTGTATGGTCTCCCCCTCCAGCTCCACAGTGCGGTCAGGGTGACAGCTGCTAATATTTCCACCTCATTTTCACTATTCCCGCCTTACATCAATCCTTTGCCAAGTGAACCATCAAAGGGACATCTATGCACTCACAGGCAGCTTCTCTGTACTAGGAAGCTGCCTGCATGCAGGTGATGCATGTTGGCAGCTCAGTGGGAACATTAATGGATGGAAAATTTTGGCAGTGACAAGGCAGAGGGGAGGGTCAAGCAGCAAGAAAGGAGATGGAAACCATGGAAAAGGTGCACAGTGTATGCTGCCCAAGTGGTTGTCCTACATACAGGTGAACAGGACTAGGAAGCATAACGCCTGCAGGAGACAAGAGGTACAAATTGGTGGTTCCAGCATTCAGTATTGCATCCTGTCACTCTGCACCTCCTGCCTTGTCACACTGGCAGAAGGCAGAATCCCATCATGGATCTCTTGTCCATCTAGGTCTGGCTGTACCTTCCTCTGTAGCAGCCTGCCTGAGAAGCACCTTGCAGGCCTTGTCCTCGCCAGCACTGCTGATGGCATGTGAGCGCAGAGGATCCACCAGCACAGAACAGGCCAGCTCCATCCATCCCAGAGTGGGACATGGTGCTCACCTCTTTCACTCTCTGAAGCATTGGCTGCAGCCACTCGCTGTTAACTTCACAGTGACTGTCCAAGAATGTGAGGATGTCAGCGGTTGCCACTTCAGCTCCTCGCACCCGAGAGCGAATCAGCCCTACATGGAGGAAAGGACAGCAGAGGAGCATGAAGGTTAGGAAGGAAAACAGTTGAGCCTCCTTCAGGAAAAAATACTTTGTGTGGCCATTACAGGGGAAGAGCAGGAGATTCTCCTATATCACATCTCCATCAGAAGCAGGGAACAGCTTTAGGACGGCATCCCCTGGGGGCAGTCAGATGAGTCCTCCCAGCACACAATGAATGACCTCTCCTGTCACTTCTGTCCATGACACAGAACTTTCACCTGGCTCCTTGCTCTTCCCGTCCAGCCCTCCCCACAGGCTGCTGCCTGCTGGCTGTCTCTCCCACAGAGCACCCTGCTGCCTCCCTCACCAATTCCCCATGGCCAAATTCTGCTCTCTGCTTCTTGCCTTCCTTACTGCTTATTTGCTTTATTCCCATTAGTCCTTTATTCTGCCCTGTAGAGATATGAGCCCGGCTCTCAGTGACTCCTTACTTTCTTACAAACCATCCCACTATGTGGGACACTGTTTGTGAACTAAACAGTAATTCCTGTCTCTCCTTCTAGATCCTTGCTCCAGACCTGCTGTGCGCTGACAGCTTCAGAAATAAGCCAGCACATGTGAGTCAAACTAAAGAGCAGCTGGGAAAGTCAGAGTTACCATTTATGCACGTAGGAGATACAGGAGAAAAAATTTTCCTTAACTGTATCTCTTTATCATAGATATGTGATTGTCTTTCCCTCTCCCACATCTCCTACACAGCTTGTTACCTTGCACTTGAAAGCGTAAGAGTTAGCTTGAGTTTAAAAGGACAAGACTTACATCTGCATTTTTATTACTAAAGATCTTAAAATGTGGTATTTGTTCCAGCCAGTGCCTCTGGACACCACTTCTCATTATTTAAGTATTAAATGAGACCCCTGAAGCCTGAGAGCTGATAAGTCACGTTCTTTCCTCCACAGAGCTTCCAAACGCTTATACTGAAAAAACAAACTCTAAGAAACAACATGTAAGCAGCTGGCAGGCAAACAGGGTGATGTGGAAAAATAGGCAAAATCTTTATACTCAGAAAGCTTCCCACACTCACCTTCTCGACGGGTGTTTCGTAGACACTTGACCTTTGGGATCTTGATAAGGAGCTGGCAATCCTCAGCTTAGGGAAGGCAAAAAAGACATTTGGTGCACATGCATGAATTATTTGGCTTCAACAGAGAGCCCAAGTTAACCGTCCTCCTGCTTCTTCATGGGAAGGGAAATTCTGTTTTCACTTAATATCACATTAATTAGCCTGATGGCCTTAATCCTGCTGTCTAAAGAGCACACAGAAGAGCACTGCCTGCTTGCTGTCCTCCTCAGGCAGCAGAAGTCATGTTTCCCAATCCTCTGAGCAGCCAGGCCTCCATCTCCCCTGCCCAGCATTTCACAAGAACAATGGGGCATGTGCTGGCAGCGTGGCACTGGGCACTAATGAAATGGAGGGAGCACAGGAAACTGGGACTGCAAGTCACCAAGGTGCCAAGGAAAAAAGAGTTCTGTAACACAAAGAGATCTTATCCACTCTCTTTGCCTTCAGTGGCTCATCTGGGCATTTCCTGCCGTTTGTTCTCAGAGCAGTTTCAGCTTGATTTTATTTAATAAAGGCCACTGGGATGTGACCCTGCTTCCTTGGAGACACCATCACATTGACACATGGATGCCTGACCCAGGGCTTTGCTGGCAGCTTGCCAGAAACTCCTGGCATCCTTCATTTACATTACCTAGGGAAGATGAGGGAGAGGAACTGTTACCTGCTCCAGCCCAAGTACCACCAAGCACTGTGTCTTTAGTTCTCTGTCATCCTCTCTCTATTCCTGTCCTAGCAGAGGTCATAGGAACAGCCATTTCGAACTTGCTCTTTTTTCTCACTCCATCAAATTCATCCAAGTTTCTGTGTTCATTCCATATTTTTCATATCTCATGCCCCATCTTTCCTGCTGTCAGTTTCCCAGAGACTGAGCACTCTGGGGAGAACACAAAGGCCCTTAGCCAAAGTGCATCTCTTAGCACATTCCTGTACAAGCACTTCCATTCTCAAGGATGCGGGCAATCTGAAATAACACACTCATGTCGGAATTTTGGCAGATGCTGAATCATCCAAGGGAAGTGGCAGGTGGCTCTAAATTACAGAGCATCAAGATTTTGCTGGACCTCTGCTACAGGGGAAGGCAATGCTCTTATCTTGGCCAAGTCACAACTTCAGAAATGAGAATCTTTATTAAGTCTTTCACTCTGCAGGAGTGGAGCATACCACTCTGCTTGTAGCTACCTGCCAGAGATGACAGGCTCTCAGTACATTTGGAGAAACTGAGGCAGGTATTAAAGCAAAGTGACAGACCTCAAATATGCTGAAGTTCCTCCATGAAGGTGTCTAAGGGAAGTGGCTATATCCATAAATATCCAGCTGCCAGTGAAAAAATAAGAGCTGTGATAGGATAGAGCTTTTAAAAAAAAATCTTTCTATTTACTGAAGAGCCTAAATGGGAGTTTCTGGTTGAACCCTGTGCAGAACAGGTACCAGAAATCCATCAGTGTTGATCAGGAACACTTTGCCCATTGAGAACTGAATTTTTAGGTGCAGAATATGGAGCACTTAGGATTGTTTGTTGGAAGTGCTCAGGAACACTGAACTTAAACAGCTGAGCGCAGCTCAGTACTTATTCAGATCACACTGTAAGGCCCTCAGAAACCTAAATCCCTCATTTCAGCATCCACCTTTAATTTTTATTTTTTTTTTTGTGGCCAAAGCTACATAAGTATTTAGCTGCAAAATCAAAATAGCGTTGCTTCCTTACCTCAGCAGGCCAAGGTGGGCATTCGCAGCTATCTGTAAAGTGTTCCGGAGGAGTAATTATCAATTATTATAAATGGTACATAACCAGATCATCCTTGAATCTAGAACACATCATGGGAAAAGCAAGAAATCTTCTATCCTCACCACCTCACAACTACTACACAATAGCTAGGAGCAAGAGCAGTCCTACAGATGGAAAGACTCCAGAGCCTCCAGTCTGCAGGTCTGCTGGAACTCACGCAGTAGACACTCCATCCCTATGCCAAGCCACAGAAGAAGGTACAGTCATGTCCAAAGCAGTAACTCTTCCACAGCTTCCCACAGGGACACCTGGGATCCCAGATACAGAGGCAGACAGACAGTCTTGCCTTGGTCTGCCTGCAGGACCCCAGGCAGGAATTTTCTGTAGGCTCCACTGCATCCTCTTGTCTCTTAGTCTGTAATTACCTCCTCTGCTCATGTACACCATTGCTACATACATATCTGTGCTGAACAGCTCACCTAATGGTGCATCATGAAACTCGACAGAAATGTCTGGCAAACAAATGAAAACTGCCATGCTGGCAGGAAAGGAACACCCAATGGAAAGAAAAAGAGAGGAAGAAGCTCTGGCCTCTGCAATGCATGGACATTACAAACAGAAAAAAGACTGTCTTTTCTTTTTTTCCTGCATACAGATGAGAGGGAATCTGTGAGGGAGGGGGACTCAACAGAGCAAACAAAAAGTGGAAAAACAGAAGGAAAGAAATAAGTGTAAAGGAAATAGGTCCAAACTTACGATCTGAGCTGAAGTCATCTACCAAAATGATCTCCTGGATGAGACTGGGAGGGGTGCGGTTCAGAACACTGCAAGGACCCAGGGAGGAAAAAGACACTTTGTGAGCTGCCATAATAACAACAGCGTTAGGACTGATAGAAATCTGCTGTGCTACGTGTTACAGCAGGAATACCAAACTCCAGTAACATGGAAGTGGTGACCTTGCCCTTGTAACAGTGTTCATTGGAAGGAACCAAAGCGCAAATGAGAATATCCCAAAGAGCCATGGCATCTCAACCAGACCTTACAAGAACCCACAGCCAGGAGCTGACTGTGGGACTTGCCTGGGGACAGCTAGCAAAGGATGCTGCAGCATGCCCTCTGCCTCTAAATAGGTGAAATGGAGAGCACCACCTGCCCCAAGGCAGCTCAATGGCCACTCCCATCTGCCAGGCTCTGGGCAAAACTCATCACTGCTGGAGAGCGGAAAGAGCTGCCACTTTCCCCAGCAAGGAGCTCTATCTCAAAGCAACAGCTGAGACTTGTTCAGGCTTTCTCATCAATTCCCTTCTTTGGAAGGAAATATTGCAAACATTCTGGATTTGGAATTTTTTTTGCCCTCTATTGCTTGTTACTTATCTGTTTTTCAAACCAGCACCACACTTGCTGAAAGCACCCCCTTTCCTCAGGCTGGTTGCACTGTACCATGTAATACCCTTGGGTCTGCAGTGAGTTTTCATCTGCAGGACACACAGAAGGACAGCAGATAAAAGCTTCTGCCCTCCTGAGAAGTCAAAGTAGTCTGATACCCTGGAGTCTAAACAGTTTGGTTCTGACCTCTTTATCAGTCTCATTCATTTAAAATGCCTGAACTCATTTTCCATGAGCTTCTTCAAATCTTTCTCTTGGCTTTACTACCATCACACAGCATATTCCCCCTCCAAGCCTCCTCCAATGCCTCTATGTACAGGCAGGTCCTCATTAACTTCAACAAGGTTGCTCAATGATGTTTAGGCAGCCCAATGAAGAGGGTAGTTATGCAAATTTTAATACTGAAAACAGAGGCAAACACAGTCCTCCTAGTTCTAGCAACCTGTCTCATTTCAGTGGCACCTACCCTTCTGAGCAATACTGAAGAAAAATTTCTGGCTTTTGTTCTCTTTTGGATTTTGTTGTCGTCGTTATTTTATATCGGAAATATAAAACAACAGAAATAACAGACAACAAGAATAATCCCATACTCCCAGGAATGAAGCTGTAGAGAAATAAACTACCATCTTGTTAAGTAACATCACTGATGGCTTTGCATACAGAGCCAAAGTTTCCTCAGTTTGGAACAGTTTTCTGCTTTCTCACACAGCAAAATTCTGACTGTTCTGTTGCTCAGTATCACATCCCACTCTATTTCAGATTCACATTGCTTTCTATGTCTCTGATTGTATTTGTGCTTTGAGCTTACATGTCCCTAGATGACTGAGCTTGCATTTTCCAAAGCTGCATCTCATTTGCTTCTCTTGGCTCATACCTCTCTGGATCCTGTAGTATGGTGGGGTGGGAGGTGAGGGGGATGTTCATCTGCCCTTCTGACTGCAGCTTGTTCCCAGCACTGCCATCATCTACATATTTTACAGACAACATGCCCTGCACTGAAATTCTTGTCTGTGCAAACACAATGCAAAACAACCCAGACAGGCTGCAGTAGAATGGCTGTAAAATGGTATTCTACAGCTTCTCCCACTAGCCTGATTATCAGCAATGCTCACATTTTCTCCACAAGTTTCAGGTCTTTCAACTCAACATAACTGAGGAAAAAACCCCATTTTGTTCTCTCTTCTTCTCCTGTCCACTGAGTCCCCAGCAGAGAGAACACACCCCTTGAGGAGTTCACAGCTCATTGTACAGTGCCCCATTCTTCTCTCAGCTCTGCAATAACTTGCTGTGGGTCCTTGGGAAAGGTACTTAATAATCTTTGCACTTTGTCTTGTCATTCTTTTCAACAAGCACGATAATCCTAATATTTCCCTTCACTGAGGTGCAGAGACTGCCATGACAATCATTTTAGGCAAAAAATTTTATTATTAGAATTCCAAAATCCAAATGACAATTGCCTTTTACAGCAGAAACACAGACTGCTCCCCCCTCATCTCATGGATTCCCTACCTACTTTGTCTTTTCTCATGGCTTCCTTCTTTCAGTATCGGAGTCCTTACTCTCCTTGCATAACATAACATCAGCACTGCCAATGAGTTTCTCTTCCCTGTACACCCCACCTCAGTTCACAGATAATCTTGTTTATTCTGGATGTTAGCAGAAGAGCATATTTTTTCCCCTTTGCTCTAAAATAATATCCTTTTTTGCCATTATTTACACTGTTGTTTTAATGAGATGCTACACCAAATGTGCTAGCATTACAACAGCATCTTCTTAATCAGAATTTTTACAGGCTCTCTGCATAGGGACTGAACCACCAACAGCTATTCAAACCCACTGACTTAGAGCCTGACAATTCACCTTTACATTTGCACCAAAACCAAACAGTCCCTGCAATAGTGACTGAAATCAGAAAGAAAAGGACCAAACAACAAAGTAGTTGACTTTCTTCTGCAAAAATGGTCATGGCAGCAGAAGTGATGGTTGCTTAATGACTAAGCATGCAGAGACATCCATCACAGAAAATGCCTTTTGAGTGACAGCTGTTTCTGAAGGAGAACAGGATGCAAAGCCAGTAACTGATTTGAGAGTGACAGCTATGTCCCAGGGAGGGAAAGAGATCAAAGCAGGCAAGCAGCTCTTGACTGACACACATCTCCTGCAGGACTGAGGATGCCAGCAACAAGCCATTTGAACTGGCATGTTCACAGGTTTTGTCTGATAGCCCATTTCCCTTTTTTTTCCCCCCTATTCCCCTTCTTAGTCTCTTGCTGGATATTTTTAACCAGCTGTCTCCCTCTATACTGAACACATATGGCTGGAGCCCACACTAGAAGGAAGGTATGCAGCCCATGCTGCCTCCGGAGACCAGGAGGGACAAGCAACAGGGTGTTTGAGGGAATAAGTTATTCCTCCTCAGTCACTCCTCTGTCTCCCCCTCTCCCCCATACACAAACACTTCTCCCATCCTCAAGGAGCAACAACAGCACATCCTGTTGCTTCCACCCAGCAGCAGAGATGCCTAAGACAGCAGGGAGAAGTTGGCAACTGCTGAGCTGCCAGAGACATTTAACTCCCTGTTTTCACACTTGCATGTGGGGTTAGCAAGAAAAATATGCAGATAAGGATCTGGCCCCTACAGCTGCCATGTTTAGATCATCCTGAAATAAGCTTGTAATGCAGGAGTATCATCCCTGGGTCACTTCCCAAGATCTTTTGGTTACCAGCATTGCCACTTTGTTGAATCACCTCTCAGTAGGCCAGTATCTGGCTCAGGGGAGTGCACTTGGGCTCCCTCTGGGTTTAAGATCACTTCAATCCCAGTGCCCTTTTCGTTATTTCATTCTAGAATTTCCCAAAGTCTTACGGCTGGTTTTTGAGTGCCCAAATTCAGACACTCAAAAGCCACACTTGCAAAGATCTCATGTATGAAAACTTCAACTGGTAATACATACTCTACTCATCTCAAAAGACTAGGCATCTAAAAACGTTTTTGGACATAGAAAATTTTGCTTTTAGGGCTGCTCATTTCCATCAGTTTTCCTCTTTCACACCCATTTCTCTTATAGCATCCTCACAGTGTAATTATGATAACTCGAATTGGAAAAGGCTCATAATAACAACAGAATTATATTTAACTTTCACCAGATGCATCTCAAATGGTTCATTCCAGTTTTCTACACAATACTGCTCTACCTGGTTTAAAAAAGCCCTTACAGATACAGAAATAATGACAAGCTACAAGCCTGACTAGTCAGCAAGTAAGCAGGCAGTGCAATTTTACGCTTCCTGTTGCTTAATATCACTGTGGTCCTCTGCAGACTCACAGCCAGGTCATAAACCCAACAGAATAGAACAGTCCTGGCCCTTTGATACTTGACTTGTCCTGAAGAGCCAGGGATGCACAGTAATTACGCAGTACTGGTGCACTGACTGTATATGTGACTTGAGCAACAATTACACTCACAGCAGTAATTCAGCCTGGCACATTCAGACAAGTTTTGCTGAAAGATGGGACTCTCAGGTTACAGAAGAGGCCCTGAAGAGCTCTGTGAAGCCTTCAAATCCCTCTATAACATCGGTGTCAACCTGTAAGTCAGACTTACGCCTATGCCTCTTCTAGCAGTGCAGCCACGACCTGAGCCTTCACCTCAGAGTATGGTTGTCAAACCTTCAGTGCTCAAAGACAAGGCTACCAGCCAAGGCTTGGGCGTGTGGCACTGCAAATACTGTAGAGCCCAAGAAGAACTCAGCCTTCGGGATCTCTCATGAGACAGGGATAGCATATTGACACTTCTGACATAATTTAAAGGAGGAGTAAATCCATCACATGCACTGGCTGTAAATCTGGCAGTGAAGACTCCAGCTGTAGCCAGAGGTCTGGGAGGAAATTCCATCCACTATACCATTCACAGCAGAGTGAAGCCAGTTCCTTACAACAGCACTTCTCCAGTGGCAGCAGATTTGCAGGAACCAATATGAACACATGGGTCATCCATTTTTCAAGATCTTTGTTGAGGGCTCTGGTTGCAGGAAACCACATCTGAGAGATTGGTAATATCTTAAGTGCTGTGTCCAGCTCTGGGCTTCCCAGGACAAGAAAAATGGAACATGCTGAAACAGGTCCAGTGAAGGACCACTAAGATAATTAAGGGACTGGAGCATCAGATGTATGGAGGTGAGGTTGAGAGAGCTGGGATTGTTTAGCCTTGAGAAAAAAAATGCTCAGAGAGTTTCATGAGTCTTCATCCTTGGCGATAGTAAAAACTCAGCAGGCACAGCCCTGAGCAGCCTACTCCAGCTGACCTTGCTTTGAGAACACCTGGCCCATTCGGGCATCAGCAACACTCATCTGTTCATTAGTACACATCACTTCCATAGGATCTGAATATCAATTTCTCTCTCTGTGTAATACTCTGAATATCACCTTCTGTTCATTTGAACTATCATAGCATCTGGCTATTTGATTGGCTCCCTTGGAATTTTCTTAAGGATCCTACTACCATGGTCTCTCAGCACCTAACTATTTCCTGTCTGAAATGACTGAAATGGCAGAAATCTCCTTCAGCTGCCCCAGCAGCACCATGATTGCAAACACGTCTGCTTTTTTTCTGGACAGTGACTCTGTAGAACTCATTGTATGGTTCAAATGAAAAGGAAATTATAAAAATAAAAAGACAAAAATTGTTAATGTGATATATACAGGTCTCTGGACATACAGAAGCACCAAATTTGGCAGGCAGAAACCCAGCCTTCTAGACATGAGGCCAACTTGAAAAAGCCTGTTCTTTATTCACATAGAACATTTCTTTAAATCCACAAGACCTGTCAAGGGAAGAAGTGGCAATGATGAATAATGCATTCCTTCAGCTCAACTTTCCACACAGACAATTCACTTGTCCTTCAGCATCAACAGGCTGTTTCCTAGGCCTGCTCACAGACTTCAGAGACTGTCTGAGAAATTACTTAAGTCAGAAGGCAGAGGGCATATTTTCTGTGGAAACTAAAAGGAAAAGAGCCTCCCTGGGTTCTGCAGTGGTGATGGAAGAGGGCAGCAGAGAAGCAGCTGGACCATTGCTTTGTGGTACAGATGACTGCAAGCTTCCATCTACTTGGGGATGCTGACAGGCCCTAAGCCACCTATTAGTTAGATTTGGCCACTGCTGATACTCATATGACGAGGCATCGGCACAAGATAGCAAGTGTCCTGCAGGCTCAGCAGGGTCTGTGTGCAAAGCCCCAGGGAGCACCTGGTGGGCCATCAGGTTCAGCAACTGTTCACCAGCAAGGGACTCTGAGCAAGGGCTCAGTCTCCACGAGACTTACTCACCACTTTCTGCTTGAAAGACTTACAAGCTGTGCTCCTGCCCACATTGAGCCAGCCTCAGCTCCTGTAACACATGCCCTAGCAGGGAGCTGGCTGCTTACTTCTGTTTATGGAACACAGCCCCTCCCAAGCCTCCCTCCCTCAGTTGCACCTAGCAATGCACAATGTTCTCTTTGGTCCCCCCTCACTCTTCCAAACCAAGATCACACAGACTGTCCTCACCTGCGGATGCAGGCCCAGCTGCCCTTTCTTGCTGCTCATGATGCCCCCGACTGGAGCCATACAGTGCCTAACTGCAGATATATTCTGCCTCTGAAGATATGCCCACACTGCCAATCCAAGCCTAGCGGGCCAGCTCAAGAGTAGAACACTATCACTTGGGGAACTGCAGCCAACCTGCTTGTCCAACTGCTGGAAAATGCCTAATTTTCCACCAGAGCACTTCCAGACTCCACCACCCAGGCGCAGCACCCCAGCTGAACTCACCTCTTCACCGTGCGGAGCAGGGTAGACCGCGCCTCATTGTGGAAGGTGATGATGAGACTGGTGGCTGGCAAGTCAGTGTCATAGCGTACAGAGGTGCACCTGCAGCACATGAGAGCAGAAGTGTGAGCCAAACATACCCAGCAGTAGCCACTGCAGCAGTGTACCTGGAATTTTGAAAAAGAGAGTAATATGCTAAAATCAGAATCAGCACAGACGAACTGCAGCAAGGGAGGCCTCAGCAGCCCCTGAATCAAGGCCAGCAGAGCTTGAAAAGAACAGTGCATATTGAAAGGCAAAGTTTGGAGGCTGTGATACCTAAGCTCACAAAGCTGCATGCTAAGAAGGCCATGTGGGTTTTACAGTGAACTAAGTTTGAATATCATGGACTCTAGTCCCTAGATTTACCTGTGATTCACATAAAATCTTGTCTATTCATGCACAGGACATGCCCATGCTAAGGATGCATGGAACACCCAGGAACTGCTGTATAAAGCACTTCAAATTCTTTGGACACTAAACTTTACAGAAAGGAAAAGCACAGCTAGTGCTGTGATCTGTGCTGGGGAGTTGCTGAGGCTCAACACTAATAGCCCCACTGGCAATGAAGAGCAATTCCTTCTATCTTCTCATCTGACTTGGTAATGTGAGGTACATACATACATTCTCACACTCAGAGCCAAGGATTAACTTGCACTAGGCTGCTTCTCCCTGTGGAGAGCAAAGTTTCTGTGAGGCGAACAACTCACAGATGTGAATCCTGAATCCAATTCTGGCAGATGCTAAACATGGCAGATTTGGGCTGACCCACGCCTCCAAAGTGTCTGCATTCTTAACTTCCAGACAGTGTCAAACTCTACTCACTCTGCTCTAATTCCCTGTCTGATGAAGAACTCACACCTACTTTTAACAGCTCAAGGCTTTGCATAGACTGAACCTCCTTCCCTCCTGAGAGGGAATACAATTCGCTTCTTAGGCCCACTACTTGTACCTCCACATTTACCTTCTATTCCTTTATGACTATTGCTAAACTGTTACTGTTTTTATCATCACTTTCAATCCTACTGGTTTATTACTTTTTCATTGCAATGTTTTATTAAGGGGACAGCAGCTTCATACAGCAATTTTTATATAAAGAAACCTTGATAAAGACTAAAGTGGAAAACATGAGACCAGATGTGAGACAGACCATAACTGATATTGTTTCAAAATAACTCCATGATGTAATGCATACAAAATGTATTAAGGAATCAGGAAGTGGAAAACCAGAAGAGGCTGGTGTATGTGTTATTTGGGGAAGTTTTCCCAGTATTTCAGCACTACTGCAGTATCACAGAGAACAAGGACAAGGTTTGTGCTTGAAAGGTGACCCTTTCTTTGCTTTGGATCAAAGAAACAGCTACATGCTAAGTCAGAAGGAGCTTGTAGGATGTGGAGACAAGTTGTCCATGCTCTGCTTGGGTGCCTGAAGAAAAATGGGTATGTTAGTGACCTACAGACTCCCCCCATTCCTTAAACACAGAGTCAGGTCCACCATCTAATTTGTATCAGCTGAAATAAGTCCTCATCCTGAGTTGCCATCCCAGCAACTATTCCAATATTGTTATAACATAAGATACTCAAAAACAGATCACTCATTCACAAATCGCCACCCCTTAAAGGGGAGAAACATGGAAATAGGTTTACATGTTCTGATTATATACCACTTTGGACTCTCCATTGCTCAAGGGAATGCTTGCAAAGCTGGGTCTGAAATGGCCATACTTTTGCAGGGAATCACATATATGTTGCTCTTCTGACAGAATTGCAGAGATGAGGGTCTGTACAAAAGGTATGCTCTGCATGCTTTCACAGATCAAAACAAACAATAATGCACCTTTGAAGCAAGTTGGTTTTAGGCCAGAACATGACAGCAGATTAACAGAAAACAGCAATTCTGCATGGCAGGGAGACTTGTCAGTGACATAGGACATGGCACCACTGCCTCCGGGTCACTAGAAAGCCAATCCCAAATACCATGCTGGAAAACAGGAGTACAAGACTTGAATTCCACAACCAAGGTCCCGACTGCTTGCCTTCACAAAGCACTCTGATGGCTGTCAGTGCTGGCAGGCTCAGAAAGCTTCGTGTCTCCTGGCATCCCTTTCACAGTTTCAGTCAAGTTAGATGCCTGGTTTCCTGCTTCCAGCAGCTGTGAAATGTTGCTTTGCAACCACAGGTACGTTCTAGGTAGAGTCTAGGACAGAAATAGACTATTGTACACTACCCTATTACAATCAAACCTACAGTTTTCAAGATCCAGCACTACATTTTTGTATTCCAGAAACTACAAAACAGTTACCTGACCACTATTAGCAATTTAAGGATGAGCTTTTTCAGCAGAATAAATTCACCCTCAGTGAAAAAAGGACTGAACAATAAGCACTTTGCAAGCCATGAAATACTGTACTTGCACATTAGTTTCATCCCTACCCCAGCAGCCCTCATCCAAGCAGTGATGTTCAGGCTGGAAAGAAGCACCAAACCAGCTTCTGACAGCCAGGGCACAGCAGGTGAGAAACACCAGAGCAAAGCAAGGCTGCAACAAAGGTGTACTTTGCAGCCAGGACAGAGGGATGCTGAGGGAAGCCATGAGAATGGGGACAGTTGGGCAAAAAACAACCGTCCAATACGCAATCTGAGCTGCAGTGGAGGGGTTGTGCTAAAACAAGGTGATGCTTGGACCTGGAAAAAGAGATACTAGAAAAGTCACAAGCTGGGGCTGAATCAGTCAAAGTTCTCTGAGCATTTGGAGACCTTTCCAGATGAACCATGAAATTCAGTGAAGTAGTGGACCATAGCTGGCAAAGAAAACCCCAAAATATCCTTTGTTGACATTGCAGACCAACACAGCAGGGCAGTGGACTCCCCGCACCAAGCAGCGGCCATGGCTTGGAGCAGGGGCTGCAGTGTACCTGTAGTGCCGGGTGTCCCGAATGGGGCGATCACTGCTCAGTTTGTCACTCTCCAGCTGGTTAAAAGCGTGCTGGCGGTAGGGGTCTTCTCCGGCCTTCAGCACCTTGGAGGACAAGTAAGCCTTCTCATCAAAACCCCGCCGGCTGTTCTTCTCTCCTTGGGGAGCCCTCGTCATCTAGAGCAGAGACAAGATCAGAGTGTATAGCAGCCAGCCCATGTTTAGACAAAGGGAATAAATTCAGACATTGCCACACATCTAGAAATTGCTCAGGTATGGGGGAAGGCAGGACAGGCAAGAGCTTGGAAAGCAAAGCTGGAAATCCTCACAGATAGGGTGTTAAAACTGCCATCTCCAAGGAGAATTGCAGGCTTCACTATCCTCACTGACTGAGCTTGGGATGAAAGCTGCTGTTCCTGATAGCACAGGCAGAGCCAAATTCCCTTTAGCACTTGTTACACAGAATGTGTGAGACTGCAGGCATTTGGAAATCCTTCCAGGCACGAATGTCTGAGAGCAGTCTCCAGTCAAGGTGGCTGAAACACAGTATTTTGAGGAAAAGCAGTTTCAACCTTTCAACAGTCACTGTTGCACACAAACACACAGGCAGCTGATTTAACAGGTTTCCTGCTCTGCCTTGCTCAGATTTGCCCCATCTCATAGATGTCCCTGATACAGCTGAAAGCTGCAAATGAGTGTCCCCTGTATCCCACAAGAGTTAAAAGACCTCGGCCATCCCTCTCCTCTCCCAGTTTTTATCTAGCTTTCCTAGGCCACAGAGTCAGTACAATACCAGCATCTGAAAACCAATTCAATAGGGTCATCAGGAGGGAGGACAGGCACAGCTCTGGCCCATGCTAAACTCTTAGGTATGTGATTCTGGTTGGAAACAACCTACAAAATCTAAAATATTGGCTTATACAGCAATCAATATATTGTTTCCACAATAAAAGTTGTTTAACAAATTGTCTGTGGTAGCTGTTTGATAGACCAACTCATGAAGAAGACAAAATACTCCCATCCTTGCAAGGGAGTGTTGGAGCTCCCTAAAACTGCTGCAAGAGGCAGATACTGGCACATACACATCTCATTCAAAGCACTAGATAAAAGGATCTCAAGATCTGGGGATTATGTAAAATAGCTTGGACACCCTCTAATACTAGGCTCGATCATGTTTCTTTCTCCCTCTGCTAAAGGGCTCCTTTTAGGAGCTAGAGGGCAAGAGATCAGAGAATGGCCCACAGTATCACACAGCACGTTGGCTGGCCCATCCTAGTGGGCTGGGAAAGAATTCCAAGAGACCCAGCACCACAGCAAATTCCTTAAGCAGGAGAGTGCTCAGAAGAACATTCATCTCTGCGCCTTTCTCTGACAAGGGCTACCCTGCAGTGCATACGGCCCTAGGAGAACCAGCCAGTCAGACAAGATGATGGCAAATGAAATTCAGCATAGAGAAGTGCAAGACAATGAACATTAGAAAAAATAAATTGAACTACTCATGTACATTGATGGATTTCAAATGAACCGTGACTACTCAGGCTACAGATCTGAGCATCCCCATGGACAGCTCAAATGAAACCCTGCACTCGGTCTGCCAAGATGGGAAATGTAGCAAATTGAGTGCGCTGCAAATGGGACAGAGAAAACTGAAACCATTGTGAGCAGTTTTATGAAATCAGTGACAGCTCAGCAGCCGTGGCCAGAGCACAAGCTTTGTCAAGCCTATATCTGGAAGGAAGCTACTGGAGGATGAAGAGAAATTAGAGGTTAGGACTATTCCATTTGGAGAGAAGATGAATTAAGTCAGAAAGAAAAAAAAAAAAAAAAAAAAAAAAAAAAAAAAGAAGAGCCCATAAAATTATGCCTAATACACCCAAGGTCAGCCCAACGCTCAGATTACCCTTTCTCACCATACAAGAAAGAGGGAAACGTCTTTTCATGGGAGAAAAAAAACTGCTACTATTTTCAACACAAAGAAATTCCTTCAGCCACTGCACAACCAAGCTGATACTTATGGCTGTGACCTAGTGTAGGACGCACACAGGCTCACTCCAGTGGGTGAGTCTGCCTCTGCTCTGCTCCTCCAGGCAGAGAGGGCCCTGCTCTGCTACTCCTTCTCCAGGGATACTGCTGCCATCCTCTTTGCCCCTTGCAGCCACCACCACCACATCGCCTGGGCATGGTGCTGGGTTACTGGAACATCTTAGCTACTTTTATGGCTGGTTTCACAGCCTGCTGCCTAGACTCTTCCTTGAAATTTTATTTTTGGTACGATGAGAAAATAATTACTTCCATACCTCGAAAAAGTGAAATGCTATCCTTAAATTATACAAGGAGTTCTGTCAAACTTAGCTTCCATTTCTCTTTTCCCTTTTGCCCTAGAAAATTATGCTGATTGGCAGCAAAAGCCCCACTTATCAAATACCTTTAAATATTTTGCTGTCACTCACTTGCCCTTTGCTACTTATCTCTTGCCTCCTCAAGTCCTGCAAAAGCAACAGCTGTTCTCGATTTATGTTGCCAGGAACATACTAGAAAATGCTGGAAATGACAACAAACCTTCAGGGGACATTTTTCTGAGGACAGCGTGAGGGCTGGGGGCTCTCTATGGTGGGGAGCAGGGTCTGGCAGCCACAGACCATCCTACACCCCAGCCAGAAGCTGAGCACCAGGGCAGGGGCACCAGGGCAGCCCCAGCCCTGGGAACCAGGCACCTCTCTGGGGACAGGATGCAATGGGGGACCCACCTTGGCAGGGCCCACGGCTGGGCAGGGGAAAGCTATTGGGAGCTTGAGACCAGCCCTGCTGCAGCATCACCGGGGCAGCAGCTGTGAGACCCTGGGATCCTGGCCACAGCCCGCGAGGGGAGAGTCCTGGGGAGTGGGCAGGGACAGGAAGGCCCTTTATTGCCCTCAAGGCCATGACATGTTTAAACCTGAGCTATCACGGTAATTCCTCTAGATATTACGGTTCTCACAGTACTTATACATCAAAAAGTGCTGAAAGAGCACTGGGAATTGATTGTCAGTTAAGAGTTAAGTCCCACTTGCAGTTTTATCTCAGACAGAATCTCTTTGTGCTCTCTTCAGCCAGGGAAAAGGGAGGATTCAGAGGATGATAGCTAGGAGAGCCTGGATTCAGCTTCCAGAAAGGCAGCTAATCAATAGATAATCAACAAGTAACCAAACATTCATCTATGAGCACCAAGAAGATAACAAGGTAATAAATAGGAGCGAACTGAGATTTGTCAAGACCGAATTCATGTCAGGCCAATCTAATTTTCTTCTGTGATGGAGTAATCAGGCTCAAGGGTATGGAGAAGCGGGAGATAGATACATCATGACTTTGATAATGTTTTTGGTACGGACTGTTAAGACGTTGTCATTAGCAAGCTAGAGAAATAATAGTCGGGGTGAAGCTACTGCAGAATGGGTGAAACTGATTGGAAAGCTACTGCTGGAGCAGAATTATTAGCTGTTCACCATCAGAGCAGAGGGGCTATGGTAAGAGCAGGTCTTTGGGGTTTGTTCTGGATCCAGCACCATTCAGTATTTTCATAAAGACCTTGACTATTCAGACACAGTATGTTAATCAAATCCATAGGAAATCCAGAAAAAAAGTCAAAATACATTGGGTAACAGGATTAGAATTCAAGATTATCTCAACACATGGAAAAAATGTCTGAAAACAATAAATGCAATTCAATAAGGGCACTGAAGACCTTTACAGTTCAGCAGGTCCATGCTGATACAAAACATGGCAGAGACCAGTTGTTGCACGGCAGCAACTCCTCAGAAAAGCCCTAGACATTATAGCTCATTACAAACCACACAACAGCAAAGTCAGATTAAAAAAGCAGAGCAAACACAGTCCTGAGCGGAGCCTAGACAGCTATGAACTAGCCTGACAAAGTGAATATAAAGCTTATCTTTAAGGACTGACTTGCTTTATCAGATTATTTTCCTAGAACAAAGATGTTGGACTACAGGCCGTTTATCGCTGTGAAGTCAAATGATACTTGATAGGAACAGTACAGGTTCTCTGTGAAACCCTGCCAAATGCCATGAGAAGGGCAGACTAAAGTCTACCCCCTTCTTTTCTGTCTCTTCACATCAACACCTCTCACTTCAGGAAGAAGTCAATATAAGCAGATATTAGCTTTGATGTGTTAAAGACACAGTATGTACAGCTAAGTGCAGAGTCAAGACTTTTACCATACCAACAGGACAGTTCATACCTCTAAGTCCCTTTTGTAGTTACACATCCTGTATCCCCATGCTTGGGGCTGGGACTACAAGTGGGAGTTAGGGAAGCAGAAGAGCCCAGTTCCTTATGACTGATGCTCGCTGATAGATGAAAAAAAAAAAAAAGTGCTACATGAAAGCAGAAATAAAGATGAATAGGCACTGGAAATGTGAGTGTCTAGACTAGGGATTAGCAAACACTTTGCACAAATTAAAATTCGTCCCAAACATTGCTGAGATCTCCAAAAGAAATTCACATATCAAAATTTCAGGAAATACTGTAAACCTTTTAATCTTTTTTCACCATTTCTCATTTTCACATATGCTTTTCCTTTTCAGTGGCATAATGGACTCAGATGCTCTTCTGCTGTTGAAAGCATGTTCTTATTTGTGTTTTGACATGGTTCAAGAGACCAGAAACTATTTAAATAGCAAAATTAACTTTGTAAGAGAGGGATTAAGGGAAAGGAATTAATGCCATGCACATCTGTGAAAACTTGAGAGCCTCACTTCTTGACTAACACAGGGATATTCCTCTAGGCCTGATTCCTTGTGAAATAGCAAGACTATAATACAGACATGCCATTCATCTCTGTACATTGTCACAGTCTGCCATCAGACACAAGCACATCAGCTCCACATCGTGCTAACAGCCGCTAAAACCAGAGCTGGGGAATTCAGGGTCCCAAGATGCATTTTTTTTAAACAGCAGGCTCAGCCAAATACAAAAAGAATACCATACTCCAAGGGTCATGAGGAATCATTACTTAATTAGAGAAAGGTATGTAAAACTCTCAAAGGTACGTGCAATTAATCATTTTACAATTACTGTGAAATTAGTCCCACACCAGTTTTATGTGACAAGGCATATACTTTGCAGCTCTTGCACTTAGAAGTGTTTAGCGCCAGCACAACAAATGGAGCAAGGGGTGCCAAGCTTTTCCTGTGTTTTAAGCTCATTTTCACAATTACCTCAGCTCTGTCAAACCCCAGAAGTGAAAAGCATCAATTCCAAGCCATCCCCAATAAGTGTCTTTTCGTGGAAGACCTGACTGACCAGGAAGGTCTAATTGACTAATATGGACACAGAGCTAGCCTGGGAGTAACAACTTCACCAAACCTTCTTTCCTCTTGGGGCCGCCATTCAATTTACCTCACTGCCACAGCCTCACACACTGTCACTGCCATAACCCCCAACCCGGCCAGCACCTCCCTCCCACCAGCTCTGCACATCCAACTCTGCCCACCAGATTTATCTGCTCTGAACTGGTTCAATGCCAATTTCAACCCATCAGATTGAGATGCAAGTTTGCTGGCTGTGCAAATCCTCATCCGTCAGAGCAAAGGTCAGAGTCAAGTCACCTCTGCAAACCCCATTGGTGCTGCTGGTGCCTGCATGGAGTGACATTCCTGTGTGGGCTCACTCCACATGCTCCATACACTGTCCCAGTGACCTGAAGACAGCTCCCAGAGAGGACAAGACAGAACAGCACCACCAGCAGCAGTGAGATGCTGGGAAGCAGAGTAGTGCTTGGGCATGCTCAGCTCTGTAACCTGTACACCAGCACATGGATGGGCAATGAATGGCACAGATCACAGACAGGGTAGGACTGAAAGCTGCAGCAACTCGCAAAAATTCCAAGGGAGCAAGCTACTCTCTATAGGCTGAACCTGCAAGATCACGTGAGCTAAGCCTGTTGCCAAAAGTATTTGTTTTAGAGGGTGTGTTGCATTTCCAGTTGGGGATGGGAACCCCAGTGCGGACATGGCTTTTGTTATGTCTCATGAAATAGTCTGCACACTTCTCCAAAAAACTGCTCATAGTCCTCAGAGACAAAAGCCATTGCCTGACAGCACAGGGCCTGTTTTATTCATGCTTTGTTAAACTGTGTAAAGCATTTTAAATGCTGTTTGGGAACCATGCACTTATGGAACTTCTACTATGAAATTTTAATAAAAATTACCACAGTTAAATAGAACCATCACCGTTCTTCTAGAAGTGCAAGTGCTGACAGCAGAGCTCAGAGACCAATTTGAATGTTTCATTTGTAGCTTGCACAAACTGGAGTAACACAATGGAAACAGTAAAGCAACTTGATCAGCTCTACAGCACCTAATTGGTCACAAAAGAATTTCTACTGCCATGAACACTGGGCAATCTTGAGGCCTGCTGCCAGTTCCAAACTGGAGACCAGCAGCAGACACCCAGCAGGATCTATTTCCAACGCCCTCTGAGAAGAGCCCATGGTCACCAGGCTCCCAGGGCTTCTCCACACCCCATGGCAGAGCTGTAGTTGCCACAGGATGGTGAAAATGAGCAACAGAGGTTGTGTGCTGGGGCTTGCTTTCTAGTATTTATACTTGCCCAAAGTGCCTCTCCACCTTGCTATTCTTCTCCCTAGTCTCTGGGCATTTATTGCCTTCTGCGCATGCAGAGGCAATTCTCTGTCAACTGCAAGACTTGCATCCCTACTCTCTTCTGGTTTTGCCCTGAGAAGCCCTTTCTCTCTATGCCTGCCTCATGACTAGAAAGTTATGCCATTCCACCAAATATTTTCTATTTTGTTCTCCTTTTCTTCCCTCACAGTTTTGCCAGACATTGAGTTGTTGACAAGGAAAGTGTCCTCAAGAATCTGGCCTGTAAAGGTGGAAATTCTATACAAGATAACAAAGAAGAAACAACTACATTTCTGTGTCAGGTTTCCACAGCAGTGCTCTTCCCACAACCATCAATTTTTGGATGCCACTTTCAGAGCCTCCTCCAAGAGATAAAGATGGCACAATGTATTCCATGCTATTGCATACAGCAAGGATTAGGTGAACATTACACCCTACTATGATGTCTGTCACAAGCAGACATGGGGCATTGGTGTGAAGAGTTTAGGAACAGGATGCTGCTGACCTACAGGTCACAACAGTGTGTTGACGGACAAGGCTTGGTCACTAACTTTCAAGCAGACCTGCCATGGTTTGACAGCTGGTCTTTTGGGCAGTTTTAGGGAAGAAAGCACCACAAGAAAGCAAAACAGTGTGGGTAGTTTACAGGGGGAGCAGCAAAAAAACCAAAAATCCTCAAGTAATTAAATTACTGTCTCTATCGTAAACAGTGGTTCTCTGATACCCTCATCCAACTTCTCAGTACACAGAAAGGTGGTGTCTGTCCCATCACACTCCCAACTCCTCACTTTCATGTGTAAGCATCACAGTCTTGCTTCTGAGGCAGCCATATGGCCTCTGCCTAATGATCCTACTTAGCCATCTCTTTGCGGTCTCTGTGGAGAAGCATTCTTCCCATAATATTTCATGCAGATCCGGCATGTCCTTGTCTATAAGAGGGAAGAGATGCTTCCAGGAAGCATGTCCAGATCACTTTGCCCAGGTCTCAAAGATATGCAAGGCAGCATGGGTTGACAG
Organism: Pardalotus punctatus; assembly: GCA_013400915.1. Classification (NCBI taxonomy): domain Eukaryota; kingdom Metazoa; phylum Chordata; class Aves; order Passeriformes; family Pardalotidae; genus Pardalotus; species Pardalotus punctatus. The sequence goes on along the minus strand of VZTX01007332.1, from coordinate 69,839 downwards.
CTGGAGGAGAGCCAAAAGTAACACAAACGTGCAAACACTAGTGTTACAGCACACACCAGTCTCATTCGTTTTGCAAACAGGAGCCCCAAACAGCATGGGGTAATTGCTGCCATGATCATTACACGAACTCAGCACCACACTGTGGGCAAACGAGTTACTTCCACATGCAGTGACTGGCTTCAGACCCAACTAACTCTTTGCCCACACAGATTAACAACCAATGCATAAATCCTGACAACTTGGGTTGCCCTCTGAATACAGTCCTGATGTACTCTCATTGTAGAATGATAACCTGAGAAGCTGGAATTTATTATACAACCTCTCATGCGACAGGTGCACAACACTCCTGCTTATCCTGCGCTGCTACTGGCCAAGGCAGATATAGTACATACAGATATAACATATAGCAGGAGGCGACTTCTAAAAGGTATGCCCACCTTTGACCCAGCTATTCAGTCCTGAATAGACTTTCAGCAGTTAACAAGGGTTAGACCCTAAGTGTTCTGGCCCAGCTGTCCACAGGCAGAAAGACATTGCCTACAACTGAGGTATCCTTCTGGTCTTTTGTTTTCAGGAGTGTTGAATAAAGCAAGGCAATGGAAGCCAAAAGGGCTTCAAAGACAAATGCCTGAGGACACTCTCTTCCAAACAGCTTGGAGGAAATGAGGCTACTCAGAACCATAGAAATCCAGACCCCAGATGAGGCAAGACAATTGCCAAGGCCCATTTCTTCTCTCACTTTGAAGTCTAATGCACACAGATGTCTGTTATGGAAACGTACAATATAGTTTTTTGTTTTACTATATTTATGATATCTACATGTATTGATTTTGTATAAACACCTACATGTTCAGACTTTCATACATTGGGCTTCTGTGTTTGTTAAGTCTTCATCTCATACCCTGGAGTAAAGCCATTTGCTCCCTATTCGGCAAACTTTGCTGTGACACGAAGACTGCCACTTTTGGCCATAGAAACCTTTGTGCTTTTGCATTTCACTCCAGGACAAAAACAATGTGGAAAACCCCATGAAAAATAGTGAGTGGATGATCTTCAAAATTGCAGAGTACTACCAACACAAGAGAGTGTGAGCTCTATAGGGCTGCTGTTCCCTGAAACAGCACTTGTTTTCCAAGCACACCTCCCTGCATCCGTAAATATCCGTGACAACATCTGGTGCCAGGGAGAAGACAGACAGGACAGTACACTCTTTGAATACCTAAGGGACTAGGCCATTCATGCTGGCACCTGCACCAAACCAGCAGCACTGTCAGAAAGAGATCCCAGTGGATAGCTGGGGACACAGAGCCTCTGGGTATGAAGATTTTGCACTGAGAAGATGGTCACATGGACATGAAGCTGTCTGCATTCAGACATCTGTTTAGCATCACACAGGAAATCTCAGCAAAAGCCATCCAGGTTACTTACTCTATGCAGAAATACTGCTCTGCTAAAGGTCACACCTACACAATTTGTAAAAATGTGTTCTGAGGTCCTTCAGAGTAAAAAAAGTGCTATGCAAAGGCACATTTTTTCTTTCAGAATAATATCCCCATCTTCATTGAAATTTAAATATTAATAGAATGCTTCTGGTTTCCCAGTGATTTTGAATTAGGAAAACAAAGAAGAAAAGGGAACAATCTTTTGTTATTTGTCTTCTAAGTGTTAGATACTCAGTGGCCTCTTGGGCATTACCTGAGCCCTGATTTATAGCACCTGTATCAAGACAGACTGACATACAGCATTCTGTATCAAGATGATGCCCCCACGGTCACCTGTTAACACCCAAAAAGCCAACAAGACAATTCAAACAAGGGTGGTCTGTGTCTCCACAAATCATCAGTCACATAAACTGCATCTCTCAGTGCCCACTCCCCCACCTACACTGTCTGCACAGACACAACATGTGTGTGCCTGCCGTGCTGATGTACTCATCTATTCCCTTTGAACTCGAGTGACCTACATTCAGTCCTCTCCTCCCAGTGAATCACAACTGTCTGGAGTGACAGATGCCACCACAGATATTTTCACAGAAAAAGAGAAAGCAACTTTAGGCCTCATAAGCTGCTAACATAGTAAGCAGTGAACTAAGAGATGAGCAGAGGTCAGCCAGCACTGAGAAACGGGCACCACTCACCCAAAGTATTGAAGTATTTAATCATATTAAGCTTGGGGCTCATTTTCTTTGCCTTCACGATCATGCTGTAAGGGCTTTTTGCTAAGGATAGAGAAAGGAAGCTAAAGTACCTTTTTAACCATTCATCCTCAAGAGTTAGAGCTTTAAATGGAGATTAGAAGATTAAGAATAAAACAGTGTGGTTTTACAACTAGCCAGCGTTCACACTCCACAGAAATACTCTTCACATGCACATACACAGCTGAGCCAGGAAGACAAGGGGACACTTCAGGACATTTCACACCCCCACCAGGGACAAACCCAGCCCCACAGCAGGAGGTGGGAATTTCTCCTTGTCTTCCAAAAAGGAAAGATTTTTTCCTAATGTGTTTTTGTCAGCAGATCTTGCTCAAACAGCCACGATTTAAAATATTATCCAATTCTGCACCAGCTCTCTCCTCTCTCCCCATGTTAATCACCAGATTGAGTCTGTCACACCTCTCTCAGGTAGCTGCACCAGGCAGGCAAGAAGCACTGCACATCCTGCAGACTGAGATGGGGCAGAAGCCTGGCCCCAGGAGCCACACTCCTTCCGGCCTTTGTGCCAGCTGGGTCCAGTCCCATGCTGCTTCTGGAGGCCGGCCCCCAGCCCCAGAGCCTGCATGGACCTCGTCTTCCCAGGAAATAACACCTGAGCAGAACCTGACCTTGATGAGTAAGGTTAATTTACCACAATGCTCCACACAGCTCCTCCTCACATTAGCTTTTGAACATCACAGAGACAGGCTTTTGGCAGGACTTATTGGTTGGGAGTCAGACAGGCCCAATATGAAAATGCAAATTGTCTGTAAACCAACAACCAAAGTGACATTTAGCAAAGTGACTTAATATAGATCCTTATGTCGCTGCTGAATCATGACCTGGTTTCTTAGAGAATCTCAAGAATGACCTTCAGCTCACAATGTAGATTTGTATTTTGGAGGTTTGAAGCCATGAGATTTACTCCCAAAGACTGTCCTCACATTACTTCTGTAGTGACAATAGCGATGGTGCATATACATCCATGATTTATCACAAAAATGAGTCCTTTTGTATAAGACCTTCACTCAAACATCTTCCCCGCCAGGCAGTCAGCCCTGCGGCACACAACATTGTTCTCTAATAGTGGAACAACTCACTGCCTATTTGTCCATGAAGATTTGAGACTATCATGCCATTGCCATTTTGTTTAGGAGCCAAATGATATTCCATTTTAATTGATTAATTTTTCAGTGACTGCATTGCTCCAGTTCCAGGACTCAGCAATCAATGTGAACTGACAAAATATCAGAGCTGCACTCTGCTTCTGCTTGGGTTTCCATATGCAAAGGCATTAAATTCACCTCCCCAACAGCAAATTTAATCGAGGATGCATGCCAATGAAGAATCATGCAATGGGCTCATATATGCCTGTCAAATATGAAAAACACCTGTGCTACGCTATGCAGGCCTCTATCATTCTAGACTTAAATCGCACTAATAACCGAGGCCTCCTCAGCAGCCCTTCAGCTCTGCCACTGAATCGCTGTCAACCAGGAAAGAGCTGGGCACATAAGGAAGAGCAGAACCACTGAAGCATCACAAAAATACACTCAGGACAGGTATGGCCACAACCACTGCTCACAGAAACACAGTTCTGCCCATGCATGAAGTGCCACAGCCCCTCACATTAGCCCCTTGTCTCATTCTGCAGGTGCAAACTGCAGCAAAACAAAGTCGATGATAGTGAGCATCTTTAAAATCCATTACTGAATCAATCCCTGTCCAATAAAAAGGGCATCATCTGATGCTGCACACACAATGCTCAAAGTTCTGTATTGTAAGATCATCTTGTAAGATACAACTCCTTGGTTATGCCTAGGAGAACTCACAGTTTGTCTATGGATAGGATAAATTTTTGCTGTCATAGCTGCAAAAAAGAAAAAGGTGGATGTCTAGAAATTCAAAACTCGTAAGGTAAAGGACACAGAACTTGATTTTCAAATCAAGTAATGTCTGAATGTTTTGTGGTCAGCAATAACACCACTACAGAAACCTTTGGGCTATAGCTGTTTCCTTTGGCCTGCCTTAACCGTAAATCTGATCAGGCAGATTTTGGGAGCTGCTGGTTTTGAGTTCATTTATGAAAAGGTATGTCTGACATTCTTCTCCACATACTCAACTAGTGAAATTTTGCCCAAATTTCATTTTTAGAAAGCTCCCAGAGCCATGCAACCATGTCCCACTTCCCTCTCACCACAAAAACTGCACTCCTGCCCTACCCACCACCCCCTGCTCCCTGCCACCCAGCTGGCTCACAACCCAGTCACCAGCTCAGCAGTTTCCATTCTGTGAGCAAGTTTTCAGTTTTCAAAGTTCATCTATGGGTCACAGCAGAAAACATGGGTCTCTGTTTCTGATAGCTGGGCCTACGATCCTAACCTTTGGCTTCCCAGAGGAGTGTTGTGTGAGTACAACTAATACTGTCAAGAAGACAGTTTTCCCTTCTCAAGATCCATCAGATGCTTTGTTAAAAATTATCCTCTTCCAAAGTATGACAGATGAGTATAACCAGTAGGACTGAGTGACCTCCATTCACAACCCTGGGCAACACCACAGCCTCAGTACCTCCCATGGGCACGGGGCAGGTGCATTTTTCACCGCACAGACCTCTTTCTCCAAAGAGAGAGCACAGCTTCAAAAAGCCACCGGTCAAAGAACCTTCCTCGGCCTTCTGCAGCCTTCTTAAATATGAATGAAAAATAAACGTAGACACATCCAGTCCTATCACAGCTCCACAAAACCCACAGGGTTGCTCATGAGGATGAGCACTGCTCCGTGAGTTCTGCTTTCTCCTCTCCACACAGAGCTGCACAAAGCACATAGGCTTTGCTTGTGTTCAGAAGAACACAATGCAAAAGTCTGAGTGCCTGTAAATCAACAGTTAAATTCAGTCATAAAACTGACAGTGACATCAGCAGGATTTCAGCCACAACAAAAATATAAACCATGAGAAACAAAACACACACAAAGTACTCAGAGGACCCAATTTCCTGCTACCTTTCAGACCTTTGGAAAAATTAAACTGCTTAGCACACTAAGGTTCTCTTTCTTACAACTCTTTATTTGCTCTGGAAAATGTCTCATGTTTAGAAACCATTTTAACTATGTTGTAAATGGCCTTCATTACTCAGAAGACAAATAATGTATCAATTTCTAGCTAGAGGTTGTGGTGGTGACATAAAGGTTAAAAGCAATACAGCTTGTTTGAGATATGGAGTCTGTAAAACAGCTCATTTTCTCCCAAATAGGAAAAAAAAGTTGAGACATTCTTCACATTTCTGGCTTGCTCTAGTCGGGTTTCAGCATTTCTGGCTCCACAAAGGAATGTGGGAGATGAACAAACATGAACAAAGGAAATGTGCTGACAGGTTTGTTCAAAGTAGATTTACAAAAAAAGCCAAACAAAAACCAAAAGCAGAACTGTGGTTGCAAGCACCAAAATTAACACAAAATAAACTTAAAAAAACCTCCAAACCCTGAAAACCAACGACTTGAAAACTTGAAAGAACTGTTATAGACAGGGAACAAGATGCAGGAGAGGCCTGTCCTTACATTACAAAAGGTGAACGAGAAAGAGAAATAAACTTGTAATTCTACATCACAGTCTGGAACAGGCATTTCTTACCATAGCTGGTTGAATGTAAAAAGTATTCTGTATAATGAGTCAGACCATGGCAGGACAGTGGACCAACAGCACCCAGGCAGTGTATTCATCTGCATTCCCTATTCCAGACAGTTTGCCCCTGCCAGTGCTGAAGGTGGCTGGACCAGCAGCACACCCAAATGCCAAGTGTAACACTCTCTAGCAGAGCACCTTGTACTGAATAAAACAGATTTAACTGTTCAAATCTTATTTTTCATTAGCACAAAGGCAGCTGCCAGTGGTCTCTGCAGCCAGAATGTGCACAATAGCTCTCATGCCCAGTGAGTAACATTCACCACTCACGATCCAGCCAACTGCCAGGATGGCATCCTTCAATACTTCTCCCTAATTAACAGATGTTTAATCAACAGGTACTGATGAAAGACTCTTCATGATCTGTCAATACATACAGCTCTTTATACAGCTGTCACTCATACAGCTTACAGTTCTTTCTCTTGCCCCTTCCTCCCCAAAGCAAAATTAAAATTAAAATTGTAGAGTTAGGCACTGAGCAAAAAGGGCAATCTTGAACTACAAGTGTCAATACAAAGCTATTTTTACCATGCATGTCCACTAAAAGCATTAACTAGCATAACTGCACATAATTAGATGCCAATGTGTCCTCATGCAGGAGACCGAGCTCCCTGAGTTCTTCCTCTGCTTCCCTGCAAACATGTGCAAAGCAAAACAGAAGTAAGTGGCATGCCAGAAGTGTCCAGATCAAGTACCCAATGATATCTCATACACAGTAGCTTCAACAAATTTGAAGCCTGAAATCACAGTCAGGCCTGCAACTTGGTCCCAAGGGGAGCCAGAGCAGCACTAAGCCAGAGAAGTCCTTGCATTCCAAGAGGCAGCTTCCTTTACACAGGCTAGGATGCTGTCAGGATCATCCTCAGGGTAGGAAACAAGACTTTTTTTTAGGAGACAGCATTTTCACAGAATGGGTCAGGTTGGAAGAGACCACAGTGGGTCATCTGGTCCAACCTCCCTGCCCAAGCAGGGCCACTCCACAGCACATGTCACAGAATTGCATCCGGATGGTTCTTGAATATCTCCAGTGAGGAAGACTCCAGAACCTCTCTGAGCAATCTGTTCCATGTGTATGGTCACCCACAGAGGACAGTTCTTCCTCATGTTTACATGCATCATTTCCGGCCCATTGCCTCTTGTCCTATTGCCCAGCACCATCAAGAAGAGCCTGGCTCCACCCCCTGACCCCCTACCTTCAAGATACTTATATATTCTGAAAAGGTTCCCTCTCAGTCATCTCTTCTAGAGGACAAGCAGCTCAGCTCTCTCAGCATTTCCTCACAAGAGAGATGGTCCAGTTCCCTCATCACCTTTGTAATTTTGAGGTCTTTTCTCCTCTTCAAAGCCAGGCCTTCTCAGGACAGGTCTTTTCTAATATCAGCCTCTATAATTATAGCAGGGTCCCCTACACCTCTGTAATTGCCATTCTGGAAGTTCCTTCCCTTTCTCTCCTTAGCTATTGCCCAGTCTTGCCGTATTTTCCGGTAGATGTTTGTGGAGAGGAAAATGGCTATCTGAGCTACCAAGAAACCCCAGGCTGTAAAGGTGCTTTGGAAGGACCTGCTCCATCTCTGCCAGAAACTCAATGTTCTCTGCTACCTTCCCTCTAGTAGGATTTTAACACTGCCCCAAACAGTGCAAAAATGGAAAACAAGAACGAAAACAAAGCAAAACCCAGAACCATTGCCCACACAAATAAGCACCACACCAGGGAAGAAGCTGAACCCCCTTTGCCTCCCAGGCCTGCCACTGAATGTGCTGCTGGAAGCTGCAAATGATACCCATTTTTGTCAACTAGTTTAAGCCCCGCAAAAGTCTGATGAAAGACCCACACTGTTCTTAAACTGCAGGATATTCTAGTCCTGCAAAATACATTTGGCCATTCATCTCTCACTGCCAGTAGCAAACAGGCAGCGACAGACACACACCAATGGCCTGCAACTGCTCCTAGTCTGCCTCAAGCAGAGGGAGCAGTAGGTCTCATATTTGGAAATATCCCAAGGTGACATAAACCTGCTGCTGTTTCCATTTACAGCAACATTTCCGTCTCTGATTGCACAAGCAATCACCAGGGCACAATCTACAAAGCCCAAGCCTACAGTTAATACAGAGATCTGCCTGCATTTCTAGATGGTTGTTACCATAGCAATGCCACTGTACTTTTTAGCCTGTTTTGTTGCTTTTGTTTTTTTGAAAGCTAGGTCCTTATGCAGTGCACACAGAGCCATGAAGGAGAAGAAAATTCCTTCATATGTGAAAAGGAAACCTCACAGTGTGGGGTGGCAGAGGCTCCTCCCTGGGAGCTGGGTCCTGAGAGGAGATGCTCAGCTCCTGCCTCAGCCCCACTGTGCCTGCAGGACTCTGCCCACTTCATTCACCAAAGCCAGTTCTGATGCCTGCACCCAGCATGGTGTTGCTTCCTACCCACACTGATCAGCACCACATCACTGCACTTCTTATCTCTTGGGGAGCTCTTGTGATTAACTTTTCCCAGAACACCCATCAGATTGTTAGGAGCATACACTTCCAGCTTCTCCCCTAAACAGCTCAGCCAAAAGCAGCTTACAAGACCAGCAGAAATAATGTAAAGCCAACTTTTTCTTCAATGCTAGACTTTACTTGAGGGTCTGGTAGTGATCTACAGAAGCCTTAAAACAATTATCATATAACTGTTTTTCCAGGCCTTCCATATCAACATACAGCTTGGTCAACAGCTTGTTTTTCAGCATGTCATTCACAGGCTACTCTAAAATACGTGAAAAAGGCAAAAAAAGTTGATTGACAGCTATTTACTCCTCAAATGTAACTAACTGTAGTCATGTTCAGAATCAAGGATACCCACAGGAGAATCCTTCCAGAAGCAGAAAGAAAGGTATCCTTTTGCCAGAAGATTTCTTTTATCTTCTTTTAAGAATCAAACATTTGGTATGTTTCAGTAATTTTGGAAAGATGATGCTTTAGCAACCAATGGCCCAAGCTAGTGGAGCAGAAGAGCTTAGAAGCACACTTCATTAGAAACCAGTGAAGTTAAACAATAGAAAATTGTCTCCCACCATCAAACCTTTGTGAGGTATGTCCATCATAAAATAGAGCAATTTTTGCACACCTGTCTTTGCTGATGCACTTGGACTGCACACTTCCCATGTCTGTATGCCAGTTCAGAGAGGGTAACTGCCTGGTATGGTTCCTACAAAGGAATAATCCTTCCTTAAGCACAGGCAGCAGAGGTTTTTCCTGCAACACTGAAGACCTGGAGTTGATAGATATCTGTCAGTCACACGGAACAAGAAAATGAATAATTTTGTTAGAGGATAGTAGAAAAGTATCTTTCAAAAGTTCACTGATCTTTAGTCACATATTAGGGAAGAAATCATGTTTGTCATTGCAGCAAAGTAAGTGATTTTCCTCACTGAAGGGAAAATTGTAACATGAGAAAGACTGCTTCAGAAATGGCTGCCTTTGAGAAAGACAATTGACACAGACCGTGTACTGTGGCAAAGGCAATGCAATAGCAATTTATATTTCTGCATTAAGTGGTGTCAACAGTTCAAATCCTACCGCACCACATCTAAGACACGCTGATAGGTGTTAAGAGAAAAGAGATACCTATCTCAAGGAGGCTGATTAACTTGGGAACACTAAAAAATCTATTAAAATCTCATGGGATGAGGTACTACAATTTCACATTGCAATCACAAGTAAATGCTCATTTTTTGTGGTTTTAATCAATGGAGTTGAAAGTGCTTCACTAGTTTTTGCTGGTGGGGCCTCTGCTGCAAGGCTCAGAGATCACCTCCAGCTAAAGAGGGATCTACCTGCTACAAGTCACTGGTGACTTTATCAAAGGATGCACGTATGAGTGATCCCATCTTGAGCAAGCCCACCCTCACACAGCAGCATAATCTGGCTTGTCCCCAGCTCTTGGATACCTCAAATCCTGCTTACAGGTGCCCCAAACAGGAGAAGCTTGAGAGGAAGGAAGGCAGATGGGTCCCAGGGCTGCCTCCTCCACCATCCATTTCTGCAGGATGGCTCTGGGGTTTTTAAACTAAAGGTATTCAGGATGAACCTCTGCTTGGTGGGGATGGAAGTGCATCAGCCAAATTCATCAGGTTTGGCCTCTTACTAGGTAAGTATGTAATTCTTTTGGTAAATACAGGGAGGCATTCTGATCTCCCATGCTTTTGCTCAGGTGTCCAAATGCCTTGTCAGTATTTTGTTTGTACCACTCAGAGCAGTAGGAGAAACACTGGATCTGAATTAATTCTTTAAAAAAAAATAAGAAAATAAGTACAAAGATGAAAAAAATCCTCCGTACTGAAAAAAAAAGTCTACAACAAGAACATCAAGGCTTTCAGTATATACCCACACAAATAACATGCACACATCTCCAGACAACTCAATTCAGAAACCAAATGTGGCCATATCTTCAGTTTCCTAAGAGATATTGTCCCTTTTTTTCCTCATCTGAAAATGAGGAAGGTCTACAGGGATGTTAAACAGCTGCTGTTCTCTGCAGTCCAGAGCCGGGGGAAAGCACAAGGGAAAAAAAGTTGGTCCTATCTTGTCACTTGCAACATACCTCCCCTCCCAATTAGCTTTTGTTATCCATCCTGCCAGGCCCCCTGCAAGCTCTTCCCATCCCATATCACTTAGATGCACTGAGTCAGAGGCCACGAAACTTTTCCATCTACAGGTTAATATTCCCTCTCTGAGTTATGGAGCCATTTAGGCCAGGCTCAAACTGCAAGGATATTTCCAGCAAGGCTGCTCAAGCAGCCCTTGGAGCTGAACTCAGAGCTGCTAGTCCAGCTGACACCTTTCCACCCTATTTTCCACTCAGTGCTCAGCTGGAGTGGGGGTGCAGCAACTACCCCATCGAACAACCATCTCTAATCTGGTAACATCTTAACAGATGAGAGATCCTATAATTACTCCCTCATCCATCAGATACGCCTTTAACAGACTCCTCCTCTTATAACATATAGAGCAATATTGCCAGAACCAATTTCCAAATGACTGATAAATTTTGTAGAGAAGCAGCAAATGGGAAAAGCATATATAGAACATCCATCCCCAGCCTCTGTTTTCCTACACGCATTCACCCCTTCAATCTCCTCCCAGAGCACTGTGTTAATGTGTGAAGCAGTAAGTTTCTAACCAAGAGGGAAAGGAACTCCCTTAACTTCTTTTAGTTAATAATGACTTTATGTTACCCTTCACTCCACATTTTCATGTTACCAGACAAGTAACAGCCATCATTCCTCTCACAGCCCCTGGTTAATACCAGGCTAACAATAGGAATTCTCTTTACAGTCAACCCATCTGAAGCAAAACATTACCAGAGCGGTGTCTTCACCTCCACCCAAGTGCTTTAACCTTGAGTATAAACATCATGGCAATAGAGCAAAAACAGTTCTCCTCAGGGACCACAGCCAGCATCTGATGGAGATAACTTGGCTTTTGCTTCTCCTGTTTCCCCCACACTCGTTCCAAATACAACTAACATCCCTCAGCAGTGTCTTCTCAGTCCAGTCACTGCAAGATAACCTCTGTCTCTAGACCTATCATGACCTAGCAGAACCCACATCTCCTGCAGGTATGGGACTGTACTGGCTCAGCCTCTGCCTCTCTCAAAGCCCAGAGGGGAGGCAGTACCCAGGCACAAGGAAATACAGGCATTATTTGCAGGCAGATAGAGGGATGTCTTGGTAAGACTAGTTTCATGACCTCCTAAGCAGAGTCCCTACTGGCAGCTGGCAAAATCTGGCAGAATGGCATAGCTGCTCATCATAACCTGCAGAGCAAAATACAAGATTAGTGCCTTCTCAGAGCAAGAGAAGCAATAATAATTGCCTGCAGGCTCTGAAATAAAATATTCTCACTTCTTTCAGCAAGCCACCACAGCTCTCTACCCCTTCTGCCATTTGCGTGGTCCCAGCAAGATCTTTTGGAGGACACAATCAAAGACGTTCACAAGACCACATGTCATGTCTTGCAGCACCCTTGAGAAGTGATTAACACTCCCTTTCCATCTCAGCTCAAAGGGAAAACTGCAAAGCACAAAACAGCTTCATCAAACATCTACTTCCAGATCTACCCAAGTCCTTCACCCAAAAGACCTTGTTAGTCTAAAACCCACAGTGTTTTATGTAATTAACTGCTTCCAACAGTGCAAAGCTGAAGAGCAGGTCTTCATTAAACACATAGACAAATATTCATCTCCTCTCCACTAATACCACTGATCACCTAGCTTTTATGCTTAAAGGACATAAGCAGCTAAAAATCCCAATTTTGGCATACTGTGAGAGCTGGAGTGGGATTTGGCCCAGTACAGTACCAGTGTGCCCACCTGCTACAACACTGGCCTCCTCAAAACACACTTACTCCATTCTTCCTGTAAGCTGCCTATGTGGGCTTCCCTGTCTGCCTCTGCCTGCCACACCGGTGTTGCTGCTCCTAAAGGCTACAGGGCTGAGAGCAAAGTCTTTGCCAAGTTAAAAGAGGGCTCAAAACTCATGTCTGAGACAGTTTCCATACGTTCACTTCCTTTTTAGGGAGGGAAGGAAACATTTCTCCTTAGCCATCTGCTAATACCATGATATCCATCTGGAGAGGAAGAAAGGAGACAAACCAGCTAAAAGAAAATTTCCTCAGGAAGAGAAATGGGAGTTATTGGCTAAAAAACCCACCAAACTCAACTCTGCAGTAGTCCAATAGTTCCCAGCTCAGGAGGAGGGCCCTGCTGCACACCCCTCCAGCAAGCATTTAAAATAATTCTTATGTGCTTTGCAGCCAGCAAGATGTTCTTGCTTTATTCTCTGAGAAAGACAGAGACCTTTCAAAAGCTGAAGGTAAGCAATTAATCCCTGGTGCTGGAAGCTAGGCTTCACATAGAAGAACATAATAAGCCATTTTTAACCTCTAATTCTTGAGCTTTGCACATACAATGGACTTTCTCTTCTTTGAATGTTTTCAAAATGGCATGCCTTAGCCACCTGAGGGAGGGCAGAGAGAGAAAGCAGGGTGCAAAATGTGCCCCAAATCAAGCTGTTCATTTTGAAATTATCATAGCAAATTATTTTCTTGCACTCTATCCCTTCCTTCCTAGTGGCAGTATGAGAGAAGAGAACATAGATGTTTTAGGAGAGGGCTGCTGTTAAAAATTTAAATATGCCGTGATTTTTCCCCTTTATCCCCACAAAGCTAGATATTTTTGAATATGCAAGTTTTAAGCATCTGCTGATCAACAGATAGCAAGCTTTGTGGAACTACCTCAACTCAAAAGTCACTAGTTTATTAACTAATTAAAAGCATTATAGTGGTAGCACAGCATTATCATATGGAACCTCATCTTTCTGCAGACATCAAGGATTGCCAGGTTTACAGAAATAGTAAACAACAGACATATTTCTGAGGAATTCCTGAGGATGTGATTGATCTCTATCCCCTGCCATAATAACAAGAGAAAGATGCCCATGTTTATGATGAATTATTCTGATTAAGAACCCTGTGCAAATGGCATGTGTTTCACATGAGGGATTTTGCCTAAACCAGGAACCCAGTTCAAGGATAAAATTCAGCTGCATAGCTAGGTAAGCACAAATCACAGTGACATTCTTCCTTCTGCCAGGCAAGAGCCAATGAAGCATTCGTGAAGAACTTGTTACTGTCTGCCTCATTTGAGCCACTCATTACAAGGGCCTTCACCTCGCAGCACTGCAAGACATCCCACTTGCAAACAGAGACCTGAGCACTCTCAATGCTGCATCCTAAAGATACCCAGTGAGGAGAGGCATCATCCTGGGGGGGGGGCAAAGGATGATGGCATTGTGCATCAGCAGAGTATATTCACTTCAATTTTTCTTATTACCTCTGCCTTCCCTGCAGAAGACCCTATTTAAACATGCACTGAAGCTCTAAGGAAGGGGATGTCAGTTAAATGCCCAGAGGGAAAGACATTCAAAGAGAAAGTCAACGGAGCTTGAGCAATCAGTGTAAATCAAGACTTTAACCTTTCTGAGCCTTCTTCAGATTCTTGATCTGTAAAAGAAGATGCTTAAGCACTCACCACATTTCTGAAGAGTCAAGTGGACATGATCTATCAATGCAAAAAATGTTTATTACCAAAAGTACCTATTGAAGCATTTCAATGTTATTGTCTGTGGACTGTTTTCCCTGTAAAAACCATCGGGCAGAACAGATGCCACTACAAATCTGTTTAACGTAGATATATGGATTCACTTTCAAACTGTACATCTCTAGGAGACAGATCCTTGGCTTGATGCAATATCCAAGTCCTAACTAATCTAACACTAGTAATTAAGTCATAACTATAGCAGCCAGCACCCCAGCTTCAGGTGCACAAAACAGCAGTGCCTGTTTATTGACCAGCAGACAGAGATCTGGCTGCCTGGCAGCTGAATCAGATGGGAGCAGTCCCTTTCCAGCACAGCAAAGAAAACCATCCTCTTATCCACTGCTCTCTGGGGTAACACAATTAGGCCGTGACATACAAACAGGTCATTTAATACAGTAGAAAAAAATCCATTGATAGCATTTTCCTTGCCTGAATGGAAGACAGGCTGTTAAATTACCTCTGAAGGAGCAGACAGGCCTTTCTAACAGCAATCCTCTCCTCCCAAACCACACATCTTTAAAGAGCAGCCAGCTCCAGCCCAGCCACATTGAATTCTACTCTGTAACCCCAGCATCCTTAGATAATCTTTCCTGCCGGTTCCTGACACTGGTTCCAACCTGGCTCAATACAGACTAATACCACCGCATTGTGTTTCCTGCATTTTATTTTGTCAACCTATTTAATGGGACAGAGGAACAGAAGAGCTATCGGATGGTTTCTGTACCTCCCAAAGCAAGCCAGAAGCTCCAGGAGCCATGGAGCCATTTCTACAGGAGGCAGTCAGCATCTACAGGGAGGCTGCAGTTATTTGAAGGCAAGATGAAGAGCCTACATTTCAGTGAACATTCAAATATTTTAAAAGTATTAAAATTGTTTTAAATATATTTTAATACTTCCACACTCTCTCTATACTAGGAGAACATACTAAAGACAAAAAAGTCCTTGCACCCCACACTTCTTCATATACCTTTCTCATCCCAAGGAAGCACCAAGGAAGCTCCTCCAGATAAGTTAGCTCAGCAAATCAAGGAGAACATTGCCATCACACCATCACACTCTCAGAAATGTACCAAATAAATTTAATTAAAGCCGAGAGAGTTTTAAAAAACATACTTTTGAGAAACGCACAGTGACAAGTTCTTTCAGGTCAACACTTAGTAAAGCACAGTATAAATACTTTCTTCCTTGCCAGACTTGGTGTCTGTCCTGAGAACAGACAGCTGAGCTGCCCTCAAACATCAAAGACATTCCCATGCAATTGTTTTTCACACATGCTTTAGTAATGCTGGAGATACTGAACTGGCAGGAGAATTGTACATAGTTCCTCTGGAAGCACAGCCTACAGGGAGCCTGAAGGGCACTACCAAAGAGGTAGGGATTTTTCACTCACCCTTTTCAGCAGCAAAGGTATTTGTTTTAGATCACCAGGGCTTTTGGTTTATTTTGGCCATCTTTCCCCCTCAAGTAATCCAAAGAACCCATTATTTCTGCTTAGAGTGCAGAGCCATTCTGAAGAGCCAATTCTGTCCCACTCCCACTATCCCAATAGCACCACATAGAGATATTAAAAAAGCAATAGCAAATCTGTGTCAAACAGGACAGACTTACCTAAGGATGTTGAGTTGCTTGTACCTGTTAGGAACTTTCTTGAGGGGGCATATTGCTGCTGACCTAGAAACATTACCCCTCACCCCTCTGATCAGGAGAGGTGCTCTCCAGCAGGCTTCACACAGTGGGCTATCCAGCCCAGGTACAGGCTGTACCCCCAGGGCCCCATGCTTAGACCGCCAAGTTTCTCCTGCCTGCATTACAGAATTATTGGCAATATTACCCAATATCACTTGCTAAAACAACGGTGGTAAAGGCCTGGCCATCCATTTGTAACTTATCATCCAGCTGATGTCCAGACTGCTGGAGTCTGGGCTAGCTAAGTACCCCTTCTTGACACAAAGTTGGGTGTGCAGTGGCAACAGTGGGTGCCCTACATTCAGACTCCTATTTGAGGGAAAATGAATACAACCAGATGCATTCACCCTTGTAAAATTCTGCTCCTACAAAAGTAGACAATGTGGCTGCACTCGCATTTGACTATTACTAACTTGTGGGGAAAAGGCCAGATGCCCAGTCAGATGGTACTGCCTGTGACAACTTGTGCCACATGCCACCGGCCAGGCATATAAGCATTTTAGCATCCAGCACTCCTATTTTTACCTATCTGTGCAAAAAACTGGTAGCAAGACAATAAAAGAGTACATGCTACAAACACCAGGAACATATTCCCTGACAAAAACACTCTTTTTTCTGCAGAGGGAATGATTAAAAGTGCTACAGTGTACTTTCCACTCAGAAAAACGAATTACACAGAATACTGGTTTAAGCACAATGGTTAAGGATGTCATTTTGCATTGAAAACACTTAACACAGTGAACCTCACTTTACCCTGATTAAGTTGAGAATTTAAGTCTTCAAAAGCAGCATCAGTCCCAAGGAGTCCTGCTGGTCACTAACCCAGCCAGTTAAGGAGTGTTTCAACACCATTCAGTATTTAGGCTGAGGTGGGAGAAGCTGAAGTCCAGCTTGCAGAGCTCAGCAAAAACCCTGAGATTTACTCCAATACAGCCTGGCAAGGCAGTTTATCATGAGAAGTCCTGTTGCTACGTGGTAATAGGTTTAATGATTAACATTTACACATCACTTAGAAGCTTTTTCTAACCTGTCTCCCATTCCAGCAGCTTATTCTCAAATGCTGCTTCTTTCTCCAAAATGAACACACAGGAAGAAATGCACACCAAAGCCTGAGCTGCATTTGAGGTAACTGAGGTAATTGGGGGAAGGGGATTTCCCAAGACCTCCCCTCCAGCCATAAGCCAAATTTGTTCCCCCCATGGTGTCCCAGCCCACTCAGGTTACATACAATATGAGCCAAAGTGGTTTTAGGTGGCCAACCCATCACTGGTGATAGAAATTACAAGGGGTGGGGAGGTGGTCCACTTATATTAGCAACACAAAGTGGAATGAGGTATGGCCAGTTACAATAAGAGCTACCACAGGACAGAGTTTTAATTGTGTCTGGGGTAGTAACTGGAGTTCAGCAGCAAATTCATTGAATATGTGTTGGTACACAATTAATATCCAGGCTGTCTTGGCTTCACTGGTATTTTCATCAGAGTTAATAACCAGAGGTTAGCAGTTCTGAATAATGCTTTGTTTCCTTTCACCAGAGCGCAAGGCTTAATCTCAGCTCTGCATCCGGGAAATGCGGGAAAGAATGCTTTCTATCCCCAGCTCTTTATCTCATGCATCTCAGAGGTTATAAATTCCAAGACAGAACCTGTCTTTTCTGTTCACATTTGTGCAAAAGAGCACACAGTCTGGATACCCAAAGAGATCTGCAGATAAACAGGAAGCACCCAGCAGCACAGGCCTTGTGTGAGGTCTTGGATAGGAGGAAGAAAAATGGGAGATGTCACACAACTCTTAGAGGCAAATTGCTTGAAAAAGGATGGCAAGGCAACTGTTAACTCCAAGCAGACTTGTGGGAGCCCCCAACGGTTTATTATTCAGCCAGTCTCCCTACCTCACTCTCCCTTCACACAAGGGCCCTCGAACAAGTCCCTCACATACGGAAAGCGCCTGTTACAGGGACACACAACCTGTGAGCTATGCACTTTCCTGGCACACAGAGTTACAGCTGGGGCTGGGGAAAAGTGTTTTCATAGAGAATAGCTTCTCTCCACGTCTCTCCTTTTGCACCTGAACCTTCAGCACACGGCCAACCCTCACCCAGCTCCTGCCACGCAGTCCCAGATAATGGCTGGGGACCCCCATCGTGACCCAGTGCAAATCTGATCTCTGCATTGCACAGCTGCTGAGCCCACCCCAGGCTAAGCAGCATCTGAATCTCAAATGGCTCCCAGCTGAGAGCCACTGATCAAAATGCATATAAATTTACTCCTATCAGATATGGGGCAGTGATATGGGAATTTACCTTGGGAAGAAAAGTACTGAACAGAAAACTTAAAGCAAACTCCAACCTCAATGGAAATATTTTCCATTCAAATTCAATTCACCTACTCAAGACCAGAAAGATACGAATTGCCTCTAATGATTCAAAATAACCTTCTGGCAACATGCTTTGTGGTTGTCCTTGCCACAGAGAATGGTGAAGACCCCACTTATAGTTCTGCACAAGGCTTTATAGCAGTGGGAGGTGTATTTCTAGCAGAACTATAAAAGCACTAACAGAAAGCTGGACAAGAAAATTGATGATGTACTGTGGATACTCAAAATTTACCTAGTCTTTATGAATCGGTCACAAGACTTAGTTAAGCAATTTCCTGGGTATTTAATAAATACCACATGTGGCATTATTTCCTCATCTCTTAGATTCACTGCTACATGAACTAGGGAATCCAAACAGTCACCTGTTTCTGCTTTCTAACACTAAGTATTCTTCCATGGTGAACAGCACCACCCAGCTACACCCCTCCCCTCCTGTCCCCCCCAAAAAAACAAGTTATTTCATTTAAAGTTTAGATTTTGGATTCTGCTGAAGCCAAGCTGAAGGAACTGTGCACTGAGTTTTCTGAACATGCAGCCTGCTGGCAGAAGCAAGTTCCTTTTGTGCACTGGTGAGCTGGGGAGCCTTCCAAGGCTCCTGTGGCACAGAAGAATAAGAAGGGAGTCCCTTCATACATCCAGTTCCCATCACCACTCTCCCCTCCTGCAGCCACTGGTCATCCCCTACCGGGTGCCAAAATTCCATGCTCCTGCCTGCAGGCAATCTGTGGACACAGACTAATGCTGGTGTGTCGGGCAGCTGCCACAGCTCAGGAGGTCATGCAGCATCCTGCACAGACCCTGCAATAATGCAGGCAACAAGAGGGTACGGAGAGTTTTCTCACCTCTTCTTCAGCCCTTACAGTGGTGCTAATACCTGTTTATCCATTCTTGGCCATCCTTTATGATGCCGTTTAGGAGATATTGGGCAAAAGCAAAAGAAAAATACAGAGCATTCCAATCCCTTTTAAGCTCAATGCAACAATTTTAATCCTCTAACTAAAAGGAAAAAGGGGGAAAAATGAGATGGACTGTGACAGGTTGGAAGGACTAAATCCCCATTAACTAGGGCACCAAGATTTAAAGGGCTCAGCTTTACACACATCAAATGTCTCCTCACAAGGTCCTCACAGAACACCGTCCCTTCCAATTCCTCAGTGCAAGTGAGAGCTGCTGAGACCCCCTGCCCCAAGGACGCTGGCAGTGGGCAAGAGAACACTACTGCCATGGAATTGTCAGCCATGACTGATGAATCCAAACCCAAGGGGGTGGCATAAGCACTCAGGTAGCCCTTTTGAGTCACAGATACAAGGGACAGAAAAGGTACCAACCATGCAGGGCAGTACTGCACAGTTAACAGCTGAACAGCAGCAGGGCAAAGAATGTAGTCATAACCTGTATCTCACATTAGCCCTGCCACACACAATTATTTGTATCACCCCACTGTGTTCCCTTTCTACTCCAGGACACCTTTGCCGAAAGTGAGGCTTTGGGCCCAAGAAAATTAATGAGTAAATAATTTATGATTCATAATTTTGGATAATGCTGCAAGGAGAGTGATGCAGGCAGATCAACAGATTTTTCCTATTACCCAGCATGACTCAATCTGTATCCTGTGCTGTAAGGACAGTGTTTGCTTTCACTGTTAACCACCTCCTCATGGCTCGCCTAATATGTAGCATGAGACTGATGTCTCTTCAAGGACCTGACCAAGCAGTCCAACTGCTCACTTAAAATCCTTTCCCGCTTAGCCAAAGGCAGCTTTTGAAAGGTACTTGGGCAGCCTCTCCAAGGCCAGACTTCATTTGACTGCATCTCATCATTGCCTGGCCTGACAGATTCACAGTTAGTCCTGAAGGAACACTGATTTCCCAGCCCTGCCCAAAAATTTTTTGGGGCTGCCCAGCCAGTATGATCCAGTTTTCCCAGCACAGACTAGAAATGCCCTGAAATGTCCCACAGGGCCACTAAGCTGGCAGGCATGGCACAGCAATCTGGCATTCCAAGGTATGGCACAACCAGACTCAGACTACCCAAACACAGGGAGGATACAGACGCCAGGTTCACTCATGATTTGCTCCACCAGAATTTTTGAAAGAGTTACCTCATTGCAGAACATCCATCCTTCTGCCAAGCCAAGCTCAGTATAAACACCACCCTACACCCAAGCAATGACAGAAACATAACTGTGCTCACCCCAGCCTGCCCCAGACAGAGGAGCCAGCTCTGCAAGCATAGCAGCAGCAGGGATGTGGCAAACCAGCATCCCTAGGCCAGAGACAGGGTTATGCCCCATCTGTTTGCCAGTGCTCCTGCCAATCCCCTCAGAGATCACTGTGAGAGGCTGTTCCCTGTCTTTAAGCATAAAAGAGGACGTTCAGCCAAATGGAGACATTTCAGAAGGCTGGGAGACACATACAGTCTACTCCATCAGCCGCCTGGTGGCTGGTAATTCCTACCACACAACCACATCCAAAGAAATCTCACTGAAGGATATTAAAAAAATAAATAAAAAATCCACCAAAAATGACAAACATATTATAACACCTGGGAAATACAGCATGATCACATGCACCAGGACATTGCAGTGAGCACATGCAACATTCACATTTTTTAACCCAAATACTTTACTATTAACTTTTACAATTTCCAAAGACGACAGGATACTACATAGGAAGCACGCAATTATTCCAATTTCATTGTGTGGATGTGATGGCTCCCATTTGCAGCACTGCCCCTGTATCTAGATTCCTGTATTTGGAGACTAACTGACCAGTTACCCAAGGAGCTGCACTGCGTTTTGCAGCTCTTATACACTTCCTTATTTATTATAAGGATATTATATTATCCCTCTTACTGCATATTTGGTACTAAAAGGCACAAAGTTAGAGCATGGCATTACCGGGCATGACACTCTCTGGCACCAAATACTTTGTTCAGGGCACTCAGCATGCAAGTAGATTGAAAGCATAATTTTTCCAATTTTGTGCTGCAGAAAGACTTTTTCAGAGAACCTCTGAAGACACTGTCATTGATTAGAAGCACTTTTCCAGCCAAGCCCTAGCTGTTTCAGGGCTGTTATCCAAAACAATAAAGGCAAGAAAAATACTCCTTTTTTTTCCTCTCACAGGCCCACAAAATGTCTGATGCAAATTTCAGCACAGGTGCTTTCTGCCTCTGCTACTGTTAAACAAAGCCTCCTCAAAAGCATCATATTACAGGTTACAAGATGAAAAAAAATTTTAAGTGGGAGAATTGAAAACAAGAGGTTAAAGCAGATAATTTTCTGCAGCTTTAGCCGAGTATCATCAGTGACCATGCTGTAACAGTCAGAAGTTAGAGTACTACCTCAGCCCAACCATGGCAGCCTTGAAGCCTGAACTGCAAAGTCAACCTTACAGCTCCATCGTGGCAGGACAACTGACCAAGCATCATCTGACCAGCCAAAACAGCTTCCCTGCCCAGGGGCAGCCCCCTGTGACAGCTTCACTCACATCCTGGGGATGGCACAGGACAGCAACAGTACTGCAAGACCTGCAATGGCACTGCAGAGGGAGCTGAGGCAGGTCTCTGCAGGGATGGTGTCCCAGAAGGAGCTGAAAGAAAGTAGCTCCAAAGAGAGCATGCAGCTGCCTATCAAAAACCCAGACTCTACCAACACCAAGAAATTACCCATATGCTCAAAGCACATCACAACATGAGTAATTTCTCTGCAAAAATGGGGCCCAAGAGACTACTGTAATTTTTTTTTACTTTGTTCTTGATTTTATTTTAAATGTACTGCTATATATCTCACTGTCTCCACAGCCCTAAGCACAACTGGGACATGGAAATCTGACGCAGACAGTCCACCTCCAGTCCTTTTTCACTTTTACTCGTTGCAAGAATATCTGCTTGTAAAGACTCAGCAAAAGACAGCAGCAGGTAAGACACAGCCGTTTCTAACAAATCCTGTTTTTCAGTGCACAGAGCAGCCCATACTGTGCCTTTAACAACTTCCTCTTGCAGCAGATCGGCCCTGATGTGCTACAGGGCTGCTAATCCCATTCCTGGTTCAGAGGTACACAAAGGGAGAACTCAACCAAATATTTTGCTAAGGTTATGTCTCTCATCTCCAGCCCTTTACAAAACTTGAAAGCTAAACTGCCCAAAAGCCCTGTGAAGTGATAAAATCTTCATTTTAGACTTCGGGGAAATAGAGGCATGTGAAGAGCCTGTAAGGAAGATGAGTTCAGCTCAGCCAATAAGCCAGCCCAACTCCCAGTCCACGGGTCTCACTGTGGTTCAATCTTTACCTTAATACAATGGTATGGGATGTGCTGTGGATCACAGAGTTTGCGCTAGGCACCAGGCAGACAGAACAGCAGTGACAGCTGACAGGACAACCCCAAAGTGCCCACAACCCTACTGCAGGAGCTGGCAGATAGGGCTGGAGGGGCACATGAGAGCAGCATACATGACCAAAACAGGAAGGAGAAAGCAAGGTCCTGGGACTGTCACTTAAGTGACAACCAGCTGGCATTCTTGCAGGGAGACAAGGAAGAGCAAGAGATCCCACCTTGCCAGGCTCTGCCCTGGGGCTTCCTCTGCACAAGGGAGACAACGCACAAGTGAGCCAGAGGCTCCCACTGACCCACATGCTTCATCCCCAGCACATTTGTGCATGTGTTTGTTTCCTTGCCTTTGTGCTCTGCATGTTTTTCTAACAGGAATAATTAAGTCAGTTTTCAGTGCTCCAAAATGGGCAGTCCCAGTTCGATGCCACTGAAACAAAACATCTTCTTCCCTTGCCTTTTAAGTGAGACTGCCATGGGATGAAGTGTCCTGAACCAAGTTTCACCATGGCAAACAGCAACCTGAGATGTCTATCAAAGCTTTCTGTTTCCAGCAACACTGCTAAATTTTTAGTTTTTAAATCTTAAGACAGTTTTGTATATGCAAAGACAGATCTAAGTGAGGAAGCAGCTGCATACTAAAGAATGCATCAGTTTGCTAAAACTTGCAACTGCTTCACCCCCTGATTTAATGAAAGACTCTAGTAAAATAAATCATCCTCAGAAGCACTGCACTGGCACGCCCCTCACTTCTACACACTGTCCTAGGCTGCCCAGACCACCACATTCCCCAGGCCCTGGCTACCTCACTGCAGCTACAGCATCACTTTGATTAACAATTAAGGCCAGTGCTGCCAACTGGATTCTATTAATATTACTATTGTGAACCATTTCTTTTATTTTTATTTTATTTTTAATGCACCACAAGGGCCACTGGGACAAATTAAATATAAAATCATTTTCTACCATTTAGGCAAACAGCAGTCATTCCCACATTTTTAAAACAAAAACTGTAAGTAAAATATTAAACAGTCAAGCTGTCACTGAATCTTCCTCCTGCAGTAATACCCTTAGAGAAAAAGTTAACAAGTCATCCTTTCCCAGGGAGCTGGCACATGCCTCATGTGTCATAAGAGAGATGCCACAAAGATCCAAAAACATCAGTCTGCAAGGGTCTGGCCAAAGCAGGAGTGGCTGCCACAAAGCCCCAGGCATTAAGGGCTGTGTCCCCCACCCTGATACAAACTGGGAAGAGCAGAGGCCATACAGGTGGCTGGGAAGAGCCAGGCAGGTGCTGGATTTTGGCACTGGAATGGGCCAGGCTGAACAGCACAGGCAAACCCAGCAACTGGCAGGGGCACCTTCACCTGCAAAAGCATTGGCACTGCAAACCACAGCTTCTTTTCCATCTCATTTCCAACACCCCAGATATCTGCAGAGCCACAGGGAGAGGAGCTGCTTTGCAGGCTGGTAGGATGGAGAGATGAAGTTTCCTCCACTTTTCCTTTAACTTGAAAGGAAAATATTTTAAGAAAACAAGAGCATTTCATGAGCTGTTGAACATGGCAACTTCACTGGCTTGCTCACCATACCTTCCTGGCCTTGAGCTCCTGCTTGCAGCCAAGGTGGTCTGGCTTACAGGCAGGATCACAGCCCTGGGGAGACCACAGAGCCTCCCGTGCTTGGTCCACATGTGTGCAAACTCAAACACTCAGCATAAGAGCAGAAAGAAACCTACAGAGCCATATGTCTGATCCTTGCCCCAAAAGGCTGGAGACTCTAGAGGGAAAAACTTGCTATGAGTAAAATGGCAAGGAAGCTGCTGAAATGAGCAATAGCTTCTCCTTAAAAATTAGGCCTTTTCTCTCCATGGCACAGCAGGGCCATGAAATTAAGCCTGACAATACACCAATGCAAGGAATTACTGCTGTTCCTCCTCTTGTTGGGTTTATTGGGGTTTTTTTACTTATTTAGGATCCGCCTCAGTTTCCAGAGTTACATGGCCAAGGCTACAAGCCTGCCTCCAGGCAGGCACACATGCAGGAGCCTCATGGGACATGGGTCCCTGAAAAACAGTATCATTTAGCAAACCATGAAAGTTGCAGCTTATCCTAGTTGTGAGGAAAACGGCATCCTCTGAAAGCAGCACACAGAGGAAATGTGATGAAGGGATGAGAATAAAATCATTCATGAATGCATGGTGAACATCAGCCAGCACCTGCTCTGTGGGATTCAGATATCCAGGAGCCAAAGGCAAAACAAAAGCAGCAGAGCATGCTGTTAACTTGGTGTTCCACGATCTGAAGAGCATACATTAAAGGTGGTCTTACTTGGTGGCAAATACAAGCGTGGCTAAATGTAACAGTTCAGCAACTCAGAGAAGCAGGTAAAGCCCAGCCAACCGCCTATTTTCTGGCTAAACAAGATGTGGGAGTCAAACAATTGACATCTTTCCTCACAAAATTATTCTTTGCCCACACACACCACCTGTTCTGAGCAAAGCATCCCAGTGGAGTCTCCTGCTTGCTGTCTTACCACAGGCAGGTGACACACAGTTCAGTGATGTTTGCAGAGCATTTAGAAACCCTTTGCTACAAGAAAAAGGACACCTTGATCTCATGTCCCCAGTGCTCACTTTACATGGCTAAGCACAGAGGCAGGGAGCAGCCAGGAGGGCTGAGCCCAGGCAGCCTGAGCCAGCATTACAATACAGGGACTCTCCACTGCCAAACTGGATCCATGGGTGTCACAGAGCAAGTACACAGGTCACAAAAGTTGGCAGTACAAAGACAAGGGACAACATACCTGCTCCAAAGAGCAAT
Organism: Pardalotus punctatus; assembly: GCA_013400915.1. Lineage (NCBI taxonomy): Eukaryota > Metazoa > Chordata > Aves > Passeriformes > Pardalotidae > Pardalotus > Pardalotus punctatus. Next base: position 44,611 of record VZTX01007332.1, on the reverse strand, counting down.
CAGGCATGAGCCTAACACAATTCAGAGCATTTAAATAACAATACTCTTCTGTCTCCAACTTCCAGGCGTGTTGCTGCTTTCCTGCCACCCCAGAGAAGTCAGCAAGCTGAAGAACCTTGTGGGCAACTTTATATCCCACTTTCAACTAGGGAATAGGAGCAAATACTCCCACCCTCAGCTCACAGTCAGCCAAGAGAAAAGTTTGCCTTCAAAGCTGCCTACCAGCCATCCCTCTCACTAAAACAAGCTTTACCCACACTGCAGCAGTGGTCTTGCTCTCTTCAGTGGGACATAAGTACACTGGGGAAGCTTCCCATGCTGCAAGTCTTTAGACAGGAAGAATAGAGCCCTGGACTCTGCTCATCAGTGCCATACTAGAGCAGACAAGCAGCACTTGGTGAACAATTAACCACCTATACATAGCGCAGGAATGATGCCAAAGCCCTTCCAAAGACACATTGCACAGCTTCTGGCCTTTGGAAATTTCCTGGAGACAGGAGACAACCTGTTGCCTGGGAGGGATAGAAATGAGTCCAGGGAAGAAGTCAGTCTTCCAAAAACACACAAACTAATCATCAGAGGTCCCAGGGCTCCTTCTAATTGATATGAAACTGTGCTGTGCTCCAGAGAAAAAAAAAAAAAGAGAAAAAAAAACCAAAAAAACGCATTTCTAGGAGTGTGGTACTCACTTGTGTTTCTGCTCTCTGTGGTAAGTGGAAGGGGAAGCATGCAGTGTCACCAAGTGAGCCCTGCCATTTACCAATTTCTGAATTTTCATTTCAAGCATCTGTAGAGCCTGTTTGTGAAGCGCCTATTGCAGAGAGGCCACATGTCAAGATTTCTATATATAAAGCAGGTATCTGTAGGATCACTATTAATGCACGAGCTGTTTCTGGGACACTGATCTCCGACAGCTCCATGCCCCAGCTTAAATACTCAAAGATTTCCCTGGTTGACTCCAGGAATCAGACATTCAGATTTTAAGTTCAAAGTTGTGCTAATAAATATGAGGTCAACAACTAAGAAAAACGGTTTAAAGCTGAGACTTGCAATTGACTATACTGTTTACCTGACTTTTATTCTTCACATTACGAGAAAATAAAGAAGATAAACACAAGCCCAGAAAGCACTTCAATTTTTAAACCCATGCAATACTTGCCCAGGATTTGAAATGTCATACCACAGATGCAAGTGCAGAACCCTTGGACTCGCTCATCCAAAAGAAAGATTTTTTTTTTTTTCTTTTTCCCAGACAGAAAAGCAGCCAGTTTTAGAAAACTAAAAAAATATTTTTCAAGAGACCTGTAAGTCACATGAGTCACCCTTACTTGCAGATGAGCCCAAACCTGAACTCCAATACCATGGCTCATGCAGAGCAGAGGAAACCAGGAGCTGGATCAGAATGGGCAGCTTGTCTCAGTGGCTCTGCAGAAAGCCAAGGGATAGGGAAGCAGGAGCACAGGCACACCTCCCTTTACATATGGCTGCCATTACACATTAAGTCAAATAATCTAACCTCGAGGGGAATGAACTCAGGGTTGAGGGCTCTGCACTGCCAAAGGACAGCTGATTCTCTAGATCCATTATTTCTCCAGCAGGGCAGTAGAACTGGCACATTTTCCATGCTGGCTGGGAGAGGGTTGCAGGCTGTGCCACAGCCCACATGCTGTGCAGCCAGGGATGAAGCTGGGCGCACACTGAGGACCATCCAAACAGCTACTGCCCCAGCCTCATCAACCCTCAGGCTCACACGTGCAGCTCAGCCCACAAGACCAACTGGTCAGACCCTGCTAGATGCCACCCCTGGTGGCACAGTGCTGTTCCCAGACCTCGACCAACCTTCCTGCCCTGTGCCACCCACAGTCACTTCCCTGCTTCCGCCCCAGCAGCGCAGGCGGAGGCCACGGCAAGGACAGCTCGTTGTGCACATCACTGCTAAGCCTGTTAGGCTTTCCAAAGCCACAGCACTGCACAGTTACAGGAGTACAAATATTGCATTTTACCACCTTGCCTCACACAGCAACCCACCAAACCTTTGGAAAACCTGCATGCATGAGGGAAAGCCCAAAGACCACAAACCCTTCCTGTTTGCCTTCTCTAAGGGAATAGATCATGGCATGTCAGGATGTAGCATTTCCACCATGCCCCACTGCCAGGTGCATCAGGAGAGGGTCCTCCTTCATCTCAGCTGCTACTGAGAACCCTCCTGGGAGGGCTGGCACATCCTCAGAACCCAGTTACAGAGGAACAGGAGATGCAAAGGATGATTATTTTCCCTTGCTAAGGGATTTCAGGCACGGAGCAGAGCTGAAATGCTTTACACCGTTTTGAGAGCAGGACCAGATTTGGAGTAGCTGTTGCACGGCACTATATCTTGTAAGAAGAGGCTTTGTGGTTAGCCATGAGCACGTACCACCTCCCCCCAAACAGCAGCAATATAACAACGTGCAGCACTACCACAGCATCCTCCTCACAAGGATTTTAAGGTGCTTGGCAGATGATATGGATTCATGTAACCTCACAAGCCCTCTGAGAGAGAGTAAAGTAAATGCTATAAAAAACCAGAAGGGATAAGTGGAGGAACAGACAAATAAAACTGCCAGAGCAGCATGTTCAAGCTCACACAAGAAATCAGAGGCTCAGGGGCAGCTTCCTCCGCCACTAAGGTGGAATCAAAAAAGCAGGAGTGCTCCAAATCCTCCGTTTGTTCAACGCAGCCCTGGCCAGCCTGAGAGCATTTCCCAGCGCACCCAAAGGGCTACAGCAATAACAGCATTTGCACAGAGCTCCTTACCTCACCATGCTCATTTCCACAGTCCTGCTCCACAGAGGGCCTCACAGCCGAGCAGCCTGAACTGCCGGCAGCCCCTGGCCCTAGCAAGCAGCAAATAAATTAAGTGCTCTACCCAAGAGCCTCAGCTTCGACTTTTGAGTTTCAGCAGCTGCAAGTAATGACCAAGCGGCTCAGCTGAAGCGTTTCCACCCTGCTGCCTCAGGGCTGGAACTGCTCTGACAGCATTTTCCAAACACTCACAAGGCTTCCCATACACCCATGCATACACCTCCCATCTCCACTTTACAGGTGAAGAAAAGCAAGACACGGGCCAAAAAATCCCACTGCCAGCCAAGGAGGGAAGCAGGCAGCCCTGGAGCCTGGCCCCTGCTCCAACTCTGACCAGGCTGCTGCTTTTGTTCGCTTCCATGTGTGTGTAACCAGCTGACAAATGGATTCGCAGCCAAAGAGTGACACACAGTGCAGTTCCCAAACTGCTTCAGCTGGATCACTCCTGGGAATGGTATTGCTGGGCCACTTCTTGCTCCAAGGGCTGATTTATTTTTTATTAAGCTATTGCCTAGAGTTGGGAGAGCTTTATTCATGCTATTATACAGGATGAAGGGAGGACAAATCATCCCCATGGACACAGCAAAAAGGTCCTCATCATCCTTAAGTCAGGAGCTCAATTTTATCCTTCTACTAAGCCCACAGATACCCAGGGAGGGCAGAGTATGGGGCTTTCAACAAAACTGAAGTAGCACATCAGGGCATTGCTATCATCCCTCGGGTTAGGAAGGAGCCCTGGGGGCTGCCCTGGCCCTGCCCAAACCCTAGCCTGAGCCCGACTCACAGACTGCCGTCTCTGACTTAAAAGAGACAAAACTCCCGAGTGGCGCCCAGGTCCCCCATCTGGCGGCCAAGCGCAGGGGGCCGAGGCAGAGGTTGGTACCAGTTGTACAGTCCCTCACTGCTAGTGCCACGCGCATCCCTCCGCCCGATGCTCAGAGCCCGGCTGGCCAGAGGAAGGGTTTGTTGAGAGGTCACGGCTCTCAGCTGGTCCTGACGGGAAAGCACTGTGATCACATACATGCGTGTGCGCGCACATATCTGTATGTGTGCGCCTCTGTTTCACCCGCCTTTTTCCCCGGCCAAGGGCAGCCGCTCTCAGCCGGAGGAGCAGAACCTAGGCTGAGAGCGGCAGAGACAACTCGCAAACACTTTATCCACGGCATTACTCTATTCCCCCGAGAGTGCCCACCGTGCTCCCCGATTGTAGCGGCTGCCATGGTGACAAGCACGAATGCTAAAATAAACAGAAAGCAGCCCGAAGGCAAAGCGAAACCCTCCGCCGGCGCACCCCGCGCCCGCCGCCGCGGCTCCCTCCCCGAGCATCCTCCCCGCCGCGGCAGGACGGGATGCCGGCGGCCGCCGCTCACTCACGATGAGGGGGATGGTCCTCTCCTCCCGGCGCAGCTCCAGCCTGCCGGCCGCCCTCTGCCCGCTCCGGGCGCCGCCGCTACCGCCTCCGGCGGACCTGCCGGCAGCCGCCGAGCGGGGCTTGTTGTCCTGCCATAAGTAGTAGAAAGTGCCCAAGATCCAGGCGACGGTCAGGATGGCGATGGCATTGGCCCTGATCCTCCTCATGCCGAGCGCCCCGGGGGAGCCTGGGAGCGCTGCCTCGACGGGCAGGGGCGGCTGCGGGAGAAAGAAGAGGAGACGAGAGGAGAGGAGGAGGTGGCGGTGGTGGCGCGGCTCCCCCGCACCGCTCCGGCCCCGGCCCCGCACCGCCCAGCCGCCGCCGCCGGGTCCTAACGCCTCGCCCGCTCCGCCGCAGGGGGCGGAGGGCTCCGCGCCTCCGCCTGCTCCTCCTCCTCCCGGCCTGGCCGGCGCGAGGAGCGGGGGCCGGCTGCTGACGGGGATGCGCTCGGCGCTGCAGCTGCGGCGGGGGCGGGGCGGCAGGGGCGCCGTGGCGGGGGGGCCGGGGGAAACGGGCCGNTCCCCGTGGCGGGGAGCCGGTGACACGGGCTCAGCCCCAGGGGACAGCTGCTGGGATGCGGGTAGCACGGCAGCCTGCCTTCCTGCACCGCTGGCCCGGTGGGACTCGTGCCTGTAGTGCCATAGCGGTGCTCGTAAGGTGGGCGGCCAGCGAATACACCGTGACAGCCCCTGGCACACGGGATCTAGGCACCCACTCCCGGGAGATGAGCCCGTGTCCCACGGACGCTGGGATGGTTCACGGGAGCGAGGCTCTCCGGCTGAAAAGGGAGCTGCCCAAGCACCTGCTCCCATCGCTGCAGTCGCACCCTGGCACAGAGGCTGGGCGCCTGGGCCAGCGCCACAGCCTCGAGGCCTTGCAAGCCCTGCGGGGAGGACAAGCATGGCAGTGGAGAGGCAACGATGATACAATTCCACATCACAGGGCACTGCTAAAGCTGTAGCGGTAAAAAGCTCACTGAATCCAGCCCTGCGGGCAGCTTAAACAACAGAGCATACAGCTTGTGAAACCAAGTGACATTTAGGCACAGTGCAGCTGCTGTACAAGTACGGCTTAAGGTTTGCAAGAGCAGGGGGAGGTACCAGGAAAACAAATATTAGGAAACAAATGTTCTTCCAAGGTACCTGATAAAGGGGTTGGATAGAAAACGTGGGTCCTTCCAAGGCACCTGATGAGATTAGAGTATTTGTATTACAGATATGGAAAATGTCATCAGGGCTTCTAAATAACTTTTTGCCCTACTTGCCTCCTGACCAAATTCCCCTAAGTGTAATTGCAACCTGCCCTGCTAATTGCCCTTTCAGATTTAGCTGCACACTGCTTGTTTCCTGAAGTACAGCACAGTACAAAATTTATCTGTCAGACTTGTTCTGTGGGCACTGAGAGCAGAATGCTTTTTCTAGGACCACCACGTCCCAGGGCCGCAGCATGGCTCCAAACCACCCTCCCTGCAAAGCATACTGCATGCCTCATGTAGAGAAATGTTAGAAAGCATCTCACATCCTCCTAGGTACTTTTCCCGATGACCCATCAGCCACACACAGCTTCCCAGGCTGACTAGTAATAGTCAGTGGCAAGGGGAAGTTTGAGACGTTTAAGGCAAAACCAAAGTCCTCCAAGGGATCAATAAAAACATAATTTGTCCAAGTTGCCCAGTCCACATCTGTCCCAGCAGTATGAGTAACCTGTGGAAGCTAGGCTCCCACTGTTTTCAATCTCTTTCACAGTCTTACCAAAAAAAGAGCATCTGCTCTCCTGTGTGAGCTTGGATCCAGCAGCTGCCTGGGCTGCAGAGGAACATGAAGAGAGGCTGTACCAAGGATTCAGAAAAGAGGACAGGGAGTAAGATGAGTTCACATCCATGTGACAGCAGAGCCAGCCAGACTTCTCTTTCACCAGTGCGCAGATGATACTAGACTATGTTCGATTCCTTCTCGATATTTTCTCGCCTTTTGGTAGGATTCACTACAGAAAAGCAAATCACGAACAGCAGTGGAGTCTTATGCGCCAAACAGGAGAAAATCCTCTGCCCCAACACTTTAACTGAGCAAGCTGCCTTCTCCTGTCTTTCCAAGCATACTACTTCCGTTTTCCACTGCAGCAATTAATTTTCTTTCTGCATTGCCCCTCCACTCGCACACCCTATGAGCTGCCATACAATCACCATTGCTCCCCACACTGCATTCCACGATTTAATTATCCTGATGGAGAGCCTCACCCCACAAGCCTCTCAGCCAAGCCTCTGAGAAGCTCCCCTACAGGGTAAGCCCAGCATCTCCTCTTTTCTGCTCAGAAGAAACCCAGCTGCTGGACTCTTCTGATTCAGATTCTCCAGGGACATAATTTTGAGCACTATTCTCTTTCCAGAGCAGATGCTACCTCTCTGAGGAAGGATGCCTTGCACTATATTCCCTTTGCAGGCAATGGGCCAGAGGAGCTTTATAGTCTCACAACATTACCTGTGAAACTTGAATTTTGCAAGTGTAGTCTAACACTTGCCATCCACTAATGAATCCCAGCATTTTGTCGTACTGCAGCACTGGTTCACACTAACAGGACTGCCCCCCTCCATGCCATTAGCAGACTTCAACCCCTCTGCTGAGCAGGTGCAAAGCACTGCCAGGCAATCAAAAGAGGAGAGCAATAGGGTCTTGCACTGTTTCAGAGCTGCAGTCACTGCCCACGGGGATGTGTCAGCAGAGATTTCAGGCTGTGTTGGCACTCGACCTCAGTGCACTCATGCAGAGAGGCACTGTGTGCAGCACAGTTCAGCAGGCAGCTGCCTGCATCCAGCTGACCCTCACGCTGGAAGCACCTTACCTACAAGCCTTGAAAGCTGACCGTGTGCCTAGGGGTGCTCTCTGTCACTGATAAGCTCGTGCTCTTGGAGAGGAGACTTCCAAGCCCTCAGTAGTGCTCTCTTCTTCTTTTCCTGCAAGACATGCTGCCTAGCCGATAGAGCAATTCTTCCCCCATCACATCCTGTTATTCCCAGAGCACTGTCAGCAGTTCAAAAAACCCCAAACCTGACTGTGAACAAAAGACTGACCCTCCAGATGGGGGGAAAGCAGCAGCAGTTTATTATCCCACCGCCCCCCCCAATCTTTTATACTTTTTCACATGTGTAACAGGTGCTCCTTTTTACATTACAATTGACTAGCAAACTACCTACACGTGCCTTTTCTAATTAGCCATACACGTCTGCATTCTCTGCTTCTTTCTCCCACAAGGTTGTTTATCTCTCTTGTTTAAGGACACAGCTGTAACTTATCTAGGTCTAGGCTGCCCTCAGCCTGTTCCTATCTTCCCACACAAACCCACTGAGTTTACTTGTACTACCTGGGTCATGTGGCCTACTGACAGCTTACATGAGTGATAGAACCCTCCAGTGGAGAATCACTGCTTTCCTTCTTTAATTCATTAACTACAAAAAAAACCAACCTCCAATCCAGATAATTTAACCATTTAATTTGAAGACCTCCAAATCCCTTTCAAGGGATGGCCTGTAGGGAAGTGTCAAAAACGAGCAGAGTGCTCTGCAAGCAAGCTTCAGCAGTGCCCTAAACAGAAGCCAGGTCAGGAGGTATTTCTCCTTGGGGGCAGTTGCTTTTACTCCCCTCTCCCTCCAGGAATCAGCACTAGAAAGCAGGGTCTGTTCCTGCAGAAACATGTTCAGAGTGCTGGGTAGGAAAGCTCTGCTCTAGCCCCCAATAACAGTGAAGGGCACAGCAAAAGCACCAAAAGCAAAAGCACCTCAGAGCTGGTGGCGCAGCAGCTCACCATGCCAGCAGATCCAGTTCAGCACAGACAAACCAGATTTGCAGAGGTCCTTTATTTATGCTGCCTAAGCTCTGGGGCCTATTTGAGCTGAAGGGTGTTAGGAGGTGCTGGTTGGGGCCCTAGAGCTAGCTGACCTGGAGGAGACAGGACCTTCAGCACAGCACAGCTCCAGCAGAAAAGGCATGTACTTACACGGCACCAGGGTTCCACATGCTTTGAAGCATCTGTGGCAATGTTTCACCTCCAGGGCCCAGATACCTCACTAGGCTGACTAGCTCGCAGGTCCAAGCTATTGGTACTGCAGGTTCCATGTTCTGCAGCCAGAACTTGCAATGATTTAATCTCTGACCACCAAGTTTTGCTCCAGAATCTCATCTTTCTTTTAAAAGACAACACACTTCTAACCTTGTGTTCTACAGGGATGTCTGACAATATAAATTGTTCAGTTCAAGTATAGCTATACTGTAAGCTACAATGCTGCATGCAGATATTAGAACCAGCCCATCAGAGAAAAGAATACCAGAAGCAGTCTGGCATAGAGATCTCTACACTACACAGCTGGCAATGTGGACATATAATGAATATTAACAGTGATAATAAATCGTTCTATGCTGATCTTTGCAAAAGCATCAACTAATTCAATAAATGCCCTAAGACATGTGACCTGAGGAACATAATATAATAAATGAAACAAATCAAGATTATACAACACCCACAGCAGAATTAGGGGATCTTATCAGCACCCTTGTTCTTTTTCAGTTCCATTATAGAGATATTAAGTATTTTCTTATTTTGTGACAAACTTGGTCCAGTGGAATAAGGGACCTCTTGACAACCCAGGTGGCTGTTTTTTTAGCATAAGCATAAACTAAGTATTTAGTGAATAATAAACATATATAACAGGAGGAGGAATATAAACAGCTACAAGGAAAATTTTATGTGGGGTTTGAGAATCTTATTTTATTTATAAACACCAAGGCCCTAATCAGCATCACCTTCAATGAAAAGAGATCTCCTAAGGCCATGAATATTAAAAGGTGCTCTTGAGAAGCCAGTTTTGTCTCTGGCTGATAGCTTAGGTCACATCATCTAGGAGAACAGACTTGGTGTCCCAAATTGCCCAGATAAAATTGAGATTATAATTATTGCAGGGGAAAAGACAAGTATCATCCAGATTTTTCTTCAGAAAAATGAAGTGTGGCTGCTTTATAGTTATGGAGAGACAGTGCATGTTTTTGCAGTCATCTGACTTAAAACATAGCTGAACTTTCAACTACAAAACATCTGAGGAACACCAAAAGATTTTCTTGGCACTGCTGTGATCTGAGAAATCAGGTCTGCTATATTTGTGGCCTCCAGGCATGGAAATCCCATCTGAAACATGAACGTAAGGTCTGTCTGGACTCTGGAAACTCTTTGAGTAAATTCATCCAGAGTTTAGCTAAGAATATTTGAAGCACATTAGCATTAGAGTTCAGGGGTTGAAGCAGGTCATGTTCCAGAGAAAAACAAGAGTAGCGTGTTATGATGATGAGATGGGATGAGAATACTTGCTCAGAGAGAGGCAACTCTGCTTGCCCACAGCCAGCCAGGAGCTGAGCTCCACCTTGCATCTACAGAAGAGTAGTCCCAGTTCAGGGGCTTTTCAGGGATTTTTCACAAAAGATCACTCTTCAGAGAGCTCCTCCTGTATGGGCTGAGCAGGGTGCCAAGGAGGTGAGACATCTTAGGATGGTTTTCTCTGAATTTGCTGCCACCAAGTGACTCCTTCCTCTGGCCCAAACCTAGGCTAGACACTCACCCTCCCTGGTAAAACTCCTGATCTTCTCCCAGGCAGGGGCGATGGTCTGCTTCCAGGTCAGGAAGAGGTTGGTAGGAGTAGATGAAAGCAATATACCCATTGGAGAGGAACTCACAATTAATCCCTGATTTCAATTCAGGAAAAAGAGGGAGAAGGGAAAATGTTTGTTTCAATGGGCAGAAAGAGCTGAAGTTCTTTGAGGTGAAGAGGCACCTCTGACAGTAGGACCATGACATCTCACCATGCTCTTTATCCAAATCCAAACCTTATCCCTATAAACCTCTGAGACATGTTCACCCATGCTGTAATGCCAGGATGAGAAAGTGTGTGCCATCATCCTCCACCACACCATTGTTGAAAAGAAAAAGAAAAATGTTATCTGCATTACTCATCCACATTAGCCAAATTCCTACACTGCCTGAAGTACTCTCCTTGTCTGAAAAAGCTTTCTCATACTGGTCAGAGGGCATAGGTATGTGTGTGGGCTTCTGAAAATCCATATTGCTGTGCCTCAGGTCGTATATCACCCTTCACATCCCCGGCCTCAGACACCATTTGGAAACCAGAAGCCCAACAGCTTGTCTTGATCATGCCCTGCCTAGAGCTAGACACTGTTCAAGTAGCGTCCAGCCCTCTACTGCCACAGGCACCATAAAAAGGCCAGTCAGATAAAATACTCCCCTAGGACGTGACTTAGTTTATCCTAATGCCCAGTCAGAATAGGTACAGATGGTGGATGCCAAGTAGTTCTGCATTTAACAGAAGATAAGGTGTCTGGGGTGCCATATATGCTAACCAGGACAGAAATGTCTTCTGGGCCATCGTTTCTGGCCAGCATGTAAACAAGTAAGGTGGTGGAGGACAGGGACTCAGAGCCAAATTAAGGCAAATAGCACAGAATTAACTGGGAAGTAGGATTTCAGTTGCTTTAAATTGTACAATTAAACATTGTCTTAAGTGCTGTTAAGGTCACTGTAATCTTAACATTACTTTCATGAGCATGTTTTTTAAGGAAAATGAGAGCACAGAGAAGAATTCACAATAAGCTGCAATTAACAGTTCCCCATTGCACTTGTGCTCTTCAAGTATGAAGAGAAAAACATCTGCTCAAAGGCTAACAGTGGCAAGATGAATCTGCTTTGACAGTGTGTAAGAGCCAGAAAAGCCTTCAGAGTGGCTGGCTGGGATTCAGGGCACCCTCTCTCCCCGCTGGGAGATGGTGCCATTAATCCCCTCTAAGACAGGTAACCCACCAGTCTGTTACCACAAGACAAGGTGGGCCTGAGTGAGGAATGGACTTATGGTAGGATCAGGCAGGATTGATCAACAGCCCAGAACAATGCTCTTAAGTTCATATAATCTTTTAAAAGTGTAGGAACAGAATAAATATTTAAGCAGTAATAATTACATATTAATACAACTTACTAACTAGAAGATCCACATATAATCAACCAGATTCATTTTATGAGTCTGATATAATTTTTGTTCTCCCTCCTACCTACTTTTCTTATCTCCTTTTCTCACCCCGAGTAATTTGCTTCACTTCCTTGCCGCATCTTTTCTAGGACACAGATTTATTTCCCAACTTCACAGTAAAGCACGTAGCACTTTTTCTGGTGCTCCGAATTAATTAACAATAAAATCTTTTTATTACGATCTGATGACAATTTGCTCTCCTTTACTGGCATCCCATCACAGTGCTGTGACCTGAACTGCAATTTAATCCTAATAGAAATTCAAAGCTTTAACAGCTCAGTGTAGCTACCAGGTTAGTACTTGTAACAGTCCCCTTGTCTGCAAAGGAGAAGCAGTTTGAAATGCTCATCTGGCAAAATTATGAAGCTCCTGTCTTCCACTACAGACAGAAGAATTTCATGTGAAAACACAACAATCTGGGAAATAACCTGTGAAAAACATTCAACCCAATTTCTCACACATCCCATAAAAGGAGCTTGCACCCTGCACAGCAGACTGGGTTTGAATAGAGTGCAATGAAAAATGTTTAACGTCCCGAAAAATCACAGCGATATATTTATTTTTGAAGCTCTATCACTGAAAATAGCTTGGATAATTAATGGAAAACTTTCCAAAACATTCCAGCCCTGGCACTAAGCATGAGAAACTCCAGTCTGAAGGGAGGCCAGGAATAGGAGCCACAGATCAGTCAATTTGAGAGGCACTGCAGTGCTGTTGCAGTGAGACTGATGCCATAATCTGCCTGCTGGGGTCAAGGTCCATCTCCAGGTAGCAACTGGAATGTGTAAAAAAGCCAGAGAAGGGGCTGGAGTTCAGAGGACATCAGGCATCCCTGTAATGTCAGGAGTACCATCCAGGCAGATCAATGTAATATTAAATATTTGTAAGTTTCTACCATTTCCATCTGTGTTATGTTGGAATATATTTGCTTCCAGGGAGGTGGGTGAAGCAGACATCAAGGATGGCAAGAGTATCTATTGAAATGGTGGAACTGCAGCCGGTAAGAACTGCTGACCTGCAGCAGGCCAGCAAGTGGCTGTGTCAGTCTGGAAGGCACCAGGGGCTTCATGGGGCAGCACACAGACAACTCCCTCAGTAGGATGCCACTTCTGGTTGAAGAATAAGGTACCCAGTCTGAGCTTGGCAGCATCCCTCTCTGTAAACAGCAATCCAGGTATTGCTAAGCTTCCACTAACATGCTGCTAAATTATTTTGAAGCTCTTGCAGGAATGGAGCTGCTGTCCTTCTCATGGCTTTAGAAAGTACTTCTTTAAATATCCACATTTTAGGACAAATATTTTTATCCTCCCCTAAAGGTAAATGCTTTAAATGTGCTGAACAAAAATGGCCTCCACCACTTTCACATAGAAGGGGGGATGGGAATAATGAAGTAAAAAATTTCACTGTTTAATAAATGACCCCTAATTTTTCCTCATAATTGTCTTCAGTACCTGAATGCATGGTTTGGCAATGAAGAGCTGTCACTGTGGAGCACAGCATCCAGAAAAAGGAGTGAGAAATGCGAGAAAATGCTTAAGCCACTGTGAATGGAAGTGGTAATCTTTATTTGAAACTTGCATGTATGTAGTGATGCTCAGCACATCACTGCAGCATTTTCAGATGCAGAGATACATCATGACATGCATTTACAGGCATGCACATGTGTTTCACACCCTTAGATTAGTTTCAAGCCTAACTCAAATTTGCAGCAGACACCACTTTCTCTGGTGCTGGCTGAAGACAAGGAAAATATCTCCCACAGGAGCTAAGAACCATTGCAAGCCTAACCATTTCTGTTTGAAGGGCACAGTAAGATATGAGAAATGTGCCACATCTAGCAAATACTTGCACACATAATTTCTTCACAAATGTGTCCACTACAGCATACCTTTCCCCACAGACAGAGGATGAAAAAGGCTCTGTGCAACAATTATAACCATATTGCTTAATGGCATACTGAAGAACATTACAGGTTATTTTACTGCAGTATCATCTATACAGACAAAAATAACCATATTAATAGGTCCAAGTTTTAAAGCCCCATGTATAGCACATGCAATGTCAGCCTGCCAACAGTTATGCTACCATGCATAAGTGTCACACTGGTCTTTCCTGCTTCACTGCCTGGCTTTTTTTCTGCTCCAAGCAGCCAGCTCAGCCAGGCAGGCTTTGTCCCTACTCTAGCACAGAACAAGCTTGGACTCCACCATCACAGCACTTCATGGGCTCTTATGTGCTGTGTTCCCACCTCAGCTGGGCAGCATCAGCCCCTGTACCTGTGTCTCCAGAGATGGAAGTCAGCTCTTCCCTACTTGGCATCCCCAGGGGCAGCTGAGGGCAGTGGACACAGAGGGAAGGAGGCACCAGGTTCTCTTTATCATCAGGTGGACAGATGAGTTTGTTTTGACAGCCCTCAGGAACTTCTACAACCTCCCTAAACAAGGAGAAACAAATGCTCCACTTCTTTCCGTTTCCCTCCTCCTGCCTTATCCTCCTTCATGTTCTTTGCAGCACCTGGATTAAAAAAAAAAAAACCCAAAAGAAAAAAGTTTAGAATAAGCTAAGTGAGAGTGTGAGCAACAGTGAAGGAAGAGATGTGTTTTCTGCTTGCAAGGAGAAAATTAGCCTTAGATAGAAAATTTAAATATCACAGGTTGAAGGTGCTTTGTGATGCAAGGAAGTGGGAAATGGAAGGTCTGAACCAGTAAAACTGAGAATGTCAAATGGGAATCACAATGAAAAATATTTGTTTGATCTGGAAATTAAAGTCCAGTCTCACAGTCTCAGAGGGAAGTGCAGCAAGTGACTGCTCACCAGAGGAGTGATTTTGGAGAAAGCTAGGAATTCCTCAGTCAGGTATCCCATGCATTGCAAGGAAAATCCAGGAGGCTGTTCCTCTCCCAGGCACACTCAGTACTGCATTGGCTGCTTCAGAAGAAGTCTGCTGTAAAGAGGAAGGAGTCCAGTTACAAAAGTGAATGAACATTAGTTGTATGGTAAGGAAGAAGAGGGAGTACAGAAAGTGGAATGCTCTTACTGCAGATAAAACAGAAGAAAGTGCTTTACAAAAACTTGGTGAATCTGGGGTCCCATGGGAGAAGAAAAATAATGACAGACCATCTGCTATATTCATCTAAATCTGAAGTTGTTTTAAATCATCTGCAACAGGAATGATTTATGATGATGTCAGACCATTAGGTCACTGTCCATTCATCATGAGCTGGGACTCACCCAAATTTCTATCCATAGTTAGACCACCAGCCACTACAGTATAAATAACAAAACTTGTAATTCATTTTTGGCTCAGATGCAGTTCTTTCACTAATAAAATATTGAAATCAGTGACCTGGCACTTTCTTCCATGGTCTGAACTGCGGAAGACTGTGCACATTCATTTTTTTGCCCCCAGACTGAGCAGAAGTCAATAAATGAACTATAGACAGTGTACTGAGATTTAGAAGGGTTTGAAGGTACTTCTAATTTTATACCTCTGCTGAATTTGTAATTTCTTGACCTCAGCCCATGCATCATGCTTTAGATGTGGATTTATTGAAGTCAAGATTTCACAGCTTTGAGAGAGATTCAGAATATAGTTTATGGATGCCAGAGAGGTCAGAAATGAAGAAAAAGGACATGACAGACACACCTTAGGAAAGGAACTTTCCTGCCATCCCTGAAGACTGATCAGCTGTGGCTCTGAAAATCCTGTTCAACCGCTTGGTCTCCTCAAAATGCCCCAATCTCGCTCTATTTCTGTTCCCCAACCCCCAACCATTTTGCTGCATTTGGGAATAATTTTTTCCAGCCCTGTTACACCATTTCTAGCTGCGCTGCACTTGAGGTGCAATGCCCTACCACCACCCCACCTGCTGAAGCATGACCTCACCCACTGAGGCAGCACCCTGTTCCAAGGACTTGAGGTTTTAAAAATTACAAGAGCAGACTACCCCATGGGAACTGTCCGAAGGAGCAGTGATACATTTCCTACATTTGTTGTGTGTCTTTTGGGTCTCCTTGATATGAAATTAACAGGGAACAGGATCAAGAGGTGAAATTGTGAGGTCTGCAATGACTGAAGTCAGGAGGTCCGTTGCCTGGTACTACCGCTTACTCCCCTGCTCCTGCTGGCCTCTGGTGATGTGACAACCTTCCACCTGAGTTCAGTGACACTCCAGTGCCCAATTCCCTAGCAGGCTCCTTTGTACCAGATTGCTGTGTCTCAGCAGGAATCCAGGCTGCCAGCCGTGCATAAATGTACATAGCCAGGAGCCTGAGGTGAAGACACACAGATTTAATGCCTTTTATTCTCTTTTGTCAGAAAAATGTAATTTACTTAATACTACTGTTCACTGTTAAAAGAGAGAGGAGCTTATTGATACAAAAGTAATACTGCTTTAGTGCACTGATAGCATTAAACCAATGCAGCTTCCTCAGGATGGACACAGCTGCTGGATTCGAGGTGTTTATAGCACTACATTGCCAGGGGAATGAGCTATAAACACATAACAGGCCTTTGCACCCCGCCCTTGACAGCATCAGGTCACATTTCAGTTAGACAAACAAAAAGACCATCCAAAAGTCCACCTCCAATTAAAATAATAATTAACACTATGCAAGTGAGGTCTAAATTTCTGCCTATCATGACAGAGATGCATCCAGAGGGTCCTCTCCAGATGGTCTGTACTGGCTTAGAAAACAGGTCCCTCGATGCATCTCAGTGGGCATTGACAGGCCATAGCTAGCGAAGACCATTGACATTCTACCTCACTGCTGAAGACACAGCCATGGTGTTCCTCAAGCCTGAACAAATGGCACCTGCTCATCTGTCTCCTTGCCACTGTTGTCCATCTCTTCAGGCTGCTCCTCATCCAGCTACCTTGCAAGTGTCTTGTTCACAAGTGCAGCCGTTGATAGGCAGGCAGTTTCAGCAGGGGCAATAAGGATCACAAAAGCAGCTCTGATGCCTTCTTTGTCTCCTCCATGCCAAATCTGCAGAGCAGTGAGGTGAGCACTGGTGCATAGAATGAGTTTCTACTCCTATGCCACACATTGAAATTGGCAAGTCTGGTTATATGTTTCTGACAATGTTCCCCAACATCTTTTTATGTCACTATCACCCCGGCCCAATGACAAATACAGGAAGGAGGGTGGAGAAGCCCTTTTTTCCTTATCAAATCAGCACACCTACAGATTTCACTCTTTGGGGTTAAAACATGCAAAATAGCTTGTTAACACCAAATCTGTCTGAACACCAGCATTTCATTCCACAGACTCTCTCACTGCCTTTATCATTGGTCTCTGCATGCCCCCTCCTTAAAAGAAACAGAGTCAGCTAGAGAATAGAGTACTTCAAAGTTCACTCTGTGTGAAGACTTTGAAGTTCTTCCTTGTAAAATGCTGTAAATAAACGACAGTTCCTCTATGCAGGAGCCTTTCTGAAGCAAACTGAAGCAGTACTGTATCAATCAGGGTCTTTCTCCACCCTCTTCAAACCCTAAATGCAGTTTGGGAATTCGTGTTGGCAGAAACACGTGCAGTCACTTTAGCTGACATTTTTCAGACAGGCATCACATTGAGAGTCTACTCACTGCTGGGTATTTAGGGAGGAGAAGGTGAAATTAAATCCTGCTGACCATACAGCTCAGTGCCAGCAAAGCAGGCACTGCCACATGTCTTGGTGTTAGGAGGCTTGCTAAAAAAATTCTGGCAAGCTCTCCTCAAACTACCACAGGAAATATCAGTCAGTTTTCACCCTGAAAACATGAAGTGTGAAAAACAAACTATCTGGGGAGAACCAAGCTCACACTATTGACTGCTAAGGTCAGAGAAACTGTCTTGACCTAGCTAGGCTTCGGCTTCAGTCCAGCACAGCAATTCCTACATCTCCATCCTTGCCTTCATGGATCATATGGGGTATTTTATTTTTGTAGCGCGCCTAGCACACAGCACCTCATGGCTTTTGGAATTCCCTTCAAGTTGATTGTATTTTTCAGGCTTCCCCCATCATCTTTGTTCAGGATACAAGTGATAAAATCATGCTGGTTTTACTGGCATGTATTTCCATCTTGATTCCAGCACAATTTGTTTCTTTGTACAGTGTTTCCATTTAACTTCATGGGGTGGTGGTTGTGGTGAAATCTCCCCGACAAACTCTCAGGAATTTTACAGAAAAATAAAGCGGCTGAAGTTATTTACTCCATTGTCTCCCCTAAGGGAAGTTCTGAGATTTAAAGGAAAAAAAAAAAAGAGCACTTACTTAGGAAGAGAAAGTTTTTTTAGGTCTGGAGGTCTGTTTTTTGTAATTTTTCTCAAGGAAATAGGGGTTTTTGGAAAACTACTAAAATGCATTTTAAAAAATCCTCATTTGGCTTCTGTGTCCTTTTTTGAAGCATTTGACTGGAAGTGCCAAGTGGGGTGTTAACACATAGTGTGAGGAGCGAAGAGGAGGGAACACGTGCCAAGGTCACCTCCTCAGCAGGAGCAATGGCAAGCTTCACAGCAGTGATATAAAACCTCCCTCTGATACAAGATACCACTCATAGCTATAAGAGCTATAAGAGCTATAAAAATCCAGAGCAGGCACATATTAATTAAAGTAGTTCAGAGAGAGCTCTGCATGTCTGTCTTGGCAGCAGGGGACTGAAGGGCACATAGCATGTATGGGGAGCAGAATGTCCATGGACAGAGTTAGCTAAAATATTTTCATTTTTATCACCTCCGGGTTTGTCAGTGGGCAGCACAGATGGTTTGCAGCTGGGAAGCAAGTCAGTGTGCTGCTAAGAAAGCAATGTAACCTGTGTCATGAAGCAGTGCAAACTGTAAGGAAGCTTTTCTTTATGACTAGCACAAATCTCCTTCATTGACATTTAAGTCCATAAACTCCTGTCTTAGCTAGACTAGAAGGCAGACCACAAAAATCCCCCTCCTCTTCAGCACAGTGTGTTTCTTATTTACCTCTTTGTCCCTCCATTCTTTGTTTCCCCTAAACAAGACAAACTTGGTTCTTCTAGATTTTGCTCATAAGCCACATTTCCACACTGATGTCCCTTGCAGAGCACAGGACTCACCTTCCAGAGTGGCATCCTCACAGCAAAAGAGGCAGCAATCATGACAAGGACCCATTCAGGCTTCCCTCTGCTCCTTTCCCTTCAAGGTTAGGGAAAAGCAGGCTGAGAGACAATTGAGGTTAGTACCCACTACCTATGGCAATTTCTCTTCCTTGTCCTCTACTGCAGTCCACCCTGAGAAATAAGTTTTTGCTGTGAAGCCACTGACTAGACACAGCTGGCAGTGAAACACACCCCGCAAAAGGTTAGTGGTAGCAGGACGTTTTTCTGGCTTTAACTGGTGATTATTCCAATTGAGTGAAATACAGATAACCCACCTTTTCTAGCTCTTACATTTATCTACCTGTTTTTACCTCACCTGCTGGCTTCTTTGTCCAAAATTGCAGCAGGCCTTACACACTCCAATATTTCACTATACATGGGAAACCTTGAAAGCAGCAGAGCAGAACTGGGAGCATGGAGCTAATGGGGCCAGAGCCCAGTGACATTGAGTCCCAACACCCATTTGCAAGGCAGAGAAAAAAAGTAGTATTTGGATATTCTTGAGGATCTAACATTCACCATCACTTATGGTGCACAGAAGATGCACTTGAAGGCAGTTTTCTCCCTCATAAGCGCTTTGTCAAGAGACGGGCAGTCTAGTCTGATATTTTCCAAGGCTCTGTAAGAATTTCTTAAGTTCCAATTTTACTGCTTGAACCAACTCTCCTTCTAGTGTGGGGAAAATATCTGTAAAATGGAGCTGGTCTTTAAGACATCAGCACAGTGCTTTGAGACATGCAGCTGAACAACATCTAGTCTTGCTACTCATATATCACAGGAGAACCAGAGGGGGACAGAAGATAGTGTAAAGCTTTAAAACATATGGAAAACATTATCTGAATAGCAAAAATATGACATAAAACTATACACACATACTTACAGCTCAGATTTGAACTCTCTATAGCCCTGGCTAGACAAGTAGGGATAATGATTTTTTTATTCATAGTGCATTGAAAGGGAGTCCCACTCATATTTTCACACACCCCAGCAGTCAGTCTCTCTGCTTTTATTTATGGCTAGAAGTCTTGGACAGAGTCATGGCAGAGAGGAAAAAGGAAAAGCAACTGGCAGATCTCAGCTGATGCAAAGTACTGACATTTTTCAAAGAACAATCAATTGGAAAGGAGTTGCTGTTAATCAATGTGAAACAGATACATTTCAGATCCCCCCAGAGCATGATACAATGTGAAGCAGCTTCTTAGAGCAGCAGTTTTTTTGTGAAGGGAGTTTGGACAGGCAGTTTTTCTCTTACCTGTGCATTTCTAACAGCTACCTAGTACCTTTTTCCCAGGCTTGTCACATTCATGTCAAGATATATAAATGCCTTCTCCTTTTTCCTTTTTAACCACTGCACAATCTTTCAATTTTTTAAGCAAAGAAAGATAGAAGCCATATTTTCTATCATCTATAGCTGAAGTTTTTCCCATACAAGGAAATGGCTTGTTATCTGAAGATGACATCTCTATTTTATGGTAAAAGCCTCCATCCTCTTTTTTTTTGCAGTTCTCTTTACTCCCCCTTGTCTCAAAGCTGAACTTATCCAAGAGCTTGCAAAGAAAAGTAATAAAAGAAAGATGGTTTTGCTGTTTCCTGGTGACCAACACCACTGAGACCCCAGGTAGCATCACACTGGCTAATTCAAGACAGACGCAAGTTCCGTTACAGTTAAGTGGCAAGAGAAGATGCAGCACTAACCTTGGTACAGAAAATCCTTGCCAGAGCTGCCTGCTCTTCATGGTAGAATTCACAGCAATAGAGGAATCTGTTTTGAATGTGAGAAATTATGTTCCATGCATGTTTATTTGGCTTTTGGGGTTTTTTTTCTTCTACTAAGCTTTGACCATCTTGGTTCACTTGCATTACCCTCTTTACCCGTAAAAGCATTTAACAAACCCTCTTGATTCAGGGCTAATACAAGAGGGCTCACTGCGGCTCCTTTAATAACTCCCTGAGAAAGCTGGATACATCTTCTCTGCACTTGTCTCAAACTGCCTCTGCCTTTCTCCATAACAATGTACCCCTCAGGGGTGAGGAAAAGTCCTTATACCAATAACATGGCACTGAGCAGAAGAAAAAGAAAGGACTTTACAATGGTGGCCCCTACTCCCAAAGAACATCAAAAGGGATGGCATTTTGTCAGCCTGGGGGAATGAAGAAGCTCTTACAGGTCTGGACTACTGTGGAGGCCCAAAAGAAGGCAATCAAGAAGCAGTGATGAGAATTGACTTGCTGGTCCAGACTAGAGGTGCCTCTAAATCCATACAGAACACTGAAGCCTGGCAGGGTCTCCTGGTGACTCCTTGTTACAGAAGCTCCCTTTGCATGTGCAAAAGACCCAGTTCCTCAGAGACATTTAGGCACAGGGCCAAGGCAGTGAGGCACTTCTCAAGTCAATCACATTGCCTTCACGGAAAAACTCCCACGAAAACCATGTTACAGATAGTGCTGAGTTCAGATACTCCTTAAGGAGCCAGAGCAATAGAAATGCAACAGGAAGACAGCTTCCATCCCTGCCATTACTGAAAACCAAACAGAGAAAAATGCAAGCCCCCAGGGATATGTTGTCTTCAGTCCCGTCAGTCACAGATGTGACAGCTGGAACCTTTAGAGACTGTCAAAGGAGGAAAACCAAGGCACTCCAAATGCCAAGTCTGTCAGCAGCATAATTAACATGTCACGTATGGTCTGCTCAAAAGTGCAACACTTACTGCACCTCCAACAGACAATGCCGCTCAGCTGGTAAGTCCTGCACCTTGCAATAATGTCTAAGTTACTGAAAAATCAAGAAAAAAACATGAACTGTAGTGTTTGGAAATACAGTTTGTAGCCCATGGAGGAAGGCAAGCTAGCCTACCACAGGGGCCATTGCTACTCCCACAACAGAGTCGTGTCTCTGGAAATTTGTACCCAGTCATATTCTTACAGAACAGCCATTTCACATCAGCAAAACAAAAAGGATGGAGGCAAGTTCTGCAGGGAATTCATAAGCCAAGACAGGTTTGGGGATCACAGCAGCTGGGGTGTGCTCTCCACTAACCTGCAAGGACCAGTTTGAGGCAAGTGGCACCAAGCACCAGGTAAAAGGGAAAACTTCTCTCCCCCATCTCTGGCAGCATACTTTGGACAAACTTAAAAATGTGAAGTAACAAACAACAGAAAGAAAAATTCCATGTTGTGAAAGCCAGCCCATACAAAGAGCACTGCCAATTCTCCTCCTCCACAGCCAAAATAGATGTGCACAGTTAAGTGCAGGACTGTCCCAGTTAAGGTAAAATACTTGGGGCAACATAGATGAATGCTCAGGCTGAGAAAAATTTAAGGTTTCATTTGAAAAAATGTAGATCTGTAGCCATGAGTGACCAAAATGACCAAGCCAAGGACAACACCTGAATCCACTATTCAAACATACACAAGCAAGCTTGCTATCCCATTGCTTAGAAGTACAGTGTCGCTGCCAGCGTGGGCTCTTCCACAGCTCACTTCTGACACACAAATCAGAGAAGACATTGGAAAGGCAAACTCGGAGGGTGAGGTTCAGGAATTACTGTAAGGAATGAAGGACTCATAAGGACTGGGCAAGACACAAGGAAAGAAGAGAAAAAGCAAGCATGCAAGAAAGGAAAAAAAGAGCTTCAAAGGTGCTAAGTCTGGTAAAAGAGTAAATTTTTATAGAATGTAACAATTAGCAATGGAGACATACAAGGAAGTTTTATCTACAGAGTAGTATAGAATTTAAAATCATAATAAAATAAAACCAATCTATTTCTGCATAATAAATATATCGCCTTCCCTCTTCTTTCAGATTGAATTAAAATTATGCAAGTTAAGAATATCTTACAAACAACAAAGAAACTTAGTTTAGAAAATATTTATGAAGGAAATTTTCCTTGCTAGCTTCTATTTCTGAACAAGTGATTTGTAAAAAAACCCTTTTCAAAAATACCACTGCTCCTCAAAAATAGAGGACCTGCAGTCCAGTTCTTGTCTCAACATTATTTTCTTGCCTCACAAACAGAAAAGACCTGACCCTGTGGTCAGCCAATCGGTTCCATTAAACAGACTAGTTTTATCAGGAGTTCCTATATCAGAACAAAGGGAGAAAAAACAAAGCAGAACAAAGAGGTGGAATGGACACCTTGTACTCCTGATGACTGAATAGGAGTCTCTGAGCCATACAGAGAGCTCTCAACACCCTGATCACATGGAGACAGGATACAGCACTATCTGAACACATGCTCAAAATGCTTTGGAGAGAAATGGTTATATCCAAACTGCTGCTGTAGGTAGGAAGGTCTTGCTGGGATTATAATCAGCTGTGTGAATGAGCACAGAGACATACCACCTTTGGCTAGATGAGTTTTTGTTAAGACTTGCCAGTGGAACAGGAAAAAAAATTGCCCTTATAATGAAAATGATCTCATTTGCAGCTCTGTGATAAGTAGTATTTATCATGAATCTTTGGTTCCTCATGCTGCTATTGCAGCTCCTCTGGGATGGCATTAATGTACTATTTCTCTCCATGGCTCCTACTTATCTCAAACAGTCTCTGCTACAAACAGGATTTTCACCCCTGGCCTGTGAAATTTCTTGAATTATCTGATAAGGGACAGTTTCAGCCACAATCACAGCAGGTCCAGGATTCTGCCCAAATGTTACAATAAAATGTGGGTCAACTTCACTATACACAGTAGTGTGAAGTACGGTAAGGGTTTTACTGAAACTTCTTTACAGAGACGTATAAAAGTTGAGCATAGCTTCATCACTCAGTAGAAGCACACTCATCTCATGCAATCAAAATCATCAAAAGTGATTTTACAGAAAGGAGTATGTATTTTTTAAAAGTTATCTTTTAACTAAGGTCTAGCACCAGACAAAAAACATTAATATTTAAGAAACTTAGCAGCACATCTTAAGAAACAACAATAATAATTAGCACACACTAGCTTATCTTTTCAAAGCATTTTACAAAAACATTAATTAAGTAAGCCTCACAACACCCTTGTGAGATAGTTAAGGATTATTAGTCCCATTTTAGAGACAGAGAAACAGGCACGAAGAGAGTATAACCTGCTCACCACCACACATATCAAATCCAGATACAGAACATCAGATTTTCCATTTTTTGCCACATGTGGTCTGATCTCTTAAAAGCTGCTGGTCTTTAATTTGTTTCCTCTCATCTCTTTTAAGACACCTGTCCTTATTTCAGTCTGATATGAAAAGATACTCACCAAGAGCTATTAATAGAGTCATAGAATGGTTTGGGTTGGAAGGGACCTTAAAGAACATCCAGTTCCAACACCCCTGCCATGGACTGGGACAACTTCCACTAGCCAAGGTTGCTCAGAGCTCCATCCAACTTGGCTTTGAACATTTCCACGGATGAGATATCCACAGCTTCCCTAGCAAGCTATTCCAGTGCCTCACCAACCTCACAGTAAAGAATTTCTTCCCAGTATCTAATGTAAACCTAGCCTCTTTCAGTTTAAAGCCACTACCCCTTGTTTTATCACTACATGCTCTTGTAAAAAAGTCTTAGGAGAGTTACTCCAGCCCTCTGATCATCTTTGTAGCCCTCCTCTGGACTTGCCCTATTATGTTGGTGGCCCCAGAGCTGGACACAGTACTCCAGGTGGTCTCAAGAGAGCAGAAGGGGAGAATCACCTCCCTTGACCACCTGGTCATGCCTCTTTCGATGCAGCCCACAATGCAGTTTGCTTTCTGGAAAAGTTATCAATGCATTTCAGGAACCTCCTGAACTCCTTGTGCCCTGCTGTGTTGCCTCTGCGACAGCTATGGGGTGGTTGGAGTCCCCCACAAAGACCAGGTCTTATGAACACGAGGCTGCTCTTATCTATAGAGGGCTTCATCCACTCAGTCTTCCTGGTTGGACAACCCGTAGCAGATCCTCACTGTCACCTGTCCCTGCCTTCCCTTTAATCCTGCCACATAAGTTCTTGGTTGACCCCTCATCCATCCCTAGGCTGAGCTCCATGCACTCCAGCCAGTCACTGACACAGAAGGTGACACCTCCTCATTGCCACCAGTGCCTGTTCATCCTAAAGAGCCTGCATCCTTCCATTCCAACACTGCAGTCATAGGCATTATGCCACCTCATCTCTGTAAGAGCCCTGCACGTGTGAGCGGGGCTATTACAACAAACAAGCAGAATTAGGAAAAACTAGTTTATTTTTAATAATAGACTAATAAGGAAAAATTAGTTTATTTTTTATAAACTCTGTGTTATTGGAAGCTGTTTAACAAAAGACTTGATGTGGGTATTTCCATACTGCCAGAGTGTCACTTCTCATCAGGCACCTGCCACCAGGAAATTTGCTGAGGCCTATCTGCAATGCTGGTACAGCTCAGAATCTGCAAAAAACTTAAGGTTTCTTTGCTTCTTCCAAACAAGAAATCTCTCTCTGGCAGGGGGTCTTCTCTAGGAAGAACTCATATGAGTACAACTGCACTGAAAACAAAGAAAGACCTTTAACTTTTATCAAGAAGACTCTCAAGGTGAAGCCAAGGTCACAAATGTATGTCAGAAAATCTGGAAATTTTAATCTATTTTGCTTTTGTTGCCTATCTCTTGACTCACTCTATTATCAGAGATGGTCAGGAGGCACCAGACATCCTGGGGGCTAGAAAATGGTTCTTCATTATCACTTTGAGAAGACAAGTTTCCTTATCATATCACTCTTGCACTGAACTAGTGAGTGACAGACTAGGATTAAACTTCCAAACCACATGAAAGTTCAAGTCAGTGGATTTAATCCTATAAACTGTCAAATTTAACTCTGTCAAATCTGGAAGATCTGCTGCTGCCTTTTTTGGAAACCCAGGTGTTAGTGGAGACATAGCAATAAAAATAGTCCTTCCATCTTCAGTTACATATGTCCATTAGACACTATCCAGAATCCAGGAATTTAGTTTCATGACAGCTTGATCTGAAGATCCTCCCCATACTTTTGGATCAGCTTCATGTGATTATGGTCCACTGACCATTGCTCTGGGAGGTGCTTGGGCTTCATGCTGTCCAAGAAATGCTGCCGCCAGCGTCTTTCCAGCTGCATAAGGGTGCGCAGGCCTCCTTTAGCACAACACTGCACCACCTTCAGTCCATGTGGCACATAGCTCTCATTGCAGATCCTGCCAGGACACAAGCACAATTTATTTTCACACAAGCCCACTGTCAGACTCCAGATCTGTCTCTAAAGAACAGCAAGAAAGACACTGAAGATACTAGCAGCTGCAGAGTTTAATTACAGACAAACTGTAAGCTAACCAAGAGGGAGAGTTTTAAGCTTTGCTTCAATGCCAGACTGCTTTCGGGAACACAGACTGTAAAGCTGGTTTCTCTGAACTGAGAAAGTGTTCTTCTTTTACAGCAACACCAAACAAAACTCTTAAGGTCCATTACAAGCTCCTCAGGAGACTGCAAATTTCTCAAGGCAAGAACTATATGACCCTCCAGAGCACTGACTTCCCTCCCTGCCTGGATATGTACTGAGTTATAACATCGTCCCTTTATAAACAACAGCAAGCATAACAAGGAGAAAATACTCATTTCATGCAGAGACTAGATACTGCTTAAGAAAAGATATCTGGGGAGGCTTTGAGAAAGTAAAGAAGAGGAGACTTCTGATATGACTGCCCTTCAGACTCTTTTCCTGATCTGTCCTTCAAAAGAAGTATAAAATGTTGGAGGGGAAGATGGAGGGCAAGAACAGAAGACTGGTGAGGAGGAAGAGAAAGAGGGAAGAAACAAGAGCTGCAGTTCACAGACCAGTGGTGGGTTGAGGGGAGTTGGTATAAACAGAAACAAAAGCAGTAAGAAATGCAATATAAATGACTAAAAACCTTACATCCTGTCTACATGGGCTTGCTATACCTGGTTTCCAGACCAGCTGCTGCCTGGAGCATCTCTGGAGTGACTGTCTCTGTGTTATAGAAGTCCTTGATGCTTTGCAGCAGCTCTGCCCTTCGGGGGTCAGGCAGGCTGTCTGCATTCAGCAGGGCTCGCGCCCCTGAGC
Source organism: Pardalotus punctatus (assembly GCA_013400915.1). Lineage (NCBI taxonomy): Eukaryota > Metazoa > Chordata > Aves > Passeriformes > Pardalotidae > Pardalotus > Pardalotus punctatus. The sequence goes on along the minus strand of VZTX01007332.1, from coordinate 18,141 downwards.
GCACTTGCCTGCGCAGAGGGTCCTCCAGGAGACGCACACCTTCCTCGGAGCCAATGGGGGCCCCGAACTCCTCAGCCAGCTGCTGCTTGAGGTGGTTGTCATAGTAATTGGAGATGGCATGGCAGGATGTGCAGAGTAGGAGCACATCATGAGAGTTGTGGTCCTTCATCTGGATGGGAAAGTGTCTTCGGTATTCATGAGGAACAACATTCTTCCTACAGAAGACAAAACAGACAGCTCATTGCATTTGTCTGGAGCTGCTGCTCCCCAGTTCCTCCCCTTCCTGGCCCAGAAAGGGTCAACTAAAACTAAAAGTCCAGGAGAAGAAAGATTACCAGGATCAGGACTCCTAGTACAGCAAATGATTATTTTTATTCTTTTCATTTGTAGTTCTCTCTACAGATTTTGTGCACTTCCCTTTTCAAAAATTCACCCCTTTCAGTTAAAGATTCAAAAAAAAAAAAAAAGAAGTAATGCAGTATGAGAAATATACTTCTCAACTAATCAGTAGCAGATAAAAAGACAAAAACAAAAATCCTGTTCTTTTCAACCTCATGAGCTTTAGGCTCACCTAAACTTTTCAAATACGTAAGGATTAAGTAGTGAAAGGAATAGTACAACTATTTTCGGAAGGGGATGCCACCCTGCCAGTGTGTGTCAGCACACTGCTGCCCCCATCATTCAAACTGCGGCACGTACGTGTTCCATATGCTTTGCTCTCTCCTAGGATCAATATCTCCTGCCCCTCTGTAAGAGGAAAGGCTGGTCTCTTCAGTGTCTCTCTTACACAGCCACATATAACTGCAGAGCATTCGAACAGTGATCCCAGCCAGGATGTGAACAAGCACAATGTTCCAGGTCACTAATCAAGCTTCTGGATGCCAAACTAGATGCAGACTTCAGTCCTGTTTTAAAAGATGCATTTTTCTCCTATCCACTAAACAACTCACCGGATATAGGATTCTCGCTTGCCACATACAACACACAGGTTTTCTTTGACTGTCAGATAATAATCAACTTGAGACTCGGGACGTCCTGAAGGCTCAAACCGCAGCTTCACAACAAATGGGTCCATGCTAACTAGCTCTGAAAGGATAAAGGCAAAGAGGAAATATTCATGACAAAGTTGTATTTGAAAGCTAAAATAACAATGCTACAACGTAAGTCACCCTAGTGAACCCCCAACAGTGTTTCCAATAACAAAGGATACAAAAAAATTCATGCTTCCATTATCTAAGAAACAAGGAGAAGAGAGGGGAGAGGGGAGAGGGAAAGCTGTATTTCAAATACCAACAGGAAAACTGGTAAGCCTACCTCCAATGCCCTTGTCCAGATACCACTGAGCCTTCTTGCGATCACAAGTGCACAGGGGTTGTCCATCTGGTGCATGCAGGAAGCAGTTGTCATACAGTGGAGATTTTCTATGAAACAAGGCCAGTATTACAGCAACTACAATAGCATGTAAAAAACCCCAGAGCTCTCTACAGCCCTGTGTGCCACACTGCAGTTCATGCAGCCTCCTGCAAATCACAGGAGTACCCCTAAACACACACTTGAGGCTGCTACAGAAGCAGTACATCTGAAAACTTATCCAGGGTTCATCACCTGACTCTAAGGTATCTTTGCTCTCCTGCTGCCAACAGAATTGTAACTCTGAATCCTAGTTTTCAAGAGATGCCATCAATGATGACTGTGGCGGTGGATTATACCAACCCTGTAGGACCCCACTACACGAAAACCTCCTAAACTAAGCCCCCCCTGGAAAACACAATGGTCTTTCCCCAGAACTGTGTAATCCCCTATCTTTGTAACCTGACCCTGAATCCTACCCTTCCCTACTCCCCGTTGGTTAAGGGGGTTTCTCCCCGCCTCCTGTTATCTGGCCTCAGATCGTCCCTATAACTGGGGGCTTTCGGGGCCATCTTGCCCTCTCTTTCTACCTTGGATCCCTTCAGAATAAATGTCTGGAACTTCCAGGAGAGAGGGCCTCTGAGTTCTTTGTCTCTGGAGATGCCAGGGCTAATCAGGCCCAGTGGGTGAGTGAGAATGGTGCCTGACACCGGCACGGGTATGAGGAAAGCCGTTCTGTACAGCACCAAGGGAAGTGCTGGCTGGGGTGGTCTCTGAAAGCAATAGAGACACTCGCGGTAAAAGCAGAGGCATATTCCGAAACCCCTCCTCGCCCACGGCAGATGACAGCGTTTTTTAAAAAATTGCATTAGAAAACTAAAGAGAATTGAAGTCACAAAGGATGAGGAGCTAAGAGTAAGCTCAAAGAGAGCATCAATTTACAGGCAAGGCAGTTTCAAGGATCATCTACCCAAGCCTGGATTTTAATATTTTATTACGAAAACTTTCCTAACACTTAGTGTGAATAGGAATTACTTCATTCACCCAAGAGAAGTGGTCCAAAAATGCTCTTGCAGCACTGCAAACTCGAACACAAGTTCAGGAGAACAACGAAGCTGAGCTGATGCCCTCAAACACAGGCCCCAGCCTTTGGCAGTGACAAGAAGTCCTGCTTGAGGAATCTCTGGTGGTTTGTGGCAGTGTGTGGAAGGGCTCTGTTTTTTGCAGAAAACATTCCCTTACTCTGCCAACCTCCTTCAAACAAAACTGAAGAATGAAGCAGGCTGGGCTCAGAGACGACTTGGGAGGAACTGGCCAGACATGTCACAATACACTGTACAAAAGTTTCCTTTCTTCTCTACAGTGAGACTGTACAAATCAGTATTCAACAGAGCACTACCAGCTAAAAACGTTAATTCACAGGCTTTGTAATCTGACAAAATTATTTCTTCTCAGGTCCATGATGGGAAAAAACCCAACAAAAGGTACAGAAGATCTCCTTCCACTAAGCATCAACAGTTCAACTCAATCACCATGACAATTTCAATACTTCCCAACTCTAAATGAATAAACATTAAAAATAAACAGACTTAAACAGAAAGGAAGAGTGAAAAAGGACTTTTGAAACCATGTCTAGTGTTATTAGAGACCAGAGCCCCATTGCTGTAAATACTGTAAATAACAGCAAGTCTACAAATCTCTCATGAAGTCAAGCACAGTTAAAACCAAAAAATAAATAAACAAGTATGGGGAGATCTCAATTTATCTTGGAATGTAATTTTGTTTAAATTTTAATCCTCCCATGGATGCAATCCTCCTGGTTTTTATTACACAGCCTCCAAATTAAAAAAAAAAAAAAAGCGAGCGACTTGCTCTGTAAAACACAACACTGTTAATGACTGCTAATGAAATCAATACTATTAACTACATTAAAATTTCTCCACCGCCAATCCAGTAAAACCAAAAAGAAGACAAATTTTAAAATGTCTGATTTTCTTTTCCAATGATCATTACAAATAATTTCAGTTATGTCCAGTGATGAATTTTATTAGATTGTATCCCAACAAAACCAAACATACCAGTACTTCACACCCCCCAGTGCATTGAGCTTAAAGCAACTTCTCCAGCTTGTTTTTAATTTAAAAGCACCTGAACTCTCATTAGCAAAAGCCCATAAGAATTCAGGATCTGCTCCAAAAATTCAGGATCCGCTGCCTGCAAGGATGGTCATCCTGAATCCAGCAACATCTGCCTCTGCAAGGCCAAAGCACCACTATTCTCTCTTCTCTCCCCCTGGCCACACAGAAGGGCAGTGCTGTGCTTCAGCCACAGACTGTTCCTTCCTGTGCCCTCAGACACCTCACACAGCATATCTTACCCCTGTTAACCTTAGCTTTCAGCTCTGCTCAGTACCCTTCCCTCTCTGTGGTCACAGTGACATGGGACAGCAAAGCACATACAACAGTCCACGAGGCAGATGCTGACGAAAGGACAAGCTCTGCGCTGTCACCACCTTTTCCCTGGACAAGACAGGGCACAGCAGTAGAATCACGGATTCATAGAATATGCTGAGTTGGAAGGGATCCACCAGGATCATTGAGTGCAACTCCTGGCCCTGCTCAGGACACCCTAAGAATGACACCTGGACAGCCAACTGCCTCCTGCTGGGATTCTGCTCTCTGGCTAATGCTTCCACAGGGGAAGGAAGGGCTAAAGTTGAAGACAACACCTCAACTTGCTCATGATCTAAGTACACATCTAAGTGCTGCCCCCACTTTCAATACCACCTAGAGGAAAATGAAGAAAAAAAGAAAACAAAAAAACAAACCAGGATCTGACCCCATGACAGTTAGTTTCTATGTTCCCTTTCCTAGTTCATATGATCTACTTTGTTTAGTGACCAGAGCATGAGGCAACACTCAAAGTTTTCCATATGCAATGCAAAGAGTAAGATGTGTTCATGTACTCACCGTGCAGAATATCCCACACCCAGAGGCTTTCGCTTCTGCCTCCGTGGATCTCTCATTTGCTGATTGCCAGAGGGCTGGCCATTCACCCAAGATTTCCGATTCTTTGTTTTCTGAGGGGAACGTGCCTCTCCACTCTTCTCCTCTCCTGTGCTGCTGCCACTCTTTCTTCCTCTAAATGGGATATCCACCAAGCCCTGGCATTGACCCCGTGCTTTTTCCCAAATAGTGACAGAGTTTTCACCTTCAGATGTAGCAGGGAGGCTGGTAAATCCCAGCAAATGGAAGAACAGAGCCACTGAGACCTGGGCATCCCTAGCAGCATAGAGAACCTGCAGAAAAGCATAGACATCAAGAAACCGACAAACAGCAAATACTCCCAAACATCATCAGTCTTTAGCATTTGGTACAGTAAAGCCAGAAGCTGGATTCATTTTCTTTTGAAGTTCACATTAAGTTTTGCCAGTTGAGAAGGACTTTCATAACACCACCACACCCCACTACCCTGGGGTACTGCCCCAGGAACTGCAAGGGACTGAAAAAATTCGGGTCAGACATCCTCCTACCCCACCAATCCCTCCCTCATAAAAAGTTCCCTCTTGGCATACTGGCTATGAGTATTCAGCATCGTTCTTTGTCCTGCCACCCCCTCTACCGGTCATTGCTACCGCAGACATGAGCAGCTTGACTAAAGAAACTGGGCAGTTAGGGAAAACGCAATGTTCTAAAGAAAGTAAACAAGATTTCCTGTGTCTCTCTAATATTGCACTGACTGATACAGACTAAGGAAAAGAATAAAAGGGTGAGGCTTCGGAAACACTTCTTCAAGGGATTTTGCCTTATAGATCTTTCAGGGCTAAAGGAAAACAAGGGTCAAGAATCCAGGGAGAACAGCAGAAAATTATCTTCATGGAAAAGGAGGGAAATGCAGGCAGTGAGTCTGAAATTCACTTTAGGCCGCATCACACGTAAGATTTTGAGGCAGAATTTGAATAGGCTCAGATCTCCCTGTTGTAAAGCCTCTTTCTCTACCAAGAATGTTACTTTCCCTCCCAAAACAGTGAGTTGAAGTGGAGGACACACCTGATCTTGTGTCAGTTCTTCTGCCTCCCAGTTGCTGCAACGCACATGAGGAGACTTGTCAAGCGGGAAGTTCAGGACTTTTTCAGCCAAAGACTTAAGGCTAAGGCAGTTGTGAAGCAGATCCTTCCTTCAGTTCAACAAAGAAAGTGAAACAAACATGTAAAAATAAAACTACACACTCATGCAAATTCAGATGGCCTCATACAGCCTGAACCTGCCAGAACACAATGCACATGATGCATGACTCAAACAGCACACAGCTCTCTATCAGCTTTACAAGCCCTCTCCCTCCCCTCTGCTAAAACGTCCTTTCTAGATTTAGTAATTATCTTATGCCTGCAATATGCAAAGCTGGCAAGGCTGGGAGTTAGTAACAGCTAAGGCTGAAGTGTTTGGCTCTCAGCTAAAGAGGTCCCTCATAAAGTGATGGACTACCTGTCCCAGGGATTCATGAGAAGCTCAAGAACCAGGAATGACTTGGAGGAATCCTGGCCACTAGAGACAAGAAGTCCATCCTCAGTGCTAAAAAGGCACCAACAGGTCAGCAAACCCACAGCCCAGATCACTAACACCACACCCAGGCATACATATAACTGTATGTGAAGAATATTTGCAAGTAAAACATCTTGTTTTAGGAAGAGTGAAGGATAAGAAAATTATATCATAACTGTAACATTTCCATAGAAGCCTTGTTATTAAAACAGAAAACTGGAACTGGTTTATTTAGTAATTTTTCAAGAAATCTTGAAATCCAACAGTTCCACTTACATGCCTTGGGCACATTTAACCCATACTTCTAGGCAGTGTATTCTAACATCGGCTGACAGTGATCACTCTCACTGCATTGCATCACTGTGCCTGGACTTCTTAAAAGCTGAAGCAAGATACACAGCAAAGTCCACAAAGGTATTAGTCTGTGAGAGAAGACTAACAGACACACTTAGCAAATGAAGTACTCATGAAGATTTTATTTCCATTAAGACCACAGAATAGATGCATGACACATTCTTGGGCTGCAGTTATCAATGCCCGTTCTCTAAAGCCACCCCTGAGAATTCCAGACATACCAGCCTCATATCATTCAGCTTATGCAAATCACCTAAGAAATATTTCCAAATAAAATGATGCCTCAGAGCTACCTCTGTGGTCAGTCACTTACCGCTGTCTCATGGCTAAATACCGGAGATCCATGCTCCCTTTGACTGGAAGACCATAATCCTGAAGTAATTTGCAAGCATCTTCCCAGCACCCTACCCCAACTTTCAACACAGCACTATCTGCCATGATGTCCAAGAGGGTCTTTGGAAGAGTCTGGCCACTGGCAACAAGCCTGGGCAACCGAACAAGAATGCAGAGACCACTGGAAGAAGCCATCTGTAGCAGGGATACAGGATTTGCTTTTCCCTCCATGGATACCTGTAATGAAGTAAAACATGAGAGTCCAGGTTACAGTATTATTAGTAATTAGCAAATTGCAAAAAAGACCACTGAAAGCAGGCAGTACTTATCAGTTTATACAGTGAAATATTGTTACATGTCTCTAAAAATTCACTGCACATTATGTGGTCTTTTTCACAGTGTTACTGTCCCCAAGCTACTTCTTGCCACGTTCCCACAAGAGAATCTTTCCCCCTTTCACCCTTCCCCTTCACAGCTGAGCTGGTGGAGGAAATCAGACATATTTTTTAATCCACATCAGCACAAAGCCACCCACTATATAAATGTTTATGGCAAATACATTGTTTAGCTATGGCTTATACTAATGACTGTGAGGTGAATAAATTTCCAGTCAAAACAATGGCAAAGCCAGGCTTTATAAATTACTTTAAGCCTGTTTTGAGATATCACACATGCAAATGTACAAGCAGAAGAAGAACTTTGTTTTCTATGTATCAGCATTATCCTACTTTTTGGACATAACATTCTTGTTTCTTAAATATGTAGCTGGATTTAAAATAGTGTAAACCTAAGCTACTTCTAGAAAATCACCTTTAAAAAGATATTACACGAAACACATAAAGCTATATTTAGCCATACAACTGTTACTATACTCAGTAAAGTCGATTTACAGGAACTCAGTAAATAAATATACCTGGTGAATTAAAAACTTAGCACACTTAAATGTAAGAGCAATCAAAATTAGCAGCTACTTCACTGCTGTCATGACAGACAATCAGTTTCAACAGTCAGTCCTGTGGTATCTGTTTAAGCAAAGGAATTACTCCACCCTCAATGATTTCCCTATGCAATTTGCAACCTAAAGGAAGGAGAGGAGCTTCTTGGTCACTCACCCACTCACAATCAATTCCAAGCACCGGCCACTTCTCCAGCTCCTTCTTCAGCAATGGTTCAACATGATCCCACTCCTCCTGCTGTGAAACTATCACTATGTTTGCACCAAGGGTCCTCTCTACCGAGGAAAAGGTGGGAGTTCTGAAGAAGGAAAGCACCTTCTTATCCTCTACCTTAATGAGTTTCTCATCTCCCGACTTTACGGCTGCTTCCTCTTGCTGACTGCTACAGCATGTTTTTCCTTTCCGACGCTGGGTTGCTTTCCACAAAACCAGGCCCCCCAATGCAACACCCAGCAAGGTCGCCAAAGTAATTGTCACAGCTGTTTGCTTGGCCATTTTTTATTGCCCTTTCTCCCCCCTCACCTCACCCTCTCAAAACAGCATTGTAGGATTTCATCAGGGCCTGCAGAGAAAAATGAGAGAGGCAGAAATTAAAGACAACTTAATGAAATGTGTTTAGAGATATTAAATAAATACAATGGTAGCACAACAAGGTTCTAGCCACAATTTGTGATCCTGTTAAGAAAAAAGGACTGGGTCCCACTTTGATAGACTCTGGGCCTGGGGACAAACTGCTGCAGTGATGGATTGGGCAGGAAGAGGAGACTGAATGCTACTGTTGATCACACAACTAAAAACCTTAAAGGGAATCCATTAATTCATACTGATGCAACTGGGTGCTTCCATAAACTCTGCTATTCCAAAAATAAACTAGTCACAGTTATTGTCAACATTTTTTAGTTCAGTTTGGAACTAGACCAGCCTAAACAAGGGCAAAATGAAACTGCTGCAGAATAAGCATATCCGTTCAAGCACTAGCAAATAATAGGCATTTGTCCATTACATTCACCTCCATACTAAGGTTAAATGGCTCTTCAGGCATTGAAAAGCCCTAAAGCAGCAGCATCTGTTTTTATCATAGCTCTTTGTCCCTCTATCATACAAAAGCTTAGTACTTTACTTTCAGTAAACTGAAATCAATCTTTACCCCTGCATCCCTACCTCCCCAATCCACCACGCTGTTTCTAAAGGACTGCCTTTGCGCACTCTTCCCCACAAGCAGAAGTTCGGGTGTCGATGCTACTCCAGCCCCGCACAGCCGCTCCCAGCACCCCGAGCACGGCCCGGGCACCTGCCTGAGCGCCCGCGCAGCAACAGGTCATTCACTGCCACCCCGTAAACGGAGCGAACAACCCAAGGCAACGAGGCCGCCCGCTGCGATGGCCTCTCCCTCGGTCCAACAGCCGCCACTCCTCTGGGAACCGGGGGGTGCCTGTGATCCCAGACAGCCCATCGTGCGGATCCCCCGCCAGGGCAGGAGAAGCCCTGATGAGACACCCCGGCCCCCATTCAGCCCCGGCGGCAGCGGTGCACCAAGGCCCGGGGCCCCGGCCGAGCGCTTCTCCAGGCCGCCGCCAGGCTCGGCGGGATGGGGGCAGGCGGGGGCGTCCACGGCTCCCCTCAGCAGCAGGGCGAAGGCGCTGCCCGCTTTAAGCCCGGTGGGGGTTATTTATCCCGGGAAGAGGCCCGGGGGCCCGGAGCAAGCATATGGGAGGCCGCGGACGCACCGGACCGCGCACCGGCGCACCTGAAACCGCGCCCGCCGCCTCTCCGGGATGCGCGCAGCAGCCTCTCCCCGCGCCCGGCCCCGCCGCCCGCCCGCAGCCCCGCCGGGCGCCCACCGACCCGCTCGCTGCCTGCGTCCCGCAGAACGGCTGCGTCCGGCTGCAGGAACCCCCCACGGGGCAGTCGCCACACACACCGGGAGCCTTAGAGCGGCGGACACTTCCTCTGTGTCCGGCTGTGCGAGTGGGCTCTGGGCGCCGCCATGTTGTACGGTGGCTGGTGGCGGGGCGGCTGTGTCCCTGGGCAGGCGTCAGCCGGGGCATCAAATACTGGCAAAAATACTGAGAAGACAGCTCTTTTTAAAGGATATTTTTTGAGTGAAAAGTGCGGTTTGTTGTCTGCTATTAGGACGGGCTTGAGGAGTGAGCCGCAGCTGGGCCGTGGAAGCCACCCACACGCGGAACACCGGGGAGCCCCCGGGGCAGGAGGGACCAGAGAATGGGAAGTAAAGAACAAAGGCAGCCAGGAAAATAAACAGCAAAACGCAGCCACCTTCAAAGGGGCAACGTGGGAGAAAGCAAAGAGGGGAGAAATCAAATGGAGAGTACTAAAAAGTGAATAGAGGAATAACCGTGACAAGTAATTATTCCCCTTCTGTGGGAAGAAATACGAAGGTTACAAGTATGACACCACAAAACGGGGACAATGACTATACAAGCAGCTGCTGTGTTCAGGGTTATGATCATCATGGCTTGAGGCTGTCACTGTCAAAAAGCAAACAAGTTTCCAGCCCAAATTCCATTGCAAATGAAAGGATCTGAGCACCCCATTTCTTCAAATTCCTTTGCAGCTCCCAACATCTTGCAGTTTTTGTGCTGTTAGAATTCCAGCTAGCTGCATCTGTTTGAAGTAGAGACTGAACCCACGGGAAATGTTGCGTTAAATCAATTTAACAGCATCAAATTTTGTTTTGCTGTAACTTTGCCACTTGTAATCATCAGGGTAGGAGGATCTCCTTAGCAGAGATGTGGCATTTAGCAGACACATTGTCCAAAGAGTGCAACAAAGCAGGTAACAGCTGGCATGGGGGAAAAAAATCTCTGTAGAAGCAGTATTTTTTTCTGGCTGTAGGTGAATACTCATCTTTATTTTCCCCTTCTTTTTTCCTTAACTTAGGAATGAGGTACAGACCTATTGATAGCACACAAGGAACACAGGTGATTTCCAGAACACTTTTCTGAGCAAATAAGGCCCCCTCCTTATCAGAAATAAGATGACAAAGCCATTGAAGGTTAAGCTTAGCTTGTTCTGAGGACTTGGTCTGTGTGACCATATCAGGTCTCACTGGTGGTGGGGTAGCATCAGAGAATTTTGTTTTCCATTGATTCGCATCTGTATTTTGAATGTATAAACACTTTATACCTCAGCATTACAGCTTCTGTATAGTAAGTGTTTCTGCAAAGCCTCTCGATCTTGCTCTACAGTGAAGAGATTTTTATCCATTTTTATATTAATTCACTGGAGGTTACAAAGCATTGCAATCTCACTTGCAGTAACACACATCTGGTTCATTCTCCTCTAGGAAGGTCTGCATCTCCCTTTCAGCATGGCCACAGCTTCTCCATGCATCCCTTATGCTCCAACCAGCTGAACTGCAGGTCACCAAGCAGGACCCAGCACTACCTTGAAGTTTCTCACATGGCTTTTGCTCAGAAGAAAAGTGCATCATGTGCATGCTCAGGAAAGAATGCTGGAGGGGTCTGGCAGTACCTGAGTTCCCACAGTCAGATGGACGTGTTCTGCCTGTTTCTCTCCCTCTTTCTTCCCTTCACACATCCCCCAAGGTATAGTGCTTTGTTCTGTATGGTCATTGTAATCTAGCACAAACCTGGATTGCCACTGGGAGGGGTAGTCCCACACTCCCTGTTGTACCTGGGATTGACTTCTCACTCCCTCCTCCCTTGTTCCAGCACCCACATTTCTGTAATGACAGGGTCAGAGAATAATGGAACTGATCCATCTGTAAAATAGTTCAAGGGCAAAAGGTAACACCTGGAGACATGGCAGACTTATTTCAAGGCCCAAGTGACTGGAAAGAGAACCAAGAAGATGATACAGCTAAGCTCCAGGATCCAGCTGCCTTATTGTGGGATAGGCAAGGCATTCTTGAGAGAACTGTCAGAGCTCAAGATAAGCACAGAATACTGAACAAATCTGCAAAGGTCATTTGTGGGTGGACCCTTCATAATAAATTGGCATCCACCCAGAAATCTGAAATAGCAGGTTTTCCTTTTACAAATTGTTTACTTTGGTTTCTAAAATAATAGAAGTGTGAATTTACAATAGAGAAAAATGCAATAAAATACCCCCATATGTATTACACAGTGAAAATCTCACAGAGAAGATGCCATCTTTTCTCCAAGTAACATGATTGTATTCCTGGTTGCATTTAAAGCCTTTATTTTTCATGGCATCACTGACATTACTGAGTCCTGTATGGCACAAGTCTCTTTAACAGCTTCTCTTATACCTACATAGCCATTTATTCAAGTATAAAGATTAAATTAAAAATAAATGAAAGCAACTGATGCATGAGTGTGCTCTGGCAAAAACACAAATGAAAAAAACCCCAAGTTCCCAAAGCCTGATAGGGACATTGCTGAAGATGAGAAGATAACCAAGTGAGTAAACACCAACTGCTGGCTTAGCCTTACAAGAAATATGTTACAGAAGGTAGCAGGAAGCATATACATGATAAACAGCAACATTTACTTTCTGTGTCTGTAGCCTGATCAGAGGTCTCTGCAGAGGTCTCTGTCAAAAGACTAATTTTTAGCCTGATTTCCTAAGGAAAGAAGGCTTATGCAATTACTCTTTTTTAGTGTTTCTGCCTCTGGTTCCATTACTTCCCCCACTTTCCTTGCCAAAAAAAGCATGTTTAAACCATTGCTAAATTCCATCTAAATTTGTACAAAGGTAACTTAAGTGAAATGCAAAGCCAAACAGATGAAACAGGTCCTAATAAAGCTGTCACTGATAAAATGGCAAGCATGTGCAGACACTGCTTAATATACATATGAGAATCCACACAGCGGTACCACATCAGGACAAATCCATAGGAAACCAGGCTTCACTTGTTCTGCTGATCACAGGAAAAAAGAATTATTTTTATAATGACATTAACTCATCCTTTAGGAGGGAGAAGACTAGGGCAAATGACTCAGTGTTCAAAGGAAAATCAATGATCATGGAATATCAAAGGAGAGAGGCTCCAGTGAAGACTTAAATTGCTGGTAGCAAACAATGAGCAGAGAGCTGCATGTAATCCCCACTAGCTCATTAATAACACTGTCTTTGGGACCCCATCCCAAGCTACAGAAGAAAGCCAAACTTACATTTCAACTCCTAATGTGATTTATCTTCGTTCTGTCGATGTTAGTAATCCCATGACTACATATGCAAACAAGCCATTTTGAGCAGGGTTTGTTTTAACACGATTGATACCAGGAAGGCAGTAGGGTTTCTTTCCTCAAGAAGTCAGAATGAGATCAGTTTCAATCAACTGTGAAGCCACATCCTAAAGGTGGATTTTCACACTGCCACAAAGCAGATAGATGGTTTAGCTTCTGTTGAAAAGGCAATTCTGCTTCCCCCTTCTACCTGTTGGCATTCTTCCCCAGCCTCAATTCTGCAAACACTGGTGCCTGCTTGATTCAAGGAATTAAGCGAACAGAAAGCTAGCACAGCAAAAACCTGGGTTTTCTTCTGGTTTAACTCCTTGTACTAACTCATCATACAGCCAGATCTCAGTGAAACTATATCCTAAGCCAAAAGATGAGTCAGTGGTAGCTCACTGCAGGGATCTGACAGAGTTTGCAGGTTTTGCAAAGAATCTGAAAAAAACTCTCACAGAGGTGGGAGATGCCAGATAATCCCATAAGGATGAGTTGTATTAACATTGATCATCACCAACGTGTTTCTTCCTTAATTGCCAACTCTTTTCGTTGCTTATGTAGAAACAAAGATGAATTTCACAATTCCACTTCTTGAAGAGCTGCTTAACTTACCCCAGTGCTCAGTCCAGAAGGCACACTGAGTCAGCCTCACAGTTTATGGCTGCTAAGAATATGACATCCCCCATCTCCAAAATTCATCTCCCAGCTGGGCACTCCATACTAGCTTGTGCTGATTTTGGCAGTCATTGGGTCTTTTCCATGAGCCAGATAAACAAATGGCAGACAAACAGGTCCAATAAGTAGCAGCATCAGCACAAAGACAGAACACAGAGCCACAAANAAAAAAGCAGAAAAAAAAAAAAAAAAAAAAAAGAAAAAAAAAAAAAAAAAAAAAAAAAAAAAAGAAATGAAAAGAAAAGGGCCACATTTCAGTGGCCACAAGTCATCAGACTGGCTTAGCTGCGTGTTAACCTCCATCTTTAGCTGAACAGCAAGCCCAAAAAGGAGACCTTTGATAAATCAATCCTTGTTTTTCCTACCTTTCTGGTCCATGAAAGTAAGCAAAAGGAGAAAAGCCCAGAAGCTACCAAATTCTCACCAGAGGAAAGACACATGCAATATTATTTTAAAAGAAATTATATGGCTAAAATGTGATATAGTCTTCTTGGTTTACCCTTTCTTTCTATTTCCTCTCAAAAATAAAAAATATTGGTATAAATAAACAAATGAATAGAAGCCTTGACTCAGCTTCACTTTCCTAATTATGTATTAAATCTCTCTGACTTACTCCATAGACATCCAACTATCAGTGTCCAAACTTCTCAGTTTCCACTCTGGATTAACCAAAGCCAATTAAAGGTTCAACAGAATTTAAAAAAAAAAAATTTAAAGCTCATCCTTTCTGACCTGACACAATAAACCATGCTTCATTTAAATACTTTTAACCTATTTAAACCTTCCTTCCTAGTATTTGACAGACTCTCAAGAGAGCTGTATCCTTGGTCTTCTGCTGTTATCCTCCTACATTATCTCTGAGTTATCTCATCTGTAATACAAATAAATTAATAACTCTGCAGATGATACATGGATCTGCTCCTTTCTCCAGAGCTATCTCCCTCTATCTGAACTCAAAACATAGTCATCTTCTCTCTTCTATGAACGACTAGCAGGAAATTAGTGGGGGGCAGAGCTAGAACTCTTCCCTGAAAGCCCTCTTATTATCTTCTTTGTGAATATCTGTGGATAGCATCACCAGTTTACCTGCCACTCAAACTTGTTTGTCAGCTGTCAGGTCTGACTCAAATTTCTTTGCAGATCCTAGCACCCAGGGTACACACTTCTGTGTGGCAGCTCCAAGACTAAGTCCTTTGATCCATGCTTGAAGCTGAGATCTTTGTTCTCTTGCTGGTATATAAATACTGCCCTAACACCTCTCCCTCCAGCATTAACCAACCCTAACACAACAGCCACTGACCACTGTAAATGCCACAGTCTGACAACAGAGTAAAGCTGACTGTAGGCCTCCTATTATGGATCAAATACACCACAGCCATCAAATGGAAACAACCAATGCAATTTAACTGATTCTCCCAATTTAAATTTGTTCAGAAAAAGTGTTGAAGGGATAACTTTATACCAGCAGATAGTAAACCCAGATCAGTTGTCAGTCCTTCCAGAGGCAGAACAAAACACTCTGTAGCATGGACAGAAGCTAGTGGGAGAGCCATGTGACACCACAGCCATACCAGATCCAGATGAATTTAGTAGTGCTGAGAGACTGGGCTGTGCACGGCTTCAGAATTAGCAACTCTGAAACAGCAACCCAAGATTGTTTACATAGATCATTACTCTAACCACATCACTTCTCTATTTGAAGGATTCTCCCAGTTCCCTCTTCTATATTGCATCAAACATTATTTACTTGCCTTCATTTCTAAGGCATCTACAGCAAGTCACCAGTCTGTTCATTATCTCCCATTTCCTTTTCCGCTTGACTCCTCCATTCTGTTGCCTACTTGTGGAAATTTCAATCAAAACATTTTTTGTGCTTTATTCCATGCTACTTTTGAGACATGGAGACTATAAACATCCTACAGAATTAAGCAGCTCAAGCACTGTGTACAGACAGACTCTGGCTTCCTCTGCCCTCTGAGTCTGGCCAGGCTCAATCCAGTTTGGTCTGTGACAATGAGTCTCAGTATAGCATTCCACGTGCTAACATGTCCCACAGAATAGCAACCTGATGAACTTTGATCTGTTTGACTAACTACTGTCAGTACCTCAGTTCCATTCCAAGCTGCAGAATATTCTTGTTAAAGCAAACTAATATGCTTCACTGATGCTACTTCAGTACAACTCAGGACAGCAGTGTATGTACTTCTGTGAGATCAGCACTCTGGCATTATTAACACAGCAACCCATTAATTTCAAGTGAAGATATTACCAGTATAGGCTATGATAACTTCCTTAGGTGTTATATTCAAAACTAATTCAAAGAAAGGAATCAGAGAGTGAAAAGAATGCTTACCAGTATGGTTTTTTAACCTATATGGTCATGTCATTGAGCAGAACAGATTGGCAGTCTGCTATTATTTTTCTTTTAAATTCTGACAGCATATATTCTTTCTGACTGCTTACAAATGAGATTTTTTAAAAAACCCACAAAAAATAAACAAGCAAAAAACCTCAGTTAAATCTTTTCTGAAAATCCTGGCAGTGGGGGCTTAGGAAATACTTTTATTTCTATGCAATACCATTTAAGTACACAGCTTTTCTGAGACTGGATCCAGAATGTGGAGAAAAAGGGCTGGAGATTTTAGTATATTGCATATTTATTTCAGTACAGAAACCAAAGGTATTCAAAAGTATTCAACCTGAACAATACTTTAGGACAGGGGGAAAAATGAACCACATGTTGGGAATTCAGAAGTGAGCAACAGTTTCTGATGTAAGTGTAATGGTGCAGAATTTCATGGCATGCAAGCAACAGAGCTATAAAATACGATTTTATAGCAGTGTCTGAAGCTTCCTTGTGTCTGAAGCTAAGATAATAAACACAAACCATGATGGACAGGATCTTTGCCTATCTATACTGAAGGTCACTAGACATGTTACATTGCCATAGCTGGCCATCAACAACTGTAACTAGAAAAGACCCTTTTGTATAGTTCAGATGCACAAGAGATTAACTGCTGTTTTCATTCCAATTGTGAAGCGTTGTTAATTATTAATGTGAACACTGTTAATGTTAGTAACTTCTTACATTTTTTTATTCCCAATTAGAAGGGAAAGTTTTTTATTTACTTTTGTTGTGTGTTAAAATTAAGGCTCTGGTGTTGCCAAATAAAAAGTATGGTTTATGCAGGATTTGATGCTCTTTGTATAAACTTAACCAAGAAAAACCCCAAAGCACTTAACTGACTTTATATAATGAAATAACTTCAATTTCTATGGAAAAGCTCTCACTGGAATATGGCAGCAGTCTAACAGTACTCAGTCATGTTGCCACATCACAGTTTTTGTCAGGGAGGGTTTTTCTCTTTGCTTGTTTTAAAGTTTGAAGACTCCTAATTCCCAGCAGATGCAGTGCTACACAAAGATGGCCACAATGGTCAGGCTAATTCCTTTCACCTTCTGAAAATTGTATCTTCCCTATCTTCCCTAGGTACTAGTGCCGGAGAAATACAGACCTGAAAATTTCAAGCTGCTCATTTTGTGCGCAGGCAGCATACAGTCAGACGCTGCAAGGTGGGACTGGGGGTCTGTGCAGTTCCTCATGGACATCAATCTTTGAACAACACTCCCATAGTCTGACATGGCATCAGATGTCACCTGAGAGGTACAGGGTTCTGTGAAGAGAAAGGATATTTTTATCCCAGAAAGGTAAAGGTTGGGGTGTCCTTTAACAGTGAAGGACAACACAGATCAGTTCCACCTGGTTAGCCAGCTGCCTTTTGGGGTTTAGTTGATAGGTAAGAGAAGAAAATTCATCTGTAGTTCCAGCAGTCTTCCGGGGCTGCAGAAAGGTCTACTGACTCACTTGGGATGGGACAACCCTCCTGTTTTCAGTGTTACTCGGGAAGGAGCAGAAGAGAGCAAGCAGTGAAACCTCTGACAACCCCAAGAAAACTATCACAGAGAAAACCACCACACCACCACCACCACCACCACCACAACAACAAAAAACCCCAAGCAAACTAAATTCTAAATCCGTAATGCTTTGAATTCCCACAGAAATCATTCAGCATTTACAGAGGACAAGCCTCACTGCAAACCGCCCCCGCACCTGAGATATTTTTCCCCTCATCTTCCCTCCTGTGCGTCGTCCGCAGGACCTCAAAGTGGGCCGGCCGTGGCTCCGGAGCGCTTCATCCCCAATCACCGCCAGGCGGGAGCACCTGCCCGCCCGCCGTCACCTCCCTGCCGGCCGCGGGGCCGCAGGCGGCATAGCTCACTCAGCCGGGCCGGCTGAGCGGCGGCGGGACGCGTCCTCCCGCGGCTCCTCTGACCGGTGTGCCTGTCCCCGGCAGGTCCTCCGAGTGGCGAACGTGTCTTTCCCCTCAAAGGTTCCCGGAGCGGCGAGTGTGCCCCTCCCCCCTCAAGTCCCCGGAGCGGCGAGTGTATCCTCGCCCCAGGAGGTCCTTGGAGTGGCGAACGTCCCCGGCGTAGTGAACGTTACCGTCCCCGCGCAGGTCCTCGCAGGGGCGAGTGTGTCTGTCCCCCCGCGCCGCTCCAGCAGCGAGTTAGCCGGCGGCGGCGCCACGCTAGAGCCCGGCCGGGAGGCGCGGGCTGTAGCAGAGGATCAGCTGCTGAGGGAAGCGGGGAGGAGCCAGCGGGATCAGGAAGCGGCGGAGTGTCTAACACCTCTCTGCCATGGCTGGCTAAAGAAAAATCATCATAACCATAACAAGGGGGGAAGCGGGGGAG
>VZTX01007331.1:13573-23881 GCA_013400915.1 Pardalotus punctatus | reverse complement strand
CTATATCTATATGTATTTATATAGGTCATTTATTTATATATATTTATATACTCACAAAGTGTTCACACTAACACACAGTATCTTTTGCTATATATCCACATACATATGAATACATAATTCTATATATTATTATATGTATAATTAGAGATATTCACACACAGAGTGTATCCTCAAAAACATAGAATGCCCTTTCTCTCTCTGCATGCACATATACACATATGTACAGTGAGATTGTGAGCTGCTTGGTCTCTCTTGCTACACACACATGTGCATGTATACAAATATGAAGCACAAATGCATTATTCACACACAGAGCATTCCCCATATCTCTGCCACACAGAATTTATTTCAATGTTTACTTATATATGTGAGTAATTGTGTGTATGTTTATTTTCTACCATTCTCCCCATCATTCCCTTTTCCCCCCAAGAGGGAGAGAAAGACCTACACAGAGCATGGTGAAAATACCCCCATCACAGCACTCCCCCCCTAAAAATGCATGTGAGCAATTTGTGTGTGTGTGTGTGTGTGTGGCTGTGGTCTCTCCCACCCTCTTTTCTGACCCCACATATAATATCTGGGATGCATATACAGTGTGTGTGTGCATGTATTGATCTGGGCATATACTCTCTCTCTGTGTGCATGCATGTGTGTGTGTGGAGAGCAAGCACAAGGGAGCCAGTTATTCCCACTCCCAACTCACACACAAATATCCCCATATCCACCTCCACATCCAATTTATTTAAGTATTTATGTCTGTATTTTCTTTCGTTTTCTTTCCCTATCTCCCTCCCCATCCTCTCGTTCTCAAAGAAATTTAAAAATAGCTGAACTACACACAAACAGCTGCATATAAATGAGCCTTTTATATATAAACGAGGCAGAACTAAAGAAATAGTATAAAA
The DNA here is from genome assembly GCA_013400915.1 of Pardalotus punctatus. Classification (NCBI taxonomy): domain Eukaryota; kingdom Metazoa; phylum Chordata; class Aves; order Passeriformes; family Pardalotidae; genus Pardalotus; species Pardalotus punctatus. Next base: position 22,976 of record VZTX01007331.1, on the reverse strand, counting down.
CAATATAAAAATATTTAAATATATATAAAAAACACAAAATCAGAAGTGTATAAATAGTAAGAAAAATCTCTGTGTGTAGACAAAGGAAAAAACCCCTACACATAAAAATACAAAATATATGTATAAAATAATTTAAAATGTGTCTGAATGTGTGTGATCATCTCTGTCTCTCCATGTATAGGGGCAGTAATTAATACATAGATATACACCCTTTTTTATGTGTGTATAATGCATATTAAAACATTCTTATATAAATATATAAAGAAAGTATATATGGGTGTAGCCATATCTATGTGTGAGATAATTTTTTTTCCTTCTCTAAGTGTGTATATATATATATATATATGTATATGAAGAGAGACTTTATGCTGCATATGCTGCATGTATGTACATGGGTAAGGCTGCAACCACGTGTCTCATAAACAGAAACCTGTAACTAAACTGACTCGTGCTCTCTCTCTGAGCCTTGGGAGATTTGCCTGTGTGATACAGCAATTCACACACACACAACTCCGTGCTTGTGCTTCTTTGTGCTCTTGTGCTCCCCTGCTGATTTGCTCTCCAAAAGATCTGTCCTGCATACACCCATTCCTGCTGGTGTAAATGTGCTTGAGTATGTAAACAGCAAACACACCCATGTTTGCCTACAAACATTCGGTGTACCTATAGAAACCCGAGCATGTTTTTGTGTTTGTATCACACGTTCTCTCCGGGCCCCTGGGCTGGGTGCCGGGCAGGGGTCCCCGCACACCTGGGGCTGGGACACTGGGGTTGGTGGTGGTGGCAGCCGTTCGGGGCTCCAGGTGTGCAGGATGGGGCTGGCACCGAGCCCGCCGTGGTGGCTGCGGCAGCAGGCGCTGGGCTGGCAGGAGGACTCCAGCTGTGGGGTCAGGGCAGGCTGCAGTGCAGGATATGTCCAGCCCCAAATCTCAGCCAGGTGGCAGTGCCAAGGCATGCAGAGCTTGCCCGCCCCAGGCTTCGCAGCTTGGCGTCTCCGTGCCGCTTTCCACGTGCCAGCGCAGTCAGCCTGGAATTCCTTTGACGCTGCTCCCCCACAATCAGCCCCTGCAGCACAGATGTGGTTGTGTGATTCCCCAGCTTTCATATTTGCACCAGCACCTCGCACAACACAGCTCCCTTCCGAGCAGCTCCAGCCCTGCTGGGAGCAGCCACAGCTGCAGGCCCCACACCCACCTGCCCTGCCGCAACCTCACTCAGCTTCACCCACTTCACCAGCCCAGGGGTGGGTGTAGCTTTTCTTGTGACACTTTAGGAATGGTGGACTCAGGAACCGACCCCCTCCCCTCACACAGCCAGGCTCCTTCTTTGGGTATCTCCCTCCTGCCCTGCCAGGACCTGGGCACAGAGTAAAACCAGGCCTGAGTGCAGCTGCCTCCATGAACCAGCCGAATGCCTCAGCCTCTTCCAGGGCCAGGTTTCCTCTGGGATTCACCCAGCCACAAGCCACCCTTGCACTCCTTGTCATTGCACCAGCAAGAGGTCATCACAGAAGTAAAAGCCATGAGGCTCCAGTGGTGCAGGGAGTGGTTTTAAGTGTGTTTGGTCCCTGTAGGGACAGGCAGTCCAGCTGCCTTCTCCAGTCCAAGGATTCTCCAGACCACAGTGATGATGAGTGATTCTTGCAGTACACCAGTCCCTATCTGTGACACCACCACCCCTGAGGGTAACAGCAGAGCCCCAGTTCCCACGCTGCTTGCCTCCTGCACGGGTTTTTGTACACTTGTGTGTATTCCCACCTGTGAAAACATTGATCTGTAGGTGGCAAATGGAATCCTCCCCTCCCCTTCAGCATCCACAACATCCTGTGGGGCAAGGAGCGCCACAGCTGTCCTACCCTCTCTAGTGCACTCGCCCTCGGCCTTGGGTTATTGCCAGTTTATTTGACTGGAAAGACATGAAACACATGGTCTCTTGAAGGATTAGCCACAGCTCTTCCAGCCTCAGCTCTACCACCCAAGGCCAAAGTAGGCAGAGGGGTGGAGAGTTCAGACCTTCCCCTTTCCCCAATACTTCAGGGTTATTGTTCCCCCCCTCCCCCAGCTTGGCTTTCACCACACGCCCACTGTATCCACAGAAAACAAGTGCAGAGCAATGCTTTAAATGGAGATGAGCAGAAGGTCCAAGTCTTTCAAAAAGGATGCAGATATAAAAGTGGTCCCACCAGGACACATTGCTAGTGCAGTTATTTGAGGTTGATGTGGACAGCAGAAGCCCAGTCAAGTGAAAAAAGCGTGATAGAACAGTACCATAAAATAGGATATGGAGCACAAAGACTGTTAGAAAGCTCTTGAAATAACTGTCCTCATTTCTCTAAACTCTGTTTTCCATCTTCCTCTGGGTACAGTTGTCAGCTCAGCCTTGGTGAGTGCAAGCAGAGGGTCATGCCCAGCATCTAGAAATTAAAGGCTTAACTTCAACTAGACTGGACCATGGGCAGGCCCTCACCTCACTCCAAGGAGGCCCAGGCCAGCCTTGCTTGTGAGCAGGAATGGCTGAACCTGCTCTTCTCACAGCCCCTCCCAGGGGAGGGCAGCAAGAACTTTACCAGCCTCTCCCGAAACACAGAGCCTGTCCAGGACATACACCCAGACAGGGCTGAAGGACTGTGCTCACTGAGGGATCTGATCCAGCACCATTCGTGTCCCTGCTTCCAGAGAAGGAGAGGGGCAACTCTCTACCATGCCCCAGCCAAGCAAGCAGGGCTGGCTCACCCCACTCTCAAAAACCAATCTGGGAGGCACAAGCTTTATAGTAAGGAAGAAAGACAAATGTCCTTCAATTAGCAGGCATGAGCTTGCTGGAATGGTGACTAGACAGAGGAAAGAAAGCATGTTAGTGGAGGAAAAAAAGAGAGTCAGAAACAGGAGTAAACAAGAAGGTTTGTTCTTGTTAAGTTTATTGGCATCATGTTTGTCTCTTTACATAAGAGCTCAGCCTACGTACTAGAATGTAGACCTCTGGAAAACAGGTAGAAGGGCTCCATTTAAGCAAGCTACAAACGCAAGAACAAATACCAGGAAGAAAGGAGGAGAGGAAAGGGACTAGATTGCCAAGTTTTTCCATACCAAAAATCCAGATTAGCAGTCAGTAAGAAGAAAGGGAAGATTCGTAGTCCAGGTCATTCATCAAGAAATAGCTACCACACCCCAGGTGGGAGAGGAGCTCCTTCCACAGCACAAAGAGCCACAGGGACACCTCAGCTCTGGCTCCTCACGCTCGCTCCAGGATGTTAGGAGTTAAGCAGTAGGGGAGGTGAACAAATGAGGTCATTTCATAGCTGTATTTAATTTTAAATCCAATAATCCAGTGTGCATATCAATGCTGTTATGCAAATCTGAGAATTTAGATACAAGGAAGCCAGACAGATTTTTCCAGAAGATGAAGCCTTTTTGGCCTCAAAACAAGAAGGCTTACATAGTTCATCTCTACTGTACAGAATACTGCCTCTATCTGGACTCTGTGGTGCTAGCACGCTGCAGGTCACAAGTGTCCTCCTCACTTTCTACACAACCTGTGTTTCAGTACTTGAACATGTAATTCAGGAATTTTACACTAATTTATACATTTTTAATTGGTTGCATATATTAACATGTACTATAAGATTTTTCCTAAAGAAGCATTACATAATACATGGATACTGTAAAAAGATCTGATTAGTTAAAAGTAACAAGCATTAACAGAGATACATACAAAACTCAACCTAGTCAGACTGAGTGCTGAGCTTGCAATGAACTATGGGTAATCAGCCTTTCCAGTTGCAGCCTTCACGGGGGAAAACACGAGACAGTTAAAAATGTATGTAACTTGTTACACAGATTACCTGTAAACAGTTTCTCTCCATTGGACATCCGGAATTAGATTCAGTTCCAAACATACATAAGAATTTCCATTTTAAACTAAGAGAAAGGTCTGTTACCATGAAGTGTGATGTGGATGGTGTGGGGACATGAGCTCTGAAGTGCAGGACTCAGGTGCTCATGGGAGATGGGTGGATTTTGGCAGCTGGAGATGCAATTTTTTTTTTTTAAATTTCATTTTAAACACAGAAGAGGGGCTGTGTGTTTGAAGGCCTAAGTGTGATATTCATTTGTGAAGGACTGTGCTCAACCCCTCCCTCTCCCCTCAGCAGCTGCAGCTCTCCGCAGAAGCCTTCGCTCGGTCAGTCTTGTCTAGTTTGATGGGTTCAGGGAATTCATTGTAAAGCTCCACTTCGGTTTCCTAGTGGGAGAGAAGGAGGAGTTAGTGCCGTGTTCTGCAGTCAGCTCCCAGCATGCAAGGAGCTGCTCTTGGCCAGGGAAGGCTGGGGGTGAGCCCCACGCTGCCCAGCACATGGCTGCGCACTGGCCCTCTCCCTACCTGTTTAAGTGCATTTCGTGCAATCGTCTGGAAAGCTTGTTCCACATTAATGGCCTCCTTGGCACTGGTTTCAAAGTAGGGGATGTTGTTTTTACTGTAGCACCAGGCTTGTGCCCGTTTTGTGGTGACCTGGGTGGACAGAGAGCAGCATCACCACCTTCTGCTATGCAGGGAGGGGTTTTATTTTCAGAGCAAGGCCAGAGACCCCTCATATTCAGCCTGAGAATCTCTGACCTCATCAAAGCTGCAGCCTTGATACAGAACACAGGAGACCACTGCCCATAACCAGACAGACCCAGCCCAAGGACAAGGAGCACCATGCCCAAGGGAGATGAGACCACTGAGCTCCCATAGGAGCTGCTCAGCACATCTAGGGAAGGAGAAGCAGCTCCTCTCCTTGCATCTCCCCAGGAAGCTGCTGCAATCCTTCCACCAGTGGGCAGGAGCATGCTGTGCACAGGGGTCTGACCTCTCCAGGCAGGAGAAACCCTTCTCTGGTGGCAGACAACATCTGAGCCACTCTCAGGCACCTCCCACTCCTGTTTCTCAGATAACCCTCCCGTGTTCCTACAAGGTCTCCCACTGCAGTAATTTCTTAAGAGGAGGTTAGTAAGTCCCAGTACTCACTTGTCTGTTTTCTAGGTCAATCTTGTTTCCCAGCACAACAAAAGGAAAGTTCTCAGGATCCCTTGGACTGGCCTGAATGAGGAATTCGTCCCTCCAGCTGTCTAGGGTTTTGAACGTGTTGGGGGCCGTGACATCAAACACCAGCACACAGCAGTCTGCTCCCCTGTAGAAAGCAACTCCCAGAGACTGAAATCGTTCTTGGCCTGCTGTATCCCATATCTGGAACAAAAGACAGGGCAGATAAGCCAGCTTTACTCTGACACAGTCAGTCTGCAATTAGGGCATTAATTCCAAAACTCCCCACCAGGCATATACAGTCCCCGGCTAGGCAGATAGCAGCACCTGAAGGCTTGGGAATTTCTGTAGGCACTAAGCATCAAGAGCCAGAAACACCTTCTAAAGATAGTTGACCCTTTTTGTGTTCAGCCTCAGCCAGGGACATATCCTTGCTCTGGGAAAGCAGGACTTGGGTATTAGGGTCAGCAGGTGACCTGCCTGCAGTGCTTGGATGCAGCTGGGTACCAGCAGAGTCCAAACACTCCTCTGATGGCTGCAGCTTTTGCTGCCTTGCAGTCAGTTTCACCATGGAGAGATGAAAACTTCAGATATCTGAGACGTAAGCAGGCTGGCAGGTTAACACTACACCCACAGGACTTCAGGCACCGTGAGTGGTTGACCTAGGGAGTCCTTTCCCAGCCTTTCCAGTTCTTGAACACTACCAAAGTGAACCTTTCTATCAAGATCCACTTAACTGACAGTAACAAATCCAGTCTTTTAAACAGGGCCTAGCAAAGCTGCTCTTAGCTGAGCCCAGAATAACCTTTGCCTCCCCTTGTTCAGCCCATGCACAAATTTGTAGAGAAGCCCAGAAGCACCTACAGCCAAGGGAAGTTCAGTGCAAACAAGATTCACACTCAGTACACTGACCCCTACACCAGTCTGGGCTACACCAGAGCAGATGTTTCCACCCAAGTGGGGTCAAGGCACCCCTTGCAGCAGGGAGCAGAGTCCCTCCTTACCTGCATTGTCACTAGCCTGTCATCCACCATCACCTCTTTTGTCAGGAAGTCTGCGCCTATCGTAGCCTTGTACTGGTTACTGAATTTCTTGTTCACATACTGGTTCATGAGCGATGTCTTTCCCACCCTGTACAGGAACACAAAAAAGAAAGACTTGGTAGGCTGTTTCTACAACAGTGTTTGAGTTAACCACCCTGAACATAACATCCCAGTGCCCTTTGCTTTCCATTACCTCCTGGCCAAGGAACCAGGGAAAAAGCACCCACCTCTGCTAGAAGGGGCTTGCACACCAAGAGATGCTGAGGCACCAGCTGAGTAAGAGCATTAGCTACCCAAGGATACAAAGCATTACATCCTGAGAAACCTTGCTTCCCCATCACTAATCTGATCCCTGCTATGGAGCAGACATCACACTATGACCATGAAGGCAATTTTGGAAGATAAAGTGCTTCAGAGAAACCCATCAGAAACAGTAATCTTCAGCCCCTGCAGAAGGAGGACGTGGAAGAACAGAATCTCAGATGGCAACAACTCCGAGACACATCTGCTAGGCACCCAGAGGTGAAGATCCTCCCCAGAGAGCCAGCTTAGAGGCCCACATGCCCTCTCTGTGGCTGAGAAACACTCCCTGAACAACAGCTTGCTGGGGACAGTGGTATAAATAAGCCTTATGTCATGGGAATCAGGTTACAGCCTGCACAGCAAGTAACCTGTGAGAGCAGGGCAGACTCCTTGCTGAGAGCACAGAGCAAAGCCTTTCACTCCAAGGGGCAGGCTCCAGCCAGACCAGAGAAGCAAAGCAGATGGCTCAGTACAGACTATGCCTCTGACAGAGACAGAATTTTAAGAAGTCAATTAAGAATGCTTACCAGTAGTTTCGGGTTTTTTTATTTTATTTAATTAAAACACTCATTCCAGTAGCACACGTCATCCTTGCAGAAGGCTATTCGGCTCTGCTACTCCAGTGGTCTGCCTACCACATTTTACCCATTTAATATTGTGGCAGGACTTCAAGATACTAAACTGCAGGGACACATTCAGGACAGAGGGCAGAGAAGAGTTCTTAAACCCGTGAGGTAACACAGCTATTCAGAGCTGTAAAATCTCTCCTCCCAGCACTGCTGGTTTCTTAGAGTGCATTCAAGCTCCCACTAGTCAAGAGCACTGCTCTAGCCAGATACAGATTAGCAGCTTAAAGGCTCCTCCACTTACCCAGAGTCTCCAAGGATGATGACTTTCAGTAACACTTTCTTCCTAGAAGTCATCTTTCACACTAGAAAGGAAGAACAATCCCATCACAAACCATTAGTATGTCATTCCTCAACAAAGAAAGCAGCAAGTTTGTAGTCTGAGAAACCTGACTCCCAGCAAGGAGCCAGCGACAGGCAGGGCCCAGCACTCCTGAAACCAGACTCCAATTCAAGGCTACACTCAGCACTAACCAGATGTCTGCCCATTGCACAGGCTGGGCCATGTCAGACCAGTAGCAGCAATTTAATACCAAGAAGCAGATGAGCCAAGTGCCTGTCCTTTACTGTACCAAGACCCTTCTGGATCCTATTTCTAGGCCATTTGGTAGATATACTAGCCCAGACCATCTCCCTTTACTTACTGGAGGCAGTACAGTAAATCATACCAGCTCCCAAAACAGGCTAATTCTTACACATGCCACAAAATGAGATGTAAGCAGGCATGTGTCTAATACCACACTCAAGCTTTTTGGTGCTGTTCAGTAGTTTCCCAGCAAAAAATAAGAAAACAAAAAGTGTTTGCTCCATCATGAGCTTGGAGAAGTGGTAGCTTTCTCTAGCAGCTGTGCTTTGTAAAAATACAGAATCCCAGGGACAGGCTGTGGTTGAAGCAGCTGCAACAGCCACACAAGGCAGCTGAATTACAAAGCAAACTGCTACCAGACTCCGAGGCTTCACTGAGGGCAAAGGAAGCTGACTACTGCCACCTCACCTTCGGTACAATGAGGTTACAGTGACAAACCTCAACCTTCAGCCTACTGATGATCGTCTACTCTGTTAGATGATGATTTGTTTGTTCAGTTGCATCCTGCAACTGAGAAACTTTATAGGCAGGTGGCTCTAAACAGGCCACTAATGGTCCAATCAGCAAGAGAGCTGTCCTCCCGAATTCCACACTTACTTGCTCCCAGGTCTCCTTCAGACCAGTGAGGCAGCTACAAGTTCATCAGCTGCAGCAGGCCTGAATACACTCCTGGATGTGCTTTAACATGGTAGGAGCAAGCACAAGAGGGCTGAGCACATGCTTCCTACCGTGAGGCCCTTCTCCACACCTCTGGGGAGGGTACGGGCCAACCATTCTTACGTGCTTGATCAGATCACAGACCCTACTTCAGTCCTGCTGCACAACACAAGGACTTCCTGGCTTTCCTGAAGAAGCCCTGCAGGTTCAGTACAGCAAGAAGAGGCACAAGATCATTATAGCTGTGCCACTTGACTTCAAAGACCTTTGACAACAGGCTTTGGTATTAAGCCCTTATATATGAACTTGCTTACCTGAAAATTCCCATCCTGCTACATCACATTCATTGCAGCACACAACTCCTACTTCTCAGGAGCTATTCCTGATTTTCCCAGCTAAGGAAGCCTTTGCTTCTACAACAGGGATTTACATGTCTTCCATCCTATGTGCCTCCTGGAATATACAACAGCCTAAGGTACTAGATTACTGCACCTACCTCACCCCACTACTACAAGAGGCTCCAAGCTGTAAAAACCTCCTACTAGATGCAGTCTAGTTGCAAAACATCTTAATAATCTCAAGCTTTGAGGGTTAGAAGACATGAAGTGCTTTAGCCTTTGCTGTCAGTGAATGCTGCAGAAGCTGAAGGAGCACCCCTGCAGCCACTGTAGTAGAGATGCACCTACAGTTACACCTTGTAAGGCTGCGCCCACCTCACAGTCACAGGGTCATTTAGGTTGGACAAGGCCTCTGGGATCATCCAGTGGGTCCAACCATTAACAGCACTGCCAACACCACCAACCCATATCCCTCAGTGCCACAACTACATGGTTTTTAAACACCTCTGGGGATGGTGATTCCACCACTGACCTGGGCAGCCCATTTCAGTGCTTTTGGTGAAGGAATTTTTTTTAATATCCAATCTAAACCTCCCTGGCATAACTTGAGGCTGTTTCCTCAACCTGTCACTTGTTACCTGGGAGAAGAGACTGGCCCCCACCTGGCTACACCCTCCTTTTTGGTCCTCTTGAGCATCCTTTTCTCCAGGCTAAACACCCCCAGCTCCCTCATCTGCTCCTCGTCAGACTTGTGCTCCAGCCCCTTCCCCAGCTCCACTGCCCTTCTCTGGACATACTCCAGCCCCTCAATGTGTGTCTGGTCATGAGGGG
>VZTX01007331.1:0-13517 GCA_013400915.1 Pardalotus punctatus | reverse complement strand
GCCCTTCTACCCTCCAGCAGATCAAACACTGCCACCCAACTTGGAGTCATCTGCAAATTTACCAAGGATGCCCTCTATCCCCTCACCCAGAGCATTGATGAAGACATTAGACAGGACTGGCCCTGATACTGATCCCAGGGAAACACCATTGGTGACCAGCTGGATGTAACTCCATTCCCCACCACTCTCTGGGCCCAGTCATGCAGCCAGTTTTTTACCCAGCAAACAGTGCACCTGTCCAAGCTGTGAGCAGCCAGCTTTTCCAGGAGAAGGCTGTGAGAAAAAGTGTCACAGGCTTTACTAGAGTGCAGACAGACCACATCCACAGCCTTTCACTGATACACTAAGCATGGCACTTGGTCAAGCAGGACCTGCCTCTCCTACACCCATGCTCACTGGGCCTGTTCCCCTAGTTGTCCTGCACATGTTGCATGATGGCACTCAAGATATCTGCTCCACAACCTTCTCTGGCACCACAGTCAGACTAACAGGCCTTCCCCAGATCCTCCTTCTGACTCTTCTTGTAGATGGACATTTCATTTGCTAACTTCCAGTCCACTGGGACCTCCCCAGTGAGGCACTACTGCTAGATTGAAAGTAGCTCAGGGAGCACTTCCACCAGTTCCCTCTGGTATCTTTGGGTGGATCCCATCCAGTCACAGAGTCTTGAGTGTGTCTAACTCACATAGCAGGCGTTTTCCTCATCCATCACTATGCTTCCCTCCATATCCAATACAGGATGGGGACTCCTCTTAGCTCTCCTTTTGGTGCTAAGGTATAAAAATGCTTCATTGTCTTTTACAACAGTAGCCAGATTAAGTTATTAAATTCTAGTTAGGCTTTGGCCCTTTTGGTTTTTTTCCCTGCATAACCTCATAAGATCCTGAAGATGCATCTAAGCAGGACTCAGTGCAGAGGAGATGACAGCCAGGGGCTGTGGAGTGAGCAGCAGTGACAGGTCACCCACAGGGCTCACACTACCCTTATATGGGTGTTAGCAGATGCCAGAGACCATGTGCAGGACAGTTTCTCCAAGGGTAAACACCTCTCTTTCCCAATGGACTGCATTGTTCACTGATCCAACTGGCACCCAGCTATGCTAGCTAAGATAGAACCAGCTGAAGCTGTCAACAACACCAACATTTAGCTCTGCTTCTGCTCTTGCCAAGATCCACACACCATAGCTTGTCTCCCCTACAGCCGTGGGGAGAACAGACCACAGAAGCTCCTTCAAGCAGCCTGCACCTCCTGTATTTGCAAAGAATGTAACAAGTGACACTTTTTCCAGCCTAGTCAAAGACTTGTGCAGCACAATCAGCCCAGATGGAGCAAGAGGCAAGTGAACAGAGCTTTAAAACAGCTTAAAGACAGCTGTGTACACTGAACTGTCATGAAAAACATCTGCATAGGTTCAGGTCCAGTGCGAGTCACCTGATTTCCTCAGGACAGAGGAAAACAACTCGCCCTGGAGTGTCTGTGCCAGAGCCCAGCATGCTTCTGGGAACTGCTTCTATTTTCCTCAGAGTGTTTCCAGTATCACTTGCTGCTGCAGCTCACTGCCTCCTGGTATTTGAAGCAGCTTTGGACAAGCTGGCATTAGTTCTTGTGCTTAGGGAGGGATTTGCAGAGCCCTAAATTGCAACACTAAATCACACTGGATGCTTATCTCCCAAGTTCAACATAGCCTGAAGTCCCACTATGAGGGGAGGGAAAACTGCTCTGTCAAGATTCATTACCTTGGAAGTAACTCAGCTGAGCAGCCACCTCCAGACATAGGAAGTAAGGCTGAGTCAGAGCTGACACTGCCTTCTTGCCATAGCTGACAGGCTACCCAGCAGTGTGCAGGGATGTCACTGCCCCATCAACACCAGTCAGGTGAGACACTCAGCTTCCATCCTAGGTGATGCAACGGATGTGAGCCATAGCACAGAAGGAGCTACTGCAGCTTCACATTTGGTGTGGGCCATGAGACAGAGAGGAACTCCAGCCCTGCCAGGGACCAGCAGTGGACACTGCCCAGTCTCACACCCTTGTTCTACCAGGCTTGACTGATGCTGCCTTGCAGCCCAGTCAGTTGATGGGCCACACCCTCTTATTAATTTTCTCATTGCAGGTATAAACAGACCAACACTTCAGAGTTATTCCTTGCCTAGTACAATAAGGAAACACATCTTCAGGTTCTGTAGAAGGCGAGCTGAGAGAGGCTGGGGTCCCACTGACTGAGCACTAAGACTATTTTGCACTGTATAATGCTGCTTGTCCTGCTTTATGGTATTTGACAATTACTCCAGAGCAGTGCCCTGTTGAGGCACACGCCCTTCAGATGGCAGCATGAGAGCTCACATGGGGCTTGTATCCAGTCCTGAGAGCACTTCTGAACAAACACTTCCTTTTTCAGAGGCATCATGAAGAAAAACCTGTTTGTTAAGATTTGATCCAAGACATCAGCTCTGTTTCACACTGCATGAAATCTTTTGGAGTGAGGTCACCTGCATGACTGCTCAGAACATAGCCTACAGCAGCACACCCAGCCAGCCCCACTCAGGAGCCACCAGACACTTCACATCAGCCAAGAGACCTGTCAGCATCGTTCCTCCTGGCTTAACTGGTGCCAAAGGAATGACACAGCTGTCTCTAATACAGGAGAGCAGTCCATCCACTCAGTTTTTAATGCCTATCCTCTAAGCAAACAAGCCATCAATGACATGCTGACCCTCATGTAACTAAGCTGGTATAGCACACTCTCTCCCACAGTACTGTTATTACATTTAAAGCTCACCTGCAGGAGCAGCAAGGGAAAATCCCTAACACCTGACCTGCAAGTGTCACTGACAGATGATCTGAAAGGAAAAGTCAAAACCCATCCTACGGAGTTGTAGTGCTATGAAGCTTCATAGCACTACAACTCCGACGCAAGAGCAAATAAAACCTATGCCAAGTCTAATTAGGTTTCCCTTGTTGCTTCAGAGTACATTACAACTGTCCTTTCCCTTGCTATATTAAGACGGCTGCTTTAACTCAAAGCAAAAATGGATGCTTAATAATTCCTTAGAGATGTTCACATGTGTCAAGTCACAATGCAGGCATTTTAATATTAATTGGGTTGCTACAAGCAAAGAACAGTAGTAGCTTGCACTGATGGCTCACCAGACCTCAGATTAGCTGTCCTTAACAGAAGCAGGCCTTGCAAAAGGAACACTCTAAGATGCTCATGGACAGTTTTAGTGTGAAAGCATCCAGCCTTGGGGGAAAGTCCCACCTCCATGGAAGACAAAGGTCCCTAAGCAGCAGCATACCCAGACCAGTTTTGAAGCTGCTGAACAGTCTTTACTGTTCCAGCTTTGCTATTGAACAGTTTGAGTCACAATCCTAGCAATGTCTGTAGAGGCTGGAACGTCTGGCCAGGAGTTCCCTGTTCCTACAGCTAGTGGCCTGCCACCTGCACCTTCTGCTAGAAGCCAGCTGAGTACTGAAGTGAAGATGTTGGACAGCACCATTTGCCTTGTGTCCTCTGCCAGGAATATTTAACACCATGCCAACAAAGCACAAAGTGGTAGGGCAGCAGGCACTGAGCAGAGCTAAAGTCAGAGAGGGACTTATGGATGCCTAGTTCTGCTCCCCTGTCCCAGCAGGCAGCAAAAGAATCAGCAGGTATTCTACAAAAAGGTATATTTAAACCCAAACACTGCAGCTCTGTTCTGGGTGCTGTGGTTGATAAGAAGAGCTTCTACTTTCCCACTACACCACAGGACCTTTAGCAAAAATACCCACCATGAACAAGCTGATGGGGACAGATCAAGCCTCCATTAGGGGCTACCACACACGGCAGTGGGTTCACCACAGTGACCAGACAAGAGCCACCCTTGTGTACAGGAAGAACCTTCTGTCCTGAAATGTGGGAAAAGTGTCCCAAAATGCAGCTAAGTGCACTTTTGACACAGAAGCACCAGCTCTACTCACTGTTCTCTTGCATGGGGGAGGCTGCAGAGCATTATGTCTCTACTACAGAGAGCTATTTTTATTCCCTCCCTTCCCCCTCACCGGGTTCTGCATTTCTTCAAGGAAACTGAAGCTGGAAATATGATTCAAGACCAGCTCAGTCAGACGGAACCAGTTCCCTCTAAAAAGTAACAAGTTCCCTAGTACGTTTGGCATCTCAAGGGGTTACATCTGCTTAGATCTTCAGCCACTGAAATGAGATGGTCACTAAATGTTTATCCTGTTTTTAGAGGACCAAGCACACCAACAGCCTGGCACCTTCCACTTGCCTCATGGTCACACTGTACCTTGCCACGCTTTAGCTAAAGCTTTGAGTAGACACATGAACTGCTCCAATTCAGCTGCTCTGAAAAAGGTCTCATCCGGAGGAAGGGCATAGCCTGTTATTGCCATTAGTTGACCAGAATCACAGTACTCGGTTGCAGAATGCCCAAGTGGTCCAGACACCTTTTGTATTGAAGCCTCATACTCCAACTGCAGCAAAGCCCCAGGCGGGGCGGAAAAAGCTTTACCAACTACAATTTAACAACAGCTTGGTTCCCACCAGCTAGTCTTACAGACATTGTTAACAAGGTGTCAGCCAAGACAAAGCTAAAAGTAACTGCCTGAGCAGTTCAACACAAATCTGAGACCAAAAGATACCAACCTTCAACATTTCACTTGCATTCTCCTGAGAGTGACACAACAACCCACAAGGAGGACAGAAGTCCTCTCTGTTCAGCCGGGAAAAAGCACAGCAGAAACCTGAGGACAATCAGCAGCGGCTGTTAATTTCATATCAACATGGCTTAGGAGATGCCAAGTTGCCTTCAAGGAATAAACTAGCAATAAGGCTGCCTTTGATGTTTTGGCTGCTACAGAGCCTACGTATTTTCCTTACCAAACTTGGGTGCTCTACAGGTGGAACATGTATCCTCATCCTCACACTGAGAACTACTACAGAAGCATGGGAAGTTATAATAGCAGGTTGAGTCTTGCACTGGCAAAGGCTGCACAAGCAGGACAGTAATCTCCTCCACTCCCATGACAGGTCTACTAGAAGCTCAGCTTCCCCAGCTCCCTGGAAGATTCCATCAAGGGAAGTCTCACATTTAGTGGGGACACATGCTGTGTCTAAAAAGGAAATCAGGAACATCTTGTCATTCTGGTTGACAACTTGCAAGAAGTGCTCTCTGTAAATAGGTTGTTTTTGAGGGCAATGGGCTCCTACAGTCCATACAATCAGAGGTGCCTTCAGGCCTTGCAGATGCACCACTGAGCAGCAATCAGTTCAAGTAAAGCCCACACCAAAAGCAGCTGGCAAGATGTTCCTGTGACAGCTTCACTGAAGGGTACACTCTAGCTGCTGCTCTATCAGTAGCATCTCAAAACTGATTCCCACCTCCTTCTTCCAACACGTTTATGTTGCTGTTCTAACCAATATATTCCCTCCTGCTGGTACCCAGCCAAAAGCTCAAGCACAGCTCCTCATTCCCTCCTCAAGAGGAACAGCTCAGCTGCCTGCTGCTTACTGCAGCTCCACCAAGAAAAGGCTTCTGTCCAGTTGGTACCTTTCCCAGACAACCCTGTGAGGCAGAAATTACCTCTGTTCATGGAGCTGGGAGCCTCAGCTACAAATTAATTTTTGATACCTTGTGTAAAACATTACATTGCAAGCTGTCAGGCGTAAATAGGCTGTCCAGTATATCCCACCCCCATCTGAGAGTCTTATGCCAAAAAGCTTCACCTTCTTGAAGAACAGCCTAGAGCTTTTGATGCCTGCTAGCACACTGACATGGCTCAGATCAAAATAGAATCTTAGAACATATTTCAGTATCCCAGAGGAATTGGCTTTTTAGACTACAGCTGTCTGCAGTAAGTTTCCACCTCCTTTTGAGGGTGGAGTTGCAGCCTCCAGTGCTGGAGCAGCTGCTCTAGAACCGAACGAAGCTCAGGAACCAGCAGCAGCAGCTCAGCCATACAACTTTAAGTTCTGTTTGTGGTCTGCTTCAACATGGGCACCAAACTGGTGTGACATGGTGCTAAAAGCCAACTGACATGATTGAAGTAGCTCCCAGGTGGAGATGACACCAGGCTTATGCAAATATTCTGCTGTGTCCTGCTAACGGGTAACATGCTCTTAAGACACTTCAAGTGTTAAGGAAGAGAATGATAAGGCAACATGCAGCTTAGAGAAACAGATAGGAAACCCAGGTGGGAAACAGGAGCTTTGGAATAGTTTTGAGCACAATAGATTCTTGATGTGATCAAGGAAGCTTCAGAGCCAGTGCTTGGTAAAACACTCCTATCAATGGTAGTAAGGTTTTAGCCTGCCTCAGACAACCCCTCAATCCCCAGCTGAAGGCTCTACCATGCATCCCTCCTGTGGGCTAGGACTTAGAGCTCACTAAAAGAAGACGTGCCAACATCCAGCTTGCCAGAGCCCAGACAACCCAGGGAAGGCAGAAGCAATGCCACTGGTAGGAGCCATGTCTGCAATGAAATCACAGGACTTGCATGTGAGAAGGGGTCTGCCCTGCCTGAGGTCTCAGCTCAGTTGTGGCTCCCTTAGGGCTGAGATTTGGAGAGCACTGCATTCCTGAGAGGCACTGATGCATATGATCAGTCAGGCTCAAAGCCCAAGTTCTCAAAGCCAAGCTCTTCAGTCCAAGCTTCACTGATTCACAGCCCTGTTACACCTCCCAGCATTTCTCCAGATCAGAGTTGTTCTATATTGCACAAAGTTTAAATAGTAGCTGTGGAACTGAACAAGTTTTTTGCTGCAAAGCTGACATAATGAATTGCAACTCTACCCTAGAAAAGTACAAACTATGTAGGACTAGACCCCATCTCTAGTGACAAAAACTGATCTCTATTGGTTTAGATATCACAACAGCCACCTTCTCGTGAAGAGGCATCACGTTGATCTGACTATATAGTTTGCAAGCATGAAAATGCATTTGCTTTACAGTACCATGGCAGATGTTTCTCCATGTTCAATCAGACCAACAATGTGCGTAGGAGCAGTGGGAAAGGTCTGGAGGACACTTCTTGCTGTCGACATGAACACTACTTTGCCCAGACTGCTGCTTAGCCTAAGATCACAGGAGCACATGTAGGAGCTTCCAGGTAACAATCACCCTGAGCCAAAGGGATGGAGGGAAGGGAGTGAAGAAAATGTCCCCAAGGTCGCAGCCAGCTATGCTGGGCAGCCACCTTGGGTGGATCACTTTGCTCCTCAACAACCTGAGGATGACACCCATCATCTCCACAGGTGGCAGCAGGTATGGGAGATTGCAGCTGTGGCAGAAGAGGAGTAAGGAAGATCCTTTTGGAGTTAATGGCACACACTAACAAGATAAAGATTCCCAGACAGAAAGCCACGGCTGCTGAAGTAGAAGTCTTCAGCTTATAGAAGACAGCTCTGCAAAAAAGCCATACCCAGAAGCTTCACTGAAAGCTGGATATTTCCAGTCATGAAGTTTTAGTCCATCGGTTCCTCCAGCAGCTAAATGGCCCTTACACCACAGAATATCCTTTTCCCAGGATTGGGGAGACATACCCTAACAGACTCATAGTGTCTCAAGAACTTCTGCTACCCTTCTCTGGGAGGCTCAAATTATGTCATTATTCAAGAATCAGTACTGTCATGCCCCTACCTTCCAGGAAAAAGCAGTTCCCCCGACAAATCCTACAGGATTTCAGGTAGTTCCCAGCAGATTTTCCCCAAGGATGAAGCTGTTACAAGAACAGGCATGCTTGCTTTAACACCCCTCCCCCTTTATCAGTGCAAGCTCAACTTCCCCTATTCTGCCCTGGGGGAGACAATCTCAGGATGTGGGAGGAGAGTTGAGCACATTGCTGGCTGCTGGGAGACACTAGGCAACAAGCCATGTGTCTTGACTAAGGGCCTTGCCTACGCGAAGCACTGCAGCTACACCAGCACAGCTTCCATGATGCCTCTACCACAACGGCCTCCTTCATGGACAGCTTTCCAATCAATAAGATAAATCTTAAACTAATTTGAACACAGCTACAGTGCTCATACAGCCCAGTATATACAGTGGTGTCTGTCAGCCTTTTGGCACACAGCCACCCAGCCAATGGAGCCACCCAACAGTTTCAGTAACCCTGACATGAATACCAAGAGCCCAGCACAGTTCTCACATAAGGCCATACCCTGAGTGACAACTCCCTTATTGCTTTCTATAAAACAAGCACAGTGCCAGAGGCAGCTAGGTTTTAATCTACGTGTCCAGAAGATGAGGCTGTCTAATTCAAAATATTGTTAGCCAGGCCACTGACAAACAGTTGAGTTGTTAAATCTTTACCATATCTAACAGTATTTTTCAAGTGCTCAGATTAATTTCTAGTTTTGACTACAGCTTCCTAAGCTTTCACACATTCCTGTCATGCTTTCGGTTTCAGAAACACAAATAGATAACTTTTGCAGTGGTAAGCAAAGCACAGATCTTAGACCTTGTCAGTGGTAAACAAGTCTTGTTTATCCACTCCTGGCTGCCACAGTTCCTAGAGGCCGGACAGGAAACAAGAGACTGAAAGGAGACTTTGACCAAGTCAAACGACAGCCCTTAGGAGGTCTGCCATAAGCTGTAACTTACACCTGATACTCAGATCTGAGAGTGAATATTGTCTGTCCTGCAGCATGAGAAGCTTGATAGAGGAGAAAGAAGAAATACTGATGGGAGATCCCACTAGCAGACTAGCAGATGTAGGGAAGTACCAGACCAACACCAATGGCAAAAACCTCACTCCTCCATCCAGGAGGGTCCTGTTGTCAGCAATGAGTCTTCTAGAAAGGAAGCTTTCTCTAGGGACAGGCTGTAATCTAAGAACTGCACCTTGATCTGTGAGCAGAACTCTTGATCCTACACACACTCAATACCTCTTACTATGCTAATGTGGTTTGCAGAGCAAGAAGGACAAGTATTTCAGTACCAGGATGGGAGTGTAACAGGAAGCTTGCCATGACAGCTGAGTCAGTGACTAACAAGGAATTCCTACTGTGGATACTCAGTTTCACACTCATACTTCATACCCTCATATCTCTTGCATAGATTCTGCATCAATACTTTACCACTTCACCTATTCTCCTGATGAAGCTCCACAAAGGTCCAATAAAAACCTCACTTGCACGGTGAGATTAAGAGAACTCTGCAGGCAAATGGCATCTTCTTAGGCAAAGGGGAAACGTTCAGGCTTAGGCATGTCTCAGCTAAAACCCTCTCACTGCTCATGCTTGAAACACTGTCACCACTGTGCCAGTCTGGACCCTAGATAACATTATCCATGTCTGGGAGCCGAGTGACTCAGCCCACTTGAGGGAGACAAGCACCAGGCAGGCTACTTTCAAGAGGATTCTGCTTCCAGCTGGAAAGAGATCAAGGGCTCAGCACAGACTTGTTAGATAAACTGGTAGCCCCAGTAACCAAGGTCCAGGTACTCCAGGCAGGTTGGCCCCAAAGGCAGCTCTAGTTGCTGGCCTTCTTCTGCCAACCACTTCATTAGTCCATCTTGTCTGTCAAATGACTGAAGTTACAGTGCATAGGACAGGCTCAACAGAAATACTGGGGTTTTTTTAATTGACATTACAAGGATCTACTCAATTTCATTTAACAATTTCTGCTTAAAACTCATGCAAGTACAGTTAGTCACTTTAAATCAGAATTTTAAGTGATTATGCAGGAGAAAGAGTGAATGATTTGCTCTATCAAGTGCCTTTAAATCATACAAATGGAAACCTGTGCCACAGGTTTACACTTCAATCCCATCTCAAAAGCAGTGCATCTCCTCCTGAAGCTTCACTGCCCTACAAAGACAATCATAACCTCAGTAACAGGTTTCCTGGCAAGAGATTAGCTGCAAATCAACACACTCCAGTGGCCTTGATGAGCTTGCTTCCCTCCCCAGAGTCACTGACCATGAGGTAGCAACAGCAGCGTTGACAAAGCTTCCCCCACAGACAGCGCTGGTTGCTGGCACTGGAGAGGAGGAGCAGCCTCGTAGGAGCAGCACTCACAGCAGCGATGACATCACCAGGGCAGATCTCCGCCAGAACAAAATGCAGCAGCACGCTGGGCTCAAGAGCTGCATCCCCACCAACAGAGAGCAAAAGCAACAAGCACGCCGGGAGCCAGAGGGGAACCATGTGATACAGGGGTATCCCTTCACCGCCTGCTATTTCTGAGCAGCACATGTGCAGTCCCTGACCTTGGGTGCTCATTTGCAAGCTTTATTCAAGGTGCATTTAAAGAGAAATAGGACCTTCAATCGAGCCCCTCACTGCAGAACTAAGCACGCGTATATTAACTACTGTCATTCAATTAATTATCCATACTTAAATTCAGTTTTGAGATGCACAGCTCATGTTTGGATTGATGCTGCAGAGAGTGACCCTTTTATCCTCACAATCTCCAGTCACAGCTATGTCTGAAGGCAGACTGTTATACAGCAACTACAAATGATCATTTTAGGAAGGGGCAGAGGGAAGCCAACTCAACTCTAACTCATCAGGCAATTAAACTGCAATTATCAAGACAATGCTGCACAAGAATGAAGTACTTCAGCATCTGAAGGATGCAAGATTGCTGTCAGACAAGCAGCATGCAGGCACACTAGTGACCAACCAAGTTCAGCTTTCAGGTAAGGTCTAAGCTAGACTCCCTTCTATGGAGGAAACAAGCTTTAAACTACTCTACAGCTCTGCAACGGAATCTTAGGTGCATCAGGTCCTAGTAACATGGACTTCAGAGCAGGTCAGGTCACAGCCAAGGAGAAGCCCAGAAGATGTAAGGAAACACTGGCAACATGCAAGATGAGGGTTCTGTACGTGTTTCACAAAGGCTCAGTTTATTTCAGTTACTGATAAAATTGTATTTTAAAAGCAGGGACAGGCACTAATAAGTACCTGTGAGCCCACATCATCTACCAGTGTCAGAGAATGCAAACATCCAAGTGCCCTATTTTGTAGCCCTTAGTCTCAAGCCAGGTGCCGGCAAACCCTCTCTCACGATGTAGCATTTAAAAACACACCCTAATCAAGCACAGGCAATTTTGTTTACAGCCAAATGTTAAGATCTGCATAAACTAGTCTCATTTTCACACAGAAGTCAGACCAAAATCCCATACATGTTAGAGACAGAGCTATTTATAGCTTTGCACAGATGGTTTGATTGTAATTGTCATGTTTCCTCAAGGACAAGCTTTGCCAGAGATTTGCTCCAACAGGTAATTCTCACAACCTTCCAACACAAGTGTCTTAAAACATGAGCTTTAAGAAAGTGCTGCAGAAAATAAATCTGGTAACCCTCTTGCTCACAAGCTTTCATTTTGAGTAGCAAACCAAGCAAAGTCGTATCTTCTCCAGGTCACTTCAGAGCAGAGCTTGTACATTTTCCACGTTCAGGTAAGGACTTAATGTTGTAATGTGTCTGTGCTACTCAAAGAGTTTGACTCCTTGCCTTTGCAGGAGGGCCAGGATGCCCATAGTGCAGACTCTGCAACACAGTTATTTAAATTCTTAACTTGGCACCTTGAAGGTACAACTCAGGGTGCCATTCCCCACCTCTTCACTCTGGTGACCAGTGACAGGACCCAAGGGAACAGCATGAAGCTTTGTCAAAGCAGGTTTAGGCTGGTTATGGGGAAAAAGTTCTTCACCCAAAGGGTGGCTGGGCACTGGAACAGGCTCCCCTGGGAAGTGGTCATGGCCCCAAGCCTGCCAGAGCTCAAGAGCACTTGAACAACACTCTCTGGCACATGGTGGGATTGTTGGGAGCGTCCTGTACAGGGCCAGGAATTGAACTTCAATGATCCAGGTGGGTCCCTTCCAGCTCAGAATATTCTGTGATTCTATGCTGAACTATCACCAGGGTATTTGAGTTTGAGGACAGGGACCACTGCAGGACACCACAAGGAAAAAAAAAAGTTTAACACAGCTACTCCCTCGCATCTTATCAGTTATACTTCACACCGCAGGTTGGGAGAGCGAGAAACTGCTATCACATTTCAGAAGTTTTCCTTACTGAGGGGGTCAGATTAACCCCATCTAACAGCTTTTCTACACCAGGAGTATTAACATAGGAGTACAAAGAAAAAACAAAACAACAAAAAAAAAATGCAGTGCTTGAAAGTAACAGTATTAGAGCTGCTTTAATTCTGAGGACTCAGGCCAGGCATGGTGGGTCCACTCATTAGTGCATGGAGGGCAAGTCATGTGTTCAGTCAGCTGTTGGGAGTCACAAGGGGGAGGGGGAGAGACAAGTATACTTGTTCTTCCTGAGTAAGTACAGCAACGGAGCCTTGATTATTTAACAAGGAATATTCAAATGACTCCACCCACTTTAACCTCAAATTCAGCTCCTGAGAGAGCAGGGTACACTGACTCCAGCAGCCTGGTTCTACTGGAAGCACAGCTAGTCTGCAGCTCCTATCGCACACCACTGGTACCACCACAGCCTTCAAGTCACAGCCAGCCAAACACCATGGCACAGCTACTTATGTACCATTCCCCTAAAAAGAGAATTCTCCACTTCCCCCAGCCCAAATTCCCACATGGATACACAGTGTTAGGCAGGTCAGAGCTAGCCAGCCAGTGACAAGTACTGGAAGCTTTAAAGGTTCCATGCTGGCTCGTGTCAAACAAAGAACAGCTTGCTTACAGTTGGGAGGACTTCGTTCTGTCATGTGTTCTCAGTTTACATATAAAAACCTCACACACGCAGATCACAACAGCTCTGCTTATCAGCAAACATTTTTAATTTTCAAGGAGATAATGCTGAGATTTCCAGCTTTGAGAACAAAAGGCTTGGAGTTACTAGTTGAAACATACTCATTTTGACGCTGAGATTACCTATCCTACTTCAGATTAAGACAGCTTTTTCACTACTAAAATAATGCCTCTGTTTAGAGGGAGTGCAATTGTCTTAAGTACAGCCATCAAGTATTTCCATATTTATTAGTCTTTCTATATATATGGAAACTAATAATGCATCTATCACTTAATTTACTTTATTATACACTCACAGACAAATGCACTTCTAACATCCACTCAAATACTTCTCAGGACTGACTCAGGGTTTACACACACCGACAGCTACTTTCGCAATAACTGCCAGTCTTCTCGGCCGCCACTTCGGTCAGATTAATTACTCCCAGGGCTGCCGGTTCACGTTAAAAGCGATCCCCACCGACCCCAGAGCGGCATTTCAACGCCCCGACCCAGCGCCCCGCCAGAGTCCCGGCCCTCCTTCGGCCACCGGGTACCCCGAAGCCTCTTCAGGCTCCGCGAGGAGCTACAGCAGATCCACTCGCCACAGACAATGCGCTCCCTCCCCGGGAGGCATTATTCGGGCCTCTGCGAGCCTCTCAGCAGAGAAGGCTCCACAAAGGCCTGGCGAAACGCGCATCCCGGGAAAGGCCCTCAGGGAGGAGCCCCTTCCCGGGGAGACCTCCCCGTATTGTCCCGAGGGCAGCACCGGGCCCGGTTCCAGGGAGCTCGGCATCGGCAGCGCGACCGC
>VZTX01007330.1:0-40258 GCA_013400915.1 Pardalotus punctatus | reverse complement strand
GGCCGCGGGGGTGCCGGGGCTGCGGGGGCTGCGGGGGTGCGGGGGTGCGGGGGTGCCGGGGCTGCGGGGGCTGCGGGGCTGCCAGCCCCGAGGGGACCCCCCAGGCAGGGCAGGGCAGGGCAGGGCGCGGCTCCCGGCCGGAGCTCCGCCGCCCCTGCGGGGCCGTGTCCCGGGCCTGCTCCCGGGGAGCGCGGGTCGGATGTGCCGGGGAGGAGGAGAGGGCGAAGGGCTTCCAGAGGGGCCGGTGGGAAGGGACACGAGGAGCGGGGCTCTCGCTCCGCCGTGGAACGCGGTGCGTGGATCGGCCGAGGGCCTGACCGAAAGTGCGTGGAAGTCCCTGGAAAGGTTCCCACTTTCTCCTGGAGGCTGGGAGTCGGGCCCTGAGGGACCGAGCAAGTGCTGCGCTTGTCTCTGCCCGGCGGGAAGCCTCGTAGCACGGGAGGAGGGCAGTCCTTCCCGGGGGGCAGAGCCGCCCGCTGTCACCCAGAAATCACAGACGGGGTCCCTGGCACGATGCTGCTGCCTCGGCGCAAGGTGAAGTGACTGCAGGAACTGGGGAAATACCCTTGTTTCCGTCAGGGTGAAGAAGCATTCTCTATACTTTGTTTGTGAAAACTGCACTCTGGTACATTTTCTAGTGCTCCAGGGCATCCCACTGCTGTTAGAAAGTGATTTAGAAGAGCTGTTGCTCTCCTTTCCAGGCAGGGCAGGGCAGGGCACATTCCTGTATTCCTGTGTATTCCTGTATTCCTGGCAGTTGAAAGCTTAAGGAACTGCCTCCAGGGCAGAAAGCAAATCTTACCGGCATTGAAGAGAGCAGAACTTCCCAAAAGCCAGTGGAGTGCACTGGAACAAAGTTAATATATAATTAATAGCCAAAATGTGTTGTTATGCATTTTAATATAGTTCGTGTTGATACAGTTCAAAATGCTGGTCATGGTTCTGTAGAAACTATTTTCTCAGCAACAGAGAAATACAGTTGGTACTTTTTTAACTGTGTCTGGCTCCACAAGCCTGAAAATTTCTAAGCAAGCAGCCACGAAAGGTAAAGACCAGAATTATGTACTTGGATAAGCTGTGTTTCTCATATTGAATTCCTTTCACATGTAAAAGGCTTTTACATGCTTGCTGTCTCATTCTTTGGTTTTGTTTTTTTTTCTTAACTGCTGGTTTGGGATGTTAGTTTTGGAATCACATGGTGGTTCTCCACAATAACATGAAACAAATGTTCAAATTTTCCCTTTCAACTATCCACTGAGTTAAAAATTATCCCTTTCTCCAGGAAAGTTCCTCTCATAAAAGTCTGTTCATTTTTCAGATGATGCTATTTAGACAAGGTTATCCAAGATTAATTTCAGAAGTACAGCTGTCTTCTGTATTCATTGTGCACTGAGCTTTCTGACTAGGTAGAATGACCAGAAAAAAAAGCTATCTCACCCCAGAGGTCAGTTATTAAACATGGCATCTAGACATTTCAGTAAATAAGATGTAGAAAAGAAAATCAGATTCCAGACTTTTTACCAGACCGGGGAGTTCCCAGGCCTGAACAAACTCTCTTCACATTTTACTTTTAACATGGAGGTCTAATCCAGAATGACAGAAAAGATCAAAATGTTACTGAAGCCTTTAAAAAAATTTTGCCAGAGCATAGGGAGAAGTCTGTAGCTGCTGTAGGTTCTTGCTCTCATCTGTCCAGCTTTTGACTATGAGAAAAAATTTCTTGGCTTTTTTTTTTTTTTTTTTTTTTTTTTTAAACAGAGACATTTCTTCACTGTGCAATAACATTTTGTGGATTGGTATTTTCTAGGGAAGAAAAATGTTGTGAAACAAGACACCAGCAGCCATTCAAAATTCAACTCTGTGAGAACAACTACAATAGGTTATCTTATTGGTAGTAATGTTAATACAATACTTAAAGATCTGCATAATGTATGTTTCTCTAGCAGTTTGGAGCAACACACAAGAAATGTAAAGGTTTGAGTTGACAATCTTGCAGGTCTTTTCCAACCTTAATGATTCTATGAAGCTGTATTTCTTAGTTCCATTGGTTACTGAAAGTGGAGGTGTGCTCAGAGGTCTGCAGTCCTCTGTGCGATTACACTTTAAAAGTGGAATCCAAGTATTCATGCCCAGATTTAAACTGCAAGCTGAAGGTTTGGAAGGAGAGAGATTTAATCCACAGTTCTTCCCTTAGATCTTCAGGAATATAGGAATGATCCTACAACTAGAGAATTTTCTTCCCCTCATACCTGTTCCTCAAAACACACATTTTAAGTAAAACATGCCTTTTATTCATTCCTACTTGACAAAGCTCTGTCCTCACATTGCTTTTCTCGGTGATCACTTGGAGCTTTTACATTTCAGATCAGCTCCCATTCCAAGGGGCTGCTGTGAATTTTGCTAGTTCTCTGTTTTCAGGACATCAAGGGCTCATGACAGCCATTTCCTCCCAGCTGCTCTGTGTTGAAGGACTGGTTCCCCAGCAGGCACAGTAAGCCAAGGCAGCAAACTCGCTCAGGGATGTGCTGCTGCTGTGGGGAGCCCAGCGGCCGAGGGACGGCCGGCTGGCCTGGTGGTGCCACTGTCCAGGTCCCTTCCCAACACAGGGTCACCGCTGCCCATCTCCTCTCAGCCCCTGCCCTCCCTGTGGCAGTGGGAAAGGGGCTCAGCCCTCCGTCCTAGCGCTCCTTCTCCCCCCTTTCCCGTGTGCTGGCCAGGTGAACTGACCCCCTATCTGGGAATAAACTCCTTCTCTCTGGCCACGCTGTGGAAAACACATTCACCTCCTTCTGTGCTCCTTCCTGCTGTTCACCTCGCTGCTCTGAGCTCAGGCTGGACCTCGCCCCCTTGGCTCACTCACCAGTTTCCCTTTTTCACCTGAGTCCCGGCCAGGTTTTCTGGGCAGCTTTCAAGAAATGTGCCTGTAACTGAAGATCAAAAATGAAGTCATTGCGATTGCATAACTGGGCCGAGGAATGACTTTCTGGATGTGAACAGAAAAGGAGCTGCTGCTCAGTTAGAACTTCTCATTCTTTGTCCACTGGTGTCACCTTTTCTGTCTTTTTTCTCAAAACAGTTCAGACAGAAATGAGCATCACTTTAACTCCATAGACTTGATTTCCTGACCCAACCACGGAAACAAGTGGATCTAATGAAAAAGCAAACCAGTTCACCCAAGAAATATAATCTGCTCTTGTGACCTTTCTGCATTAAAACTTTCCACTAAGTTCTGTGGCATTCACCCATCCCAGATTCCCCCAGGTGAAAGGAAAGCAAACAAATGCTTTGAGCAAATGCTTTGTTTGTAGTAACGTGGCAGGATCAATCCCTACCAACCACAATGATGCAGAGGTTTTTTTGTTGGCTTTGTGCTGGTCAGATAAAATCCTATATACATTTTCTTGAGTCAGTTCTGTTGACTCACCGTGGCAATTGTAGCATGTCCTTCAACCAAGATATTTAAAGAAGTGCTAGAAGGAGTGATGCAATGATGCTCCCTGTAAAAGTCAAGTGAAAGTGTTCATTGCTTTGTTTAAAGAAAAATATGTAATTTTAGAAATGCGTTTCATTTCAGTAATAGGTGAGTTAAACCTCTAAGTCCGGTTTAAAGTTTCTCCAAGTGAAGCAGGCTTTGGTCTGGGATTTGTTCTGTGGAACAAAGAGGTGTGTGTCAGAACTGAGATTTTAGTGTAGATCACGGTGCTGAGACCCAAGGTTTTGTTTCAGGCCTGTCCCTGCAGTTCTTCTTGCCTTTCTGAGGAAGTGTCTCTTAGGAAACCACATTTTGGATGTGTTCATATTTTCTGTTAAATCCACTGACGAGATTTGGTTACCCTTGTCAGAGAAGCAGGAGCTTTGGTCCTGCCAAGTTCCTCCACATTTTGTGATGCCTTTACAGTAAGCCAGCTTTCACCCCCCAGAAGGGGTGCCGCCCCCAAGGCTCTCCTGAAATGGGTTAAGGGGCAGTGTGATGCTCCTGCCCCTAAAGATGTTGGGGAATTCAGACACAACACACAAACCTGGGGTTCCCGAGCGCTGCCTCTCAGAAGCCAACGTGTTTGAGTCTTTGGGGCAGGAGCTCTCCCTCTTCTCCCTGGGCAGGTCGCTGGCACCTGGCACACCATACGCTGTTTTTATTCAAAATAAACGGCAGGGATCAGCTTTGCCCTGCCTGCCTGTTCCATCTGATGTCCTTCCCAGGAAGGCAGAGCTTCCAGTCTCAGCTTTATGAGAGAAAGGGGCTACAGATTTGTTCCACAGAAATACTCGGTTTTTGTTGGAAGTGCCCCCAGACAGAGAAGGCACTGTCTGGCTAGTCACCACTTACCAGAATTCTGTCATCTGCCAGCCATAATCTACAGTTAAAATTGAAATGTTATGATATGTTACCCAACACAGAGAAAATAGTGTCTTAAGGGAGCTGAAGAGCAGAAGGAGGCGTGGTTGCGCCTTATTTGTTCAGCATTGGTGAGTCATTTAATCTGAATTTCTAGGCATTTTAAGAGTTTTGCTTCAAAGGTCTATTGTGTGGCTTCTGGCAACAAGTTAAGTACCAGCGAGGTTTGGCTCCTAATTTAGAATTAATTTTAAAACACCACTCGCTATACAAGACCTAATTGAAAGCCTATGGTCACTGGACGGATTCCCAAGGATTTCACTGGGCTTTGGATGAGGGTCTCAACCCACAGGTATCTGCTCATTTTTCTTCATTGTCTTTAGTCTTGGATGGGAAGACAAGAATTATTCTTTCAGAATATTCTTGCAGTCTTTGGACTTCTCATTTCTTCAGTCTACAACTGAGTTGAGGACAAAGAAATGAAATGCTGTAAAGAAAATCATCAAGCACTGGGAGTGATGTGGGGGGTGTATTTTTGCTTATCTAGCTTGGACTTACTGTACTATAAACCATCCCAGCACTGCAGATCTGTGAGCTGCCAGATTTCTGGTTTTTTCTGATTTTTTCAGATTTTCTGATTTTTTGGGAATGTCAGGTATAAGTGGGGATACAAAAAGAAATGCAGAGGTGGAGTCACAGTTCTGTTTGCAAAATGAAACCTGTGCTTTGTTTTCTGAGCTGGCAATGAACAGCCCCCTGGCTCTCTTGGGGAACGTGAACATGGGAGCTTCATATTCATAACTCTGAGTTTTGAGAGAAATATTTTCCTCTCCTCCCCGAGGTTCTCCTACTTGCAGCCTTTGGGAATATTATAAGCTTTTCATCTTTGTGCATAAGGAGTCTCTCATTCTGTCTCCAGAAACAGTTGCTGCCCACAGAGTCTTTCTCTTGTTACTTTTTGTTGATGGCACTAGAGGAGGCTACTCTGCCTCCAGTTAAAAGGAGATTTTTGGCAAGGGCAGAAAAGAGCCTGAAAGTCGCCCTTAACCCATGCCTCTTGTCAGCTTCTTTAGATGGGATGGAGAAAATCTTCCTTTTCTACTGGACTAGTTCCAGGTCAGGTGCCTTTGTCCTTCTGGTTTCATGGAATAGCTGAGAGAAGTGGAACTGACTGTAGGCTGGAGTTTACTACAGACCCAAGATTTTGGGGATCAAGAACAATTTGCCTCTTCCCGACACAAAAGGAAATTCAAACAGAAGGCAAGTGAGAAAACTGAGGTGCACCGCGATCTCTCGGATTTCCTCATCAAGCCATTGGGTCAGAACAGAACCAGGCGTCTCTCCATGGAGACAGCACAAGGGAATGTGAAAGTGCAGATCTGAAGGGCAGGGAACACCTGTGGGAGGATGTGAGAAACAGAGGACAGGCATGTGGTGTGCGAGTGCAGGATTCCTGCGCTTTCCCACCCGGCAAAAACTCAACTGCAGCTCTGAGCCGAGTGGCACAGAGAGAGGAGGTTGTGTGGTTCCTGGGGAAAGCGGGAGCAGAAAGTCACAGAAGGTCTGTTCTTTATTCAGGATGTCTTGGCTTTGCTTTTCTAGGCAGAGCTCGTGGCTTGTGTGTGCTGCTGCCCTCTGAATACCCCCTGCTTAAACTGGAGTTTCTAAGAAAAGCCACGGCTTTGGGTTCTCTGAAACCAAAGTAGGCATTTGGAAATGGAGTGGGGTTTTGTGGTCACTATCTTTTTAGTGAAACTAGATTATCCCTAGTTTTCCAAGTAAACATCTATCCTCACATCAAAAAGGTTTAGATAACACCAAAAAAAAAATTCAAATAAAAATAGAGTGATTATGTGAAAAACATTTTCCTTGCGTGGAAACCCAACTTTTCATGCCATCTCTGCAGGACAGGTGAAAGGTTGAAGTTGGTAGGATGGGGAGTCACTGGCAAACAGAGCAAGGGTTGAGAGGAACAGTGGGAAAAGGCACACAGAAAAAAAACAAGCTGTGGAAGGAAATTAAATCAGATTGGCAACTCTGCAAGAGAGCACGTATTAAGGAATTACAGATTTTTTTGTGCATCTGCTGAGTCAAGCTGTTGTGCTAATTTCTGATCAGCAAGTAGAAGAAACAATGCTTCTGCCTCAGTGTATTTCTTACTGATTAAAGACTGTGACATCGAGTGCGGCTAGAATGAGTCAAACAGGATGTTTACAAGGTACTCAGATAAAAAAGAACAAAAAGATGAAGCCAGAACCAGTGTAATGAATTTTAGCAATGGTGTGTTTCCTGGGTGACATGTTGCCCTCCTCAATCACTGACCCTAAAGAAGAGCTGCCACAGGCAGACCTTGCGGACGGCCGGGGTGCAAGGGAATGCCAAAGGCTGATCCTTGTCCCTGTGGGCTGAAGAGCCCCGGCTCAGCATGATCTGTGGTGGAGCTGGCTCTGGGGACCAGCAGAGGGGATGGCAGAGGGGATGGCGGTTGAGGCTCAGGAGTTGATTTCTCCTCAATGCTTCCTTCACAAACCAGTGGAGAAAATACTGCTGGAGAAATACTGCAGCTGGATCCCAAACACCAGTCAATATCAGAGCGGTCCTTCCGATGGTGTTTGCAGTAGAGTTTATTAGCAATTCTGTTATCACTGCATGAAATCTCTTCCTTCAAGCTCATCACCAGTCTGGCTCGTGTATTTTTAATGAGTGTTGGCACAATTCTTCCCAGTACTGTGGGAGCTGATGGAGATTTACCGGATGGATTAGCCTTCTGGGATTCCCACAACAATATGCGTGCTATTTCGATCTATTTTGATCTAAAACAGATTGGTATGTCTTTAAAATGAGCCAGCAAATTTCTTCGCTAATTACGCTAAATTGAAGGGTGCACAGGAACTGAGGTTACTGAATCTGTGTATGAAGGCCCAGTTCTGAGAACCCTCGTAGCTTGTGGACCACGCAGCCTCAGCCTCAAAAAATGCTGCATTGTAAAGTTGCTCCCTTACCCAGAAAACATCACCTGAGCCCATGCTGAGATTGCTTTCAGTGTGTGCTGGGCATTGGGCTCACAGCCTGAAATGCTCTTCGTGATCCTTCCATCTGGGGAGCTCGTGTCAGTGCAGAGAAGCTGGACTGAACATACATGGAACTTTCTAAGTTCCCAGATTTTTAGTGTTTTTAGGTGAAAAAAAATTCTTTCTGGATTTCCGTACCTTCAGCTCCACTGCTGCCTTTAGTGTTGCTATTCAAAGTGATAATGCCAGCAGCAAGTGATAAATATGAGAAGCTATAACCTCTTAAAAGTTCTTTTTCACACAAAGAGGTATCTATTTCTTTTCCTATGCCATTTTTTTTCGTCAGTCTCTTTTTTTTTTATTATCGTTTATCAGTCTTCCTTTGCAGCAAGAAATGATCAGTAAGGCTTAAAGCTTCGTTCAGCTGCTCAGCCTCATTGTTTTGTGTGCTCCTCTGGTGCTATGTTTTTTTTAGTTGAAGTTCTTTGTCAATACAGTGGATGCTGTGACTAATTTGGCTAATTCTGGAAGAAAGGATTACGCTTGGATGCTGCACTGGTGTTTTGAGTCTCAGTAAAAGATTACAATGAGTGAGTAGTCTGGGTTAGGCAGGCAGTTGGGTGGCATGATACCTTATGGCCTTCAAATCAATGGGATCTTTTTGTTCCTGTGTGCTTTAGGCTTAACTTCTGAGCCAGTCTCTAACGTCTCATACATGATTCCATACGCAGAGCACCCCATATGCTGCTTAGGAATGTGTGCCCTGGGTAAAAATGGGAAAGTGCCCAGTGGGGCTTTCACACAGAGGTATGGAGATGTTCTTGGGACACTGCAGTACTGTCAAGGTTTTCTATTTTAGACAATTCTCAGGGTAGTTAGCTTTTTTCTATGAAGTTTTGTATTGTTTTAAAGAGTGACATTTATTATTTCTGAAAAAAGAGGAGCTTTATAATCCTCCTCATGGCAGAATAACACTTGGAAAAGTGACTGCTGCAGCTGAAGACTGACCCAACCCAGAAAACAACGAGAAAAAAACCAGTATTAGGTTAAACACATTAAGTCATCCAGGGTTTTTTATAGGGTCTGGTGACGATTCTCTTTGCTCAGGGTAAGAAAGCCCATAACTCACAAGTCTGGTTTCCCAGCCCAAGCACACACAGAGCCATGACCTGGCTCCATCCATGCTGGTTGTGCTCCAGCCTTCCCTCTGCCCTGCTCTCCAGGGAAAGGGAATCTCCATGGCCATCAAGGGGCTAGGGAGGACTTCCCTGGCGTGCAGGGGACCAGCACCTGGAGGTCTGCTGTAGTCCAGGAACAGCCTCCAGCTCCCGTATTCAGACAGTAAAAACCAGTTTCCCCCAAATTCACAACTACCAGGTATCAATGAAATAAACCCAAAAGGAGAGGACGGGAAGCTACCCCAGGAAGAGCCACAACGCCCTCACTGCTGGTCACTACAGCTGTTCTTAGGTGTAGAGATCGCACCAGAATCTCCCCAGCTTTACACTGCCACTTGCCTGAATTTGCTCCTTCAGGGAAAATGCATTTCTGGACAGAATTCAGTACGCAATGTAGGGATGCTCACGGTGTCAAGAAGGTGAAGGTTCTGCCAGGGTGACTACCAGGCCACGCTGCCCAGGAAAGGAGGAGAAGCAGCAGCTGCTGAGAAAACTGCTGAGAGCGGGGCGGGCAGTGCCCCACTGCAGGGAGAGGGCCAGCATGAGGCCAGGAAAGAACCTGGGGATTTTCAGAGAATGGCAGGAAGCAATCGTGACTTTTGGAGTGGAATCCTTCCTCAGCGTGGGCTGGGAGCTGCAAAGGGCTGACTGCTCCCCGTGTGCCCGTGTGTGGAGTAATGAAAAATGCAGGTTTACATGGTGTGCCATGTGAGATGAGCAGTTTAGATACCACATCACCACCGCTCTTATCAGAGAACATTAGGTCTCAGCAATATCCATTACTATTTTTATCCTTCACCCTGTACAAATACACAAGGATTTTTGCTAACAGCAGAGTCATGTTTAAGCCACTTGGAAGGCTGGAGAGCAAGATGTCTTATTTTCACCAGTCCACCTAATGTCATTTTTACAAGTGAACCATATTGCTCCTACAGAATCAGAGCAAGATTTTTATGAAGACATCTCTTTAAAAGGATTGAATAGTTGCAGTTGTTGGAGAAAGGTGCTTAGATGCTGCATTAGGAATTTGCAGGATCAAAGTAGCAGTTAAGATGCCAGGGAACTCATCCAAATCACAGCATACCTGATATTCTGTAGGGAATACTGTTTTGTATACAGCACTCTTGGCCCCAGGTAACTTAAAACCTGAGGAATTGAAATGATCAGAAATATTGGGTTGTATCTTAGGGGGTGTTGGGTGCCCCCAGCTCAGGTACTCTGACACTGTGGCCCTTTATGCCCTGATGGTGGTGCCAGAGATATCCAGCAAATGCCACAGGAGGCCCTTGAGCAGCACTGGGCCATAGAGAAGTCACTTGGTGCAATTGGGCATTTGGCCCGTTTTCCTGGCAGCGGTCAGCACCTTCCCAGGAGCAGCTGACAGAGGAGGGGTTCTGGCAGGGAACTTCGATTATTTGTGATCTCAGTGACACAGAAAATGTAGGGGATGGATTTGGTTGTGGGTTTGGCTGTTCTTTTTAACCTGTGGGGATTGCTGCTGGACTGGTCTCCTTGAGACCCAGACTGCAAATGCAGGGCATGAAATTTTTTCGTTCCCTGGCCCAGTTGCAGTGCTCAGACTGAGGCCAGCGAGGTGGGGAACTCGCCTCCAGTTCTGCTGGGCTGCAAGGTGCATCTGCCTGACTCTTGTCCTGCCCTGGGCTCTAGATGGGGAACAGCAAAGGTGAACGGAGCAGGCTTCTCCTTCCTCCAGACTTGGTAACTGCTGGGGAAGCTGATTTTCCTTATCCAGATGCACAGCTGGAGCTGGAAAAGATGCCAGAGAACTGAAATGTTTGACCCATCCCTGGAGCTGTTCAAGGCCGGATTGGATGGAGCTTTGAGCAACCTGTTCTCGTGGAGGGTGGCAGGGGTTTGGAACTGGGTGATCTTTAAGGTCCTTTCTAACCCAAACCATTCCACGATTGTCATATCTTTTGCCTGGAGTACTGAAGTTTCTATTTACAAACTTTTTTGAAAATCACTTGCCTTTGGGGAAAGTTTATGAAGGGCAGAAGTGTGAAAATTAAACGGCACATTTTATTTAAATGGCAAATTTCAATTAATTAAAAGGAGTGAACTATTTTCCAATATTTTCTTTGAGAAAACTGATTTTGGTTTTAAAGATACAAAAAAGCCCATGATTCAGCCACAAAAAGAAAATGTTCCCACAAGAAAATGTGTGGGTTTTCCCCCCTCTATTATACTTCAGAGTGTGTGAAGTACCACTGCCCACGAGCCCAGCAGTGCAGCACATCCTTTAAAGAAGAGGTGTGTAGTTGCAGTGTTTTAGGATTTTCTTTCTCTCTCATGGAGAATACAGATAAACTGTACTTTCTCAATCTCTGTGTTTTGTGTTAGAGCTGTACAAGCCATAACCAATAGGTCTTTGGGGGTGGATTGTCTTTGGCCAATAGACAATTGTTTATCACTGTGTATAAAAAGAACTTCTTGTAAATAAAACCTTCTTCTTGGCCATCTTGAAGCCTGTCTGCCTGACCTCTCTACCTGCTTCCACAAATCATACCAACAACAGAAAAGCAAACCATAGAGGTGTAAGGAATACCTTAGGCATCTGGAACGTGAGAGCCTGGCCCGCAAAACCGAGTAATTCCCTTGTGACTGTGCAGGCACGCCCTGGGATTGTGAGCAGCCACGACTGGCAAGGGCCTGAGCCCACGGACTGGCCACACAACACCCTGCTGAGTGCTGGGAGGGCTCGGACTCCCCGCCACGACAGCTCGTGTTGTCCAGCCCCGAGTGCTGCGAGCACGCCGGGGTGACCCGTTCAGAAACCCAGCCAGACCTAAACCTTGACTACAGTGCCCTTTCTGGAGACTGACTGTGGTTTTTTTATTATCTAACAGGCTTGTCGTTTCCTGTGCTAGTTGTAAGAGCTGAATATTTTCTAGGTTACCTCACGAAGCTGCTGCAGAATCACACCGCCTATGCCTGTGACGGGCAGCGCCTGAGCCTGCACTGCCCGCGGCACTCGACCATCAGCGTCCAGTCGGCGTTTTACGGGCAGGACCCCCGCATGTGCGGCACCTGGGAGCCTGAAACCACAATGACGGAGCCCAGGACCTGTGTGGCACCCACCTCTTTGCAGGTACCGCGCCTTGTGAAGGTTCTTAAGGTACAGAACGTTTTTCACGGCTTCCCTGCCGTTTCCGTTCTCAGCCTTGAATGAGATGACACCGTACCCGTGGCAGTTTGCTGCCAAAAGTGTCACGGCTGGAAGGGTTTGTCTGTGGGATTGTGAAAGTGTAGTTGCAGTGTTTTAGGATTTTCCTTTCTCTCTCATGGAGAATACAGATAAACTGTACTTTCTCAATCTCTGTGTTTTGTGTTAGAGGTGTACAAGCCATAACCAATAGGTCTTTGGGGGTGGATTGTCTTTGGCCAATGGACACTTGTTTATTACTGTGTATAAAAAGAACTTCTTGTAAATAAATCCTTCTTCTTCGCCATCTTGAAGCCTGTCTGCCTGACCTCTCTACCTGCTTCCACAAATCCCACCAACAACAGAAAAGCAAACCATATGAAAGCTTTGAAGACTGCCTTCCATCGTGATGAGCCTTGCTTTGGAAACCCTGTTCTGAAAGTTCTCTAAAATAGTCAGCTCCTTTCCATGCAAGAGCTGGTCATGGCTGAGCTGACCAGTCTTACTCTATCACACAGGCCCTCCTTGACCCCAGGGGAGGACACAAGCATTGCACAGAACTGGGTTACAAATCCAGGGAATAAGATGTCATTCTGCTTGGCAATTGGCTTGTTCCATGCCTGTCTTCCATCACTGAAAAGGCACAGCAACAGCTACGCAGCAGATCCTGAGCGTTTCTGCAGATAGCTGCACTTGTGAGGCTGGCTGATTTGTATCAGCAACATCCTCAGGTTGTTTGCTGGGCCTGCTTCGGTATAGCTTAAAATGATTTACCTTCATCAATTGCTGCTGTCTGCTGTGGAGACTTTTGTAACAAGGCTTATAAGGTCTGACTTACACTGCTGTCAAAGGCTTGTTTCATTATAGTGAAAAAAATCCAGTGATGTGCCAAATTCAGCAAATCATTGCAAAAAGGAGTAGCCAGTGGAATCTGAATGTGTTCTGTGGGTTAAACTGTTGTAAATGCTCTACAGAAGCCTTGATGAAGTTTGCCATATTTGTGTCTGTAGACCACACGTTCCTTCTTGACGTCAAGGAATGTCTGTTCCCATCACTGGTGAGTTGAAGAGTATTGTGGAGCGGCTTGGCAGTAATATCTTCTCTCCAGAAACAGTATTAGGGCAATTTGATGAGTGTGGCTTGCCCACGATGTACCGCAGTTTTTAAGGACATTCCAGGCACGACCTCTGGGCCATGTGAAAGTACATCTCTCCACCAAAACCAGCAGGCCAGATGCATCCTTGGTGTTACATTACTGACTGCAGCAAAGTGGCACCAATGATTATTTTGGGCTTATGAGTGCCTTTGTGAGGTCTCCATGGGCAGCTTTTTCCCTTGAATATAATAAACACAGCATGGGATAACTGCTGTGTAAACTACCATCATCATTCAGGCACTGCTGCTGATCAAAGGCATGAAAGCGTTTTGACAAGGCCATGAACGTGAGAGATACAAATGCTCTGCACCTCAGGGAGTTCCGCTCCCACTAAGGACAAGAGACACAGCTTGTGAACTGATTCCTTAGAAAAGAGCACCGGTGACCCCATCCCTCCTCCCCTTCCCTTTGGAAGTGGATGTGCAGCCTGCACAGGCAGGTGAGATGATGCCCTGTGGCTGGAGGAATCATCACAGGCATGTTTGACAGAGACTGCCTGTTAGAGGGGTCACTGCAAAGCTGGGGCTGGCTAGACACAGTACCAGCCTGCTGCTATTTTGAGTACCATTGCTTGCTTCTGTGGCTGCGTGCTTTTGCACGGCAATGGGAGAGAAAATGCGACTGCTGTTTGCCTGAGGTAGGGGAAAATACAAACAGATGCACAGGAGATGATTCAGCTCAGGTGCAAACAGACGGTGACTCAGCAGGGGACAGCTATCACCACTTACTAAAGATGTAACTCTATTTCACTGGTCCCTTCCAGAACCATCCCCGTTAAGGAGGAGTTATTTGTTTGACTTGCAACTCTGTAAAAGAAGAATTGACTGATAAAATTAAGTCTGCTGTGCTTTCCTTCCCTTTTACACTCTTCAGAGTGCATGTAATGCTCAGAAAGTGTTGGATGCACTCTCTGCCAGTAGGAGCTGTAGGATCCCTGCAATGTGCTGCCAATGTGTGTCATTGCTGCTTGGGAGGGAAGGTTTCCAGTGATGACAGCAGACATCCAGCCTCTGCCAGCTCTCTCAGCCTGGAAACAGGAATGCAGCTTGCGCCATCACAGTGGCAAATTCGTGATTTGCCCTCTTGGTATGACAGAGACCTCTCACGATGAGAAACAAAGCAAAAATTCCTGTAGATTTTGAGGGACTCCCTAAAACTATCGGAATGGTATCTTACACCTGCTAAGAGTGGGGTGAGCTGGAGAAAACAAGCTCCTTGTCAGAGCCTGCTGTGATTTTAAACATCGAGAATCCTGTGCACAGGCACACCGACTATCCAGAAACAGTGTCAGAAAAGCCATCTCTTGACTGAGTTTTGGAGGTGAATAAGATTTCCTAGATACACTGCTGCATTTAAACGGGGTGTTTTTAGGTCCTTTGGCTCGGGGCTGTGTTAAAAACTGGACAGGGACTTGCCCTGGCAGTGTCTTCGTATTTTCTGCAGCTACAGCTCCGAGAGCACAGCTGGAGTGGGAGCTCCAGCGTGAGCAGTAAGAGCGCTCAGTCCTCTTGCCACCCTGGGAGAGAGCCCGTGTGACCCTTGGCGTGGAGCACTGCCCACCTGCTAGCTGCCCTCTGTTGCCACTCCCAGGGAAGCTGCCCACTAAGAACCAGGATATATTGCTGGGCCGATAAACTTGGAGTAGATATGGCCTTAGGACAGCGTCAAAAAACACCCCACAAAACAAGGCAAGGAGGCTGAGGATAGACTTGCCTAGCTGTGCTGTCCAATCAAACCCATTCTGAAATGGCAAGTCAAGCAGATATCTGACAATGTGTGTAACTGCAAGCGAGAAGGAAGCGTTCCTGGAGCAGGGGGTGCTATACACGGCTTAAAGGTCAGTTTGTGCCTGTCATTAGTCAGAACTCGTTGAAATGAAGATTATTACAGAGCATGCTCAGGTGCATGTAAGTAGATCAAGAAGAAGTGGTTAAAAAGACACCTTTTGGAGTCTCCACGTGTCCCCTGGACGTTGCAGTCCCATAAATGTGCTCAGGAGCAAACCAGTACGTGAAGCACGTCAGTGAGAGAGCTGGGGGCTTCGCGTGCCCCCCTTGCTCTGGGCTCTGCACCGTCGAGGCTGTGGTGGCACTCAGGGGAATCTGGCCAACCTCCCCAGGAGCAGAGGGAAAAGGGACAAACAGCAGCAAATTGGGAACGTCCTGGTTTGCCATGAGCGTGGCTGTGATGGATGTGTTCCCATAAACTTGGCCACGACTCCAAGTCCAGTAAAGCTATGGCCTAGGTCCAATGATACAGATGTTTCTTGCATGTTTATAGCCAAAACGTTGTGATTTCTCTCCTGTGTAGAACAAAGTACAACTAAGTGTTTTTATTGCTTTATAGCTTCATACCTTGTTGTCAAGACTATCCTTTCTGCCCATTGTTCTAGAAAGTACTGGATGAATGCCAAAACCTGAGATCCTGCCAGCTCCTTGTCAATAGTCGGGTTTTTGGGCCTGATCTGTGTCCAGGGACCACTAAATTCCTCCTTGTCTCCTTTAAATGCAAACCTAGTAAGTAATCTTTATCAGGCAAATGTGTTTTGTTACGTGTTTTGTTGCTTGTTTCGGTTAAAATGCCACTGTACGAGGCTTTGCATAAATCCACGTGAAGTTTTGGGGCTCTTGGATTGATAACAAATTGTTCTTTTTTACCTTAGCTCTCCATCGTGTTCGCAGCTTCAGGGTGCTCGCTGTTGATGTCATGACCAGTGTAGCTTGGCAGGGGCAGATGTCCAACTTCAGACTGGAAAGGAAAAATGTTTTGGAAATTATTTTTAGTGAGACAGCAATGATAGTGTCATCTTAGAAAGACAGAACCGAACAGCAAAACCAGGGCTAAGGATCCAGATGATGAAGGAGGTACCCTAGGAAGGAATATGCAGAAATACTTTAGGAGCTGGGCCCAAAGCTTTCAAAGATTCAAAACTACCTCCCATTTATGGAATGATGGCCAGAAGATACATGTGCTGACTTTGTTGCAGGGTTTTATTGTAGAATCACCTGTGCTCTGTGCAGGTATTTGATGCTGATATGTGAGGGGACAAATCTTGCCTCAAAGAGAATCCCCTTTGTAAACACGAGAAAGTGGAAGAACAATTACGACAATCCTCACGAGGATTGATGGTTTTTAATTGTTTTCCTCGTTGCTATGGTATATGAGAACAAGCTCCAGTAGCCTGGGGGCTCAGCTCTTTTGGCAGTGAATCCCCAGTGTGGCTGAAATGGATCCCAGAGAAAACAGCTGAATGATGATTTGTGGGTAGGCTCAGCAGCCAGCTCAGAAATACCAATCCACAAGCCAAGGAGAAAGCACTAAGGGGGTTTTATTTGAGCAGAGCACTAAGATAGACATCAGTGGTAGAACAGGAGTAGGTGGCAAGCGAACCGAAGGGCCAGCTCATACCGGAAAGTGGAAGTCAGAGCAGAGAGGGCAGATGTTCCCTTCATCTCGAGAACTCCCAGGGAGATACACTGGGCCAGCCATTAGGGGAAAAAAAGGGGCCTGAAATGTAAGATTTTCATGATCTGTTTTATGATATCAATAGTTGAATTCTTTTTGCATATTGCAATTAGTGGGTTATTAATAGTAGATGCATTTGAATATCATAGCAGTGTCTGTGTCATTAGAAATCTCTTTTTACTAATCAAAAGTGAATTGGGATCCTGTTTATTACTTTCAGAAGATGCTTAACACTTTTTTCCCATGGGAGAGGAGCTTCTTGGAGTATGTAGTATTTCCTGTGATCTGCTTTTTTTAAAAGCTGGTCAAAAGTATTTAGCAGCAAGTGCTGCCTTCAGGATTGAGGAACAGTCCAATTCCAGTGCAAATGACATGATTTCTTGTGGCAGGAAATTTGTATTCGTAGGTAAGATACTGATATTGTGTAGTCTTGGCCGTGGAAAACATCCTCACTCAGGAAATCACTTCAGGATGACTTCAAGTATATCTTGCAGTCTCCTTGCCTTCAAGTGGGCACTTAAGCAGTTGCCTCAATCCCTCAGTTTGTCACCTATTTAGAATTATTGTTGGTGTATCTCTGCAGAAGTTTACATTGGGGTCTTCTCCTTGTCTGACACCACTTGGGTTTGTATCTACTCCCACAGCCTGTCCAGCACAGCCAGGCAGACTCAGAGCCCAGCTTTCAGGTTTTTGGCCTGTTGATGGGTGCACAGTATGGCAGGTTCTTCTGCAGAAGTCACAACCTGCAGCAGGTTAAATGTTTTTCAAAGTCAGTCTTTTTAGACTTAAGGTTGTGGCTGTTGATGAGCTCAAATGGAAGAAACTGGACCATTAGGAAGAACATTGTTTTATCTGTTCTGTTTTGGATTAAACAATCATGTTTTCATTTTTGAGTAGATAGGTTTTTCTCTCTCCAGTTCCCCAAGAACCAACATCCACTCTCCACTCACAGGGACACCACTCACTAACAGTAGGGTTTCCCTTTTCTTCTGCTCAGCTCAGGAATCTCCTTTTCCTGTTTTCACATTTTTTGAGTACCAAAAAAAAAAAAAAAAATGGAGGAGAATAAACTCGTCACATTTGGCACCATAGCTCAACCAGGAAGGCTCAAGAAGGTCAAATGCCCCAAACAGAGCGGCTGCTTAGGCCAGGAGGAGGCTCGCTGGCCAGGGGGCAGACGTGGGGGTCCCGAGGAGGGGTGAGCCGTGGAGGTGAGCTCAGTGCCTTCCCCAGCTCTGTGCTGAGGGTGCTGCCAGCTGCCTGTGCCAGCTGAGCAGGGGAGGGGATTGTTCTCGGGCTCCCAACCCACACCACTCTGCCAGCCAAACTTTCCAATGAGCCCTTGCTGGACAGGGCTGCCCAGGGAAAGCCACTGACCTGGTGGAGCGGTGCAAACACAGCGCAGAGCGCTGTCTGGCCGGGGCTGGGGACCCATGGTGGCCTTTGTCCTTGCACTGTCCATCCTCCCCAGGGCTGCCATCAGCAGTGCCAGCCCTGCCCGGGACTGATGGGTGTGCAGAGGCAGCTGAGGATGCAACAGCGGCCCGAGGAGAGACAGAAGGGAAGGGTGAAACTTCTCTGCCTGAGCAGCAGTAGAAAGCAAGGCAGGAAACCGGGCAGGAAGCAAGGAGGCTGTGCCACTGGGAGAGGAGACCGGCAAGTTAGGGGTTTTTATTCTGTTGAAAAAGGAGCCACAGGCTCCAGATCGTCACTTGGGAGTAATTCATTCAGAAGAAGCACTGTGCTCTTGACTTCGTGTCTGGCTGTGCTGGTGCCACATGTCACTTGCAACAGCATTTGCAGCAAAGCTGGTTTCTGTTCTGCTGCTATTTGCTATTAACAGTCCGGCTAAATAAATTTTGCCTCACGCTACCCTATTGCTGTTTGCTTCTACTTTAGCTGAATACAAAACCAAATCAGCATGTGAAAACGAGGAACTGAAGCTCCACTGTCAGGAATCCAAGTTCCTTATCATCTACTCGGCCACCTACGGCAGATGG
Source organism: Pardalotus punctatus (assembly GCA_013400915.1). Taxonomy (NCBI): domain Eukaryota; kingdom Metazoa; phylum Chordata; class Aves; order Passeriformes; family Pardalotidae; genus Pardalotus; species Pardalotus punctatus. Next base: position 21,949 of record VZTX01007330.1, on the reverse strand, counting down.
GCACACGAGGAGAGCGCCTGCTCAACCAAGGCGGAGCACACCCCCCCCTTTGGTATGTTTGGGTGTTGTGGGGGGACACTGTCCAGGCAGGAGCACAGGGGAGAGGGGACACAGGTGGGGAGGAGCTTCAGGTGCAAGAGCAATGGTGTTTTGAAAACATCAGTGATTGAAATGTGAGAGACATTATTTCTGAAACTCAAACAAACTGCCCAGTATGAGGGAGGAACGCAGAGCGAGAACTACAGCAAAGTAATGAACTTTCACACAGTTAATCAGTCCTTAGTACAATTAGCATCAAAAATTAGTTCTCACCGGTAACAGGAGAAAGCGTAAAACCCGAGACAGACACAGAGTAGATCTACGGAAAGTAGACCCTCCTATAGATAAAGTACACCCTCATATAGCTAAAATAGACCCTCCTATAGATAAAGTAGATCCTCCTATAGATAAAGCAGACCCTCCTATAGATAAAGTAGACCCTCCTATAGATAAAGCAGACCCTCCTATAGATAAAATAGACCCTCCTATAGATAAAGTAGACCCTCCTATAGATAAAATAGACCCTCCTATAGATAAAGCAGACCCTCCTATAGATAAAGCAGACCCTCATATAGATTTCCTCCTACTTACTGGCCTCTTCCCGCGTGGTACCGGTGACCTTCTGCAGGCAGGGGAATTTCCAAAAGCCCCTGCGTGGCGTGGGAGTTCACATTCAGTTCCCACACAAGCCCTGGCACTTCGGAGCCAGATCCAATTGCCTCCAGATCGGTGTGTCTTGTGTAAATCTTATTGATGCGGTTATTTAAGCACCTGCAGATGTAAGTGGATGCACAATTAGGTTTCTACAATGGACGGTGTACCTTTCTCTCAGGGAAAACAATGGTAATTTGAATGTAACAACTGCACACAGCTCTTTCCTCCTGAATCAGAGCCCACGTAGCTATAGATGTTTGCACCCAGAGCTGCCTTGGCTCCAGCACACCCACTGCTGTCTCTGCTCACACTGGGTGCCACTCAGCCTAAGGGCAGTGCCCAAGCCTTTCCAGTTCTCTCGCTGCATCGCAGAGAAGCTGTCAGGCGATTTTTTCAGCACTGTGCAGAAGAGAAGTCATCTGGAGGTCCTAATGACAGGCCCAGAGAGTCTCTGATGAGCTCAAAAGTTTTTCACCCCTCCATACTTGCTACGGTCCTGCCAGGTGTGCTGGGTATTGAACTGGATACTCCTCGAGATCTTGGCTGCCTGCTGTTATGTGGGAAAACAATGACAAACAGCAGCTTTGGGGTGGGACAGATGTGTTCTCAAACACTGCTTTTCTGTGAAAAACCTGTCAAATCAGCTGACAGATTTTCAGAGCTTTGCTTCAAATGGAATCCAGGAAAACGTAACGTTTCTTTGGCATTAAGGCTCTTCTCCACATAGGAAATAAAGTCTATAAATCCACCTCTGCTATGGGAGATCTCTGTGAGCACTTATAGGATCCTGAGCCTCAGCTCCACATTTAGCATGACTACCTACTCATGCAGCTGGTTTTCTAAGACAGTTTAATAGTAAAAAACAGCTTCTGCAGCTGTCCAAATGCCTGGCACTGTTAAGACTGTACAGATTTTCCAGTAAGCAACTTCCCTGTTTTACTAAGATTATCAAAAACTTCACCAAAAAATTCTGGGTGTGGTTTTGTAGTCAATGATTCTGCCTAGAGGAATCCATTGTGCCCAGCACCAAAGCAGGAAACCGTAGCAGTTTGTTCCTGTGTGAATTGTTGCCTTTTCTGACCTATTATCTCTTTTCTATTTGTACTAACATGCACATGAGGAAACAGAAAATTTATTGGCCAGAAGAAGTTAAAGAATTGTGCCAGAACAGGTTACCATAGAGAGCACAAGGAAGATTCAGGTCAACAGACACCTCTCAAATAATAAACTACTCCTGTTAATACATGAAAATACTTGAAAGAAGGCTTGCTAGTGGGTCGCCTCTAGGTTCAACGTGCAAGCTAAAACACTGCAATATCCTTCCCAGAAATTCCTCTGGATGCACAGTGGCTGGTCGGATGTGAGTTCCCTCAAGCACCACTGACCAGCAGAGCCCTGAATTACACCCCTGTCATGGCTCCTCATTGCTGGAAGGTGCAGTTCTTTCCATCACAGCTCTCTCTGCTGCCTGGTCCCACTTCTGGAGGGTTGAGAGGGGAGGTGGAGGTGAGCTCTCATCACACCTTGCACTGTGCCATGACGTGCCCTGGGGCTGGGCTTTGTCCTGGTGCCCTCTTCCCCGTGGAATTCAGCTAAGAGGAAGGGGTGAGCAAGTCAAACAAGGGGGATTTTCAAAATCCTGTGGGTTCCTTCCAGTCCAGCTAGGTCTCATGGCTTTTTTAATGTAACAGGATTCTGTGATGCCAGGATTCTTTTTTGTTTGCGTGTTTGGATATTGTGGCCAGTTCAAAAGGCCTTACATCTCTTATTCACTAACTGATTGAAAAGCTTTTGGTTTCTGTCTCTAAATAAAAGAGGTTCTCTCTTCCTGGTGGGAGCCAGGCCCTTGGGAAGGTCTCTTGAGAGCAGCAGTAACTGCAGTGAAGGCACATGCAGCTGTAGGCACATCTGGAAATGGTTCCACACTGCCTTGGCACTTTGGGCATGCGAGAGAGAGTCAAACCAATTTCGTGGATGCAAAAGTAAGGATAAAATAGTTAATTTTGCTTCCCAAAAGCCCTTAAGTCAGCTGTCCCTGTGTGCAGACACCAGAGAGGAAAAGGTCCTCGCCTGTGCCAGCCCGAGCAAACCGGAAAGCTTAGCAGCTGTTTGGGGTCCCAGGAGGTGCCAGTAGGAGCCATTGCACCCCTTGGCCCCAAAGAAACTTGTCAAGACAAAACCCCCTTAAAAGAAGAGGTTGTCAGGGCAGGGGGAGAATGAGGAGTGATTGTTTGAAGGGAAGAAGAGACCAGCCACCATTTTTAGAGTCCAAGTACCTTTCTCCTGAGATGAACAGGGAAGTTCAGCTTTGGCTAGTGGAAGGTGCTTGGAGCTCTCTGAGACACACATTGCTTCAACCAGCACTGTTTTCTTTACCAGCAGGTCAGGGTTTTCTTGGGTCTATTTTATCATGGCTCACATGGATGAAAGGTTTGGAAAAGTGCTCTTGGCCCTCAGGTGTAAAAGGAGCCGAGGAGCTCCTGCCTGTGCGCATGCAGGAGCAGGGAGTCTGGTTCCCAGAAGCACAGCCCCACTTGGCCCTTGCCCTCGGTGTTTCTGGGGTGGATCCCCCGCTCTGCACGTGCAAGGAGGAGAGAGAGAGCAAGTTTGGAGGTTTTTTTGGTGCAGAAGTGCTGCTGATCACATTGTGTGCTTCTGCTGGAATCAGCAGTTCAAGTGGCCCTTTTCTGATGCATCGGCGGGACCCTGTGTGCCATGCTCTTGCATAAATTACCATATTATTTCAGCAACTTTCTTTAGGAGTCTGCCGCCTTAGCTTGCTCCAAACTCCATGGTTTTCCCTTGTCAGTTTTTGTCCTCAGCGCTGATATTGGGGCTCCACAAAGCACAAGCCTTCCTGATTTGGAGGTGTGAAATCTTTGCTTTCAGTCGATTTTAAAAGCGAGCTCCCTATTCTTCTGTGGGTGGGCAGAGCCCAGGACACAAAAAGCGGTGTAAGGAGCAGTTGGGGATGGAAGCAGCTGGAAACGTTTGGAGAGGGTGGGACAGGACGCTGTCACCAGAGCCCAGCACAAGATGCTCCATCACCTGCAGGTCTTGTGCGGCAGGGTGGGAAGAAAGGCAGGGAGAGCTCCTCCTGTCTGAATTGAGAAAAGCCTTAAGAAACCAGAAGACAAATTACCTCTCATTAAAGCCTGCATGATTTATGGCATGTCATTTGCATGCCAAAACTTTCCCAAACAAAGCTAATTAGGGAGCTGAAAGAGCCTTTCCTCCAGAAACAAGGCTTTCTACTCCAACTGTTAAATAGCTGCAGTCAGATTGGATAGTTTATTGCTGCATTAAAAACCTCGTCCTGACACCCGTGTCCCTGTGCCATCCACAGCAGTGTCGGGTACAAAAGATCCACCGACAGTCTCGGTGTGTAACCAGCAGCTTTGGGAGGAAGGCGTGCAGAATGGAGTGTTTTCCCAGCCTCACACTGCTGCCTTGTCCACCACTGCTGGATGCCACCGGCTTTTTAGCACTCTGGGAACGCACCTTTCCCGAGGCAGGTCATTGAAAATGTGGTATGGTACCTGTCTAGCAAGCCCCAGGGATGTCTGTGTAGTTCCAACAGCACTTAGTCAGAAAAAAGCCATATTGCATTTTTACGTTCATCTCCCAGTTCCGGGTTTCTTTGGGGCCATTCCACAGGATTCCTTTACTCACAACACAGCACTGACCTCTCCTCATTCACTCACTGGAATAAGGTGTTTGACCTGGAGGAGGGTAAGTTACTCAAGTTATTCCCATCACAGCTGCTGGGTGATCTAGTGGGAAGGTAGTAAGGATGCATACAAACCAGACAGGAAAAAAAAAAAAAGAATGTTTTTTGATTGAATCACTAAAACTCAAAATCTTTTTAGAACACAGGAAGTTTTAAAAAGGTTTTGTTTTTTTTTTTCCGTAAGTCTTTCCAGATAATGTCTGTCCTGTCCTGCAGAAGAAACCAGCCATGGTTTGCATTTACTCATTTACTCACCTGTAATACCAGGCAAGCCTTGGGAGGGTCTCCAAAAATTGGCCTGTCAAGAACCTGCAGGCATGCAATGACTGGCTCCCCAGGCATAGGAGCCAAATCAAACATGGACAGAGATGATAAGAAGCTATTAACTCCCACAGAAACAGGAGCAAATGCCTACCAAAGGCAAAATGAAACATGTACTTACCATATCACTCAATATGTAGAAAATCATCAGCACAGAGCCTCCTGTTTTTATAAGGCACTGTGAGTAGCTCCCAGGGCTTGAAATTCTGTAATTCAGTTTGCCAGTTTGGTGTCGTGCTCCAAATCCATTAATTTATGAATCACCCCATAATTCCTCCTGATATTGTCCAGTTGGTTTTCTGCTTGCCAAAGTAAGCTATTGGCTGCCTAAAATGTCCATCCAAATATATCCTTACTCATCTGAAATGGCCAGGGAGGGAACCTAAAACTGCTGAGTTTCTTAATCAGTGCCTTAGAGTCAGCTCTTCCCTGCCTTCCCAGCAGTCTCTTGGGACACACAGGTATTGGGATTTTAGGCCTCTGAGAAGTCAAAGAAAGAGCTCTCTCCCAAAATCCACATCCAAAGTAACCCACAAGCCCTTAGCCAGATGGACCAGCCCAGGATCTCCTAATGGCTCTGCTCAGGTGTGTGACCTATTTGGTGCTGGTGTCAGGGAGCCAACTCTAAAAACCACAAATCTGCCCCATTTTCACACATTAAATGCCAAGAACTCAGTCTCAAACCTTCTCTTCTTTTCAAACCGCTTTGGGGAACCTTTGGAGTGTGCTTGCAAACAGTGTTTGTCCTTCTAAAGAGGCGCAGAGGGGCTCCACAGCCGGCAGATGGCCGGGTGCCATCCTTTACTGTGGGAAGAGGGACTGACTGCCCTAATGCCCAGAGAGCCGGTTCAGACCCCCGGAGCACCCTGGCCTCAGAAGCCTGCAGTGAAACATCTCTTTCATGCACAGAAAGCCATAGCATGTGGGGGGATGCAGGAAGATTCAGAGAATTATGACTTGCTCCAGACTGGTCCCTTCTGCATCCTTTCTCTTTAGAAACCAAAACTACAGGATGTTTTTCGCTTTGTGACTTGGAGTTTAGAACGTGTGGATACAGAACTTAATCATATTTAGAGATGTTTTTTTTGTTAAAGCAGAGTGTGACTCACACACTTTCCCACTCAAATGATTTCAGCTCCAGTGCAAAAACCCATTTTTGGAAGCCACATGTTTCCCTGGTTAAATATTGAGCCCGTTTTGACCTCTTCACAGTAAATCAAAAGCTACTTTTAAATACCCTGAACTTCCCTGTAGCCTGAGCTGTTGCAACATATAAAAATTGATCTCACCTGACTTGAACTGAACTTGGGTGTCCAGTCAACTCATCTCAGCAACCCAGGGCTGAGAGACAGACTTGGAACCAGGAACATCAAGACCTTGTATTGGGCACCTGTTTGGAGCTTGCTGAGACTCTTCCTGCAGCCTTAGGATGCACCTGGATGGCAACATGGGAGAGTGACCTCGCTGCAAGTTCACATTTTTATTGCAGCTGGCTTTCTTGCATTGACAGATCTTAATATTTAACTGTGAACTCCTGCTTAGGTGAAGTTACACCCGAGATTGGATGCAGATTTGTATCTCTAGTTGTGCATCCAGTAGCTCTCATTTAGGATAACACCACGGTTGTCTATTGATTGTATGTGTGTTTTCTTTCAGACTGTTTGTCCTACACAGCACTGGAAGTGTTATCGAAAAGGTGTTCTGGGAAACAGAGATGCAAAATCATCGTCACTAGCCGGGATTTTGGAAGCCCGTGCCTACCTGGAGTGACCAAATACCTTAATGTCAGCTATGCATGTGGTAAGACCAAATGCTCAGTCATTTTCAAGCCCTCATTTCTGCTTGCAAAGACACAGGTATGTCCACATACGGGCACTGCGTCTTCCTAAATATCCGCCTCCCTTTAACGCAGGAAGTTTGTGACGCAGCCACACAAAATACAGAACAGCCCCCTGGACAGAGCTGCACCTAACAAAGACTCTGGCATTAAGGGTTTTTGTTTTTCGGGTATTTTTTGGCCATAGAAGTTGCAACTGACAATAAAATATGGAGTATGTAGTTCAGTATTTTTGAGAAATACTACCAAGATAAGAGTCTGTTCCACAGAATTCACCTGCAACAGAGCTAGGAAAAATCAGCTGGCATTGCCTGGCATCAGTGCAGGTACAGCAGTCCAGCATTATGGAAGCACTGTGTACCAGCCCAGTCCTGAAACCCGATTCACGTGAGCGCATCTACGGCTTCTCCCTCCCAGAGGGGCTTCCTTTCTCATGGAGAGGAGAGTGACGGTTTATGAAAAGTTAAGGCTTGAGGTTATACCTGCCTTGCAGGACTGAATCTGGGATTCTGGGAATCTGCCATTGCACCAATACGTTATATTATTGTGCAGCTGCCTTTGTGAACGAGTTTACGTAATTCTCTCTAATTAGCAAGAGGATAATTACAACAAGTTGTTCCTCTGCATATCTGTGTACCAGAAAAGCAGTGTGAGTTTGTTTGCACCACAGTTACGCATTCTGTTATTTATGGATATGGTTTTGCAAAAACACGTGGGTAATAGTGTTCTTGCATGTTGCTGGCACATTTGGAAGTTTTTCTTCTGCCAGATCATACTGAGCTGTGCAATCTGAAGCATTAGCCAATGATTTACAGATCTGATTATTTTACAGATCTTCTAATGAATGTGAGAAGAATTTGGCATATTCCAGAATGACACTTCACGTTCATTCTTTTCACTGGAAGATGCCTGCTAATCTGATTCCTCCCAAAATAATGCAAAGAGACCTCGCCCTGTAGTGACAGGAACTCAACAGAGCAGAGAATTATGGTTCTCCTGGCTGTGCCACAATTCAAAGTATTTCTGTCACGGTCAGGGATGTGAGAAAACCCCATACTCCCCATCCAGTGGTCAGCAGCTCTTCAGGGGCAGTGAGTCTGGCTGCACTTTTACATCTGCAGTTCATTCCTGACAGTAAAAACACGCCAGGGGCCGGGAGCTGCTGGTTTCTCGGAGTCTCAGGGCCCCAGCCATCTGCTCAGCATCATCCCATCTGTGTGAGGTGGGAGCTCCTGGCTCTTGCCAAGGCTGCCCTTCAGGCTCGTGGGCTCATCGCAGCACATTGCTCACAACAGCCAGGCCTGCAAATGCAGACTGCAGGCTGGAAACAATCCTGCTCCCTATCTGCCCCACGCACCAAGGAAAATATTCTGCTGCTGAAAAACAGGTTCAAGGCAAAACAGGAATGAGCTTATTTACCCCTGTATCTGTTGGCCTTCCACCGCAAACGGGAGCTGAAAGTTCCAAAAGTATTCCTTCATGAGGAAAGGAAACAGCTCTGACTTTGAGCCCACACGGAAAGAGAAGTTCTGCTCAGACAGAAGTGCTATTTTTAGTTGTTTTCCAAACGAAAACTATGCTAAGCTGCAAACCTCAGTCTCCTCTGTTCCATTTAACTCTCTCAACGCTATTTCTTGGCAAACGTTTCTATGTGGGATAGAGGTGAGCTTCATACTTGAAATTTCTTCATCCTCCCCCCATCAGTCTGCAAATCAATCAATCTGCCTTCACATAGTGCAGGAACAGGTGCCAAGATCTGAGTGTCTGAAGGGCCCATTCATCCAGCACAGAATATGTGAACTCTCAATGTCTGTACAATGCACCTACCTGTAGTTCTTTTAATTATTTGAAGAAGACTGTGAACACTTACCACAGGAATAAATTAATGAAATGAGAAAGATGCAGCTCATCTATTCCCATCCTCCCCACCTTCCTCTTCAGCAACTGTCTGTCACAGAAGCTTTGCAAATGACATCACACGAGACTTTAACATTTATCTTAGAATTACAGTGAATTCTCCTCATCCAAACCCAGTATCTAGATGCAACTTAGCATCTGGCTGTAGCCCAGGTTATGCTGGATTTAGAGGCCAATTTTGTCTCCATCCACCGGCTGGCACACCCTTGAGGGGTTGAAAAAAGGGGCAGGTTTCCAGACTGGATGGAGCAGCACTGATGTTCCTGGAGCAGGCTGGTGTGCGAATCTAGTCGCACTTTGCAAGAACCATTAAGGCCAGAAAAGACCTCCAAGATCAAGTCCAACCTTCAATATCACTGTCAGAAACCCAGTTATTAAATCCAGGGTTAGCAGTGGGATCCCTAATCAACTGGGGACAGGGGAAGGGAAAACAGGGACAGGGAAAAGCATCAGAACACAATTTGTCTTTTGTCTTTGCAGTCCCTAAACTTATCCTGACGGCTATCAACACCCTGGTCCCCGGAAACAAGACCTCTGTCAAACAGAATGATGGTACGTACCACCCCAGAAACAGGGCTTGGGATGCAGTAGGAACCCTGCTGGAAGAGCTGCTCTTCTGGTGGAGAGCACAGGGACAGGCTGGGAGCAGGATGCGAGCACAGCCCTGCAGTCCCAGCAATGCTGCAGGAGGAGTGACCTGCCTGGCACCAGAAATGGCAGTTGTTTCAGGGTGAAGAATCTTCTACAAGCTATGCAAACACCTGCTCTTCTCGAAGCCCCCGCTAACAGGAGCTCTTGGCATGGCTGAGCTGGGAAGGCCACCGGAGTACTGCGAAGCTTCGTGAAGTAAAATTATTTCAGAAACCCCAAAGGGCATAGGCACAAGGGATTTCACTTGGCAACAGACTCTTCTAAATTAATTTCCCATTTTCTAGATGTTTGACATTTTCAGTAATTTGTTAATCATACTTTATTTAACTTAGCAACCATTGTTTGGTATAGTGTTCTGCAGCTCCTTCAGCACAGACTTGTTAGCTGGAAAGTTCCTGGGTGAATATCAATTTAATAGCTCCATTGAATTGACTTTACCTCCTCCTGTCACAGGTGTCAACCTTGATCCAAGGGAATCAAGACTTCCAAAGAGAGATGGAACTATTGTTAGCTCTAACTATTTGGCTACATTTGCATACATCAGAGGTAGGAATATGAGGCTGAGATTGTTTGGCTCACTAGACTGCCGCATTCTGGGAAAAGGGAGGATCAGCTTTGAAGGTTACAACTAGGAATCCCACATTTATGGTAATGATACTATTACAATATAATCACAGTCTTGTGGATGGGACAATCCCGTCATAATTGATATTTAGGGAATATTTCCTACCTTGAAGGATCCAAACTCTCTTAGCAACTGCAGCCAAGATATTTTTAAATTAATATTTTCAGTGGGGACTCTTGGGTGTTCAGTAGTTTTGAAAACCTGGCCCTGGCCTGTGAGAGCACTGGATATATCCATCTCTGGAAACGTCGGGTTGCGGACATACACAGATCATCGAGGAGTAGAGAAAGAAAAAAGAAAAAAAAGTGACTTAGCAACACTAAGTGTGAAGGAAAAAAAGTGCTTCCTACTCAGCCTGGCCTGGAGATGCTGCCGAGTCCCTGTGGAGCCCCAAGTCGCTCTTCTTGTGCCCCATTTGTGAGGCAAAGGCCCATTCTGGCAGGATGGCAGAANTTGGGGAGGTGGGGAAAAAAAAAAAAAAAAAAAAAGGTGTCCAGAGTTGTGGTAGCTGCTTGACAACAGCAGTGAGCTGCTGACAACGGGATGGGGTCATGTTGGTATTTTACAGCGCTAAAACCAGGCTGGATTCTTGTCCCGCAGTTTGGAGGCAGAGCTGGCAGGGGTGGGCCGTGGGCAGCGGGAGGTTTGGGTGCCCTGTGGCTGCGGAATGCTGCGGGAATGGCAGCCGGGGTTTGGAGCCAGCCTCAGCAGTTGGTGAAGTGATTGAGCCCTGGCTTTCCTGCCCGCAGATCACCCCGAGAGAGCCGCTCTCCTGTTTGTGTCCAGTGTTTGCGTGGGACTCGTGCTCACGCTGTGTGCCCTGGTGACCCGCGGCTCGTGCGCCGCTGACGTCCGCAGACTGCGCAGGAACAGCGACCGGCCGCTGCCACAGCGTGCCAGAGCCCGCGAGAGCAGGCAGCCCGACGAGGACAACGAGGAGGGGGAGGATTCCTCCCTTTCCAGCACCCACCATGAGACAGAGGGACTTTACAGACCTTCTTACTCAGGGTATAATTCAGCAGAGGCAGCAGAACTGGCTGAAAGAATTGAGCGCAGGGAGCAGATCATACAGGAAATTTGGATGAACAGTGGTTTGGATATGACGCCTCCTAGAAATATGAATACATTTTATAGTAATGAACAATAAATGGCTTATTTTGGATGACACCCTATCCCTTTTTTTAAAAAAGAAAAAAAATGTACCTTCTGTGAAGGAACATTTGTATCGGTGAATATAATTATTTGTAAAATAAAAAGAAATATATGCAATAAAAAGAGAGTTTCATACCCTTGACTGTCTATGAATTCTCCTGTGAAAAGCACTCTGTAGTTTTAACTCATCCCACAGATTACGTTTCACTGTAATTTGGGACCAGCTGCCAAATGCATGTTTAGGAATATTACAAAAGGTAGAAAATATTTCAGTAGATGTGTTCAGCCGTCAGAACAGATCTGCCCAAGATGTGCTCCTCATGCTACTCATGCTGGCCAGTCTGTGAAGGACAACCTGCAAAACGGCTGCTGCTTCATAAAAGACTCTTGACATCGCCACATGTTAAGAGCACTTTCCTTATGGGAAACACTGGGTTCATTTTTCTGATCCTAAAGCGGGGCTGGAGCCAGCACTTGAATGCAGCTCATATTCTCAGGACTTTTTATCAGTTCACAACCTTCACCTGAAAATTTTTAGACTAGTCAGATTTGGTTTCAGTTGGACAGAACATTAAATCGGTAATGTATCTAGGCTGAAACCACAAGAGCCTTCCTGTCTTGAAAATGTCTCCAATATTTTAGCTGCAGCCCAGAGGGAATTTAGTGAACAAAAGGAGGAAAAATGTCACTTCCTATTGGTAATACTTCATGGGTTCATTGTGCTTCCCCACTCAGACGCTGTGCGTCCAGGTAGAGTGAAGTAGTATGAAACGCTTGGAAAGAAAACAGTGCCATGACTTGTCATTTCCTACAGATACAAAGTCGAATTAAGCCTGGAAAAACTTCAAAGGGAGGAAGGGAGCTCGCTCAGATGACTAAGGTACAATCCCGCGCTCAACTGGAAAAATCTCACCAGCAATTAGCATGCTATCAGCGGAAGGAAGAGAGGCTAAGGAGATGGACAGAGGGTTGAGGTCACCCAGAGCACTGGGAAACTGCAGGAGAGGCCGGGCACAGCCCGAGAGCCTGGCTGCATTCCTGCTGGACACTGCTCTCCCCTTTCCAGCAGGAAGTCGGCACAGCCTGTGCTATGCATGACACTGAATTTTGGTCTGGAGAAGCCCATGCCTTGCTCCTGAGGCTGGAAGAAGGCAAGTTCGCCTTTGGGGAGGGCTGTGGGCCAGAGCTGGCTCCTTCCTCCTGGCTCATGGGGCAGGAGGCACCCATTTCCCGGTCAGATACCAAGGAACTGATCTACATCCCAACAATTGCCCCTGCTGACAGACCATTCCAGTGAAAAAACCCGATCCTCTTCCTTTCAGCGGAGCGCGCTGGGCTCTGACCCGCAGGGCTGGGGCAGGGCTGCCAGGGGGCCCTGCTCCGGTGGGCTTTCCCAAACTCTGAGTCCTGGTGGAAACTCCCTCCTGGAGGGCCTGGGGCCCACAGGCCAGCTCATCTCCAGCTGATTTTATTTTTGGAAGTTATCTATCTGACAGTTAATGCTTATAGCCACTGAAATTTGTGCATTTTCTTCCCTCATTTTTTATTGGGAAGCCTCAGTGGGGTTTCAGCCCAGAAGCTGACATCCTAACAAAAGCCGGGAGTTTTCTTTCCTTCAGACTTCACTTTGGTCAAGACTAGGTAAAATCAGGGTGCCCTAGGGGTGGCCCACTGGAGAACACCTGGCCCAACCAAGAATGGGACTCCACAACCTTTCTGGGCAACCTGTGGCAGTGCTCAGCCACCCCCACGATAACAAAGTGTTCCCTGACGTTCAGAAGGACCCTCCCGTGTTTCACTTTGGGCACACAGGTCCTTTCCTCATTTGTTCACTTCATCCACACATCCATCCATCCATCCCAGAACCCTCCTTGGGATTCTCAACAGACACCAGGGTGTTCCTTCCTGGTGACAAAACAACCACAGTGGCAACAGATCAGCACACACCAGTTCGCAGCTTAGAAGCGAGTCCCTTCCTTGGCGCAAAACCGCAAAATGTTTCACTTTTCCCAGCTCCCAGTCCTCTCCTCACTGTTACAGCCTCGGAGGAAAAAGACCTTTTGTATTGAAATAGTGATTTAACAGACCCGATCCCCTCCTGATTTTCCTCCCTGTCTGCCTCTGCACACTGCAGGCGGACAGTAAAAAATTCCTGCAGGTACCAGAGGAGCAGCTGCTTCCCAAGATGGAGCATTTCACAGCCACTGGGAATGTGTTTGGAGGAAAGAAATGGGAAAAAAACAAAAAAGGTAGTGCTTAATAATGCATGCCTGTTTAAATGGATCCTCAAACATAGTGACAAACCCTGCCCAAATCCCAGTTCCAGGTGCAACTCAGCAGGGCAGGGAAGCAGCTTTTGCTCCAGGCTGGGAGGTCAAGCTTACTCAGGATCTGTTCCTTTGACTGAACTATTTATAGTCTGAGTTTGGGTTGCTATTTTACTCTTCTTGCATAAACCTTCCAAGTATAATTGGGGAAAGCTGTCAATTAGTGGTTCACGTCATTCCCAAATGTTCACTGCTCACAGCAGTCTGAAAGTCAGACTGAAGACAAACGTGGAAAAACCCGACAGACATTGAATTTTTTTGATCTTTCCAAAACAACACCCTCCGCAAAAAAAGTATCCAGTAGAGAAAACAGAAAATGAAGGAGGTATGCACTTACCTGTCCCAAGCCCTGAAAAAACCAGCAGCTGGAGTGCTGTAGAATCCAGGCACCCTCTCCAGGCTGAGGGCTGAGGTACCTACGGGGTGGTGCCATGGGGCAGCAATGCCACGGGAAGGACACTCAGGACAGGCAGTGGGACGGAGTCTCAGCAGTAAAATCCCTGCCATTTCCCAGAAGAGCAGCCTAAGGAGAAAATACTGCAAAGGAGAGCCTGCAAGTTGTTAGGACTGTTTGGTTCGTGCTGCACACATGGCTGTGGGAATGACACACATCTGGAAATTTTAAGACCCGCCATCAACATCTGAACTTGCTGGAAGGCAACATGCAATGCTGGTGTGGCTGTTTGAACTCCCCAGTCCTGCCTTGAAAATAGGCTAGAGTTTGTCACAAGGAACCCTGGGCAAGGTTGCAGGATGCAATAAATAAATCCTTCCAAATCCTGGGTGAGGCAGAGAATGGAGTAACGTGGGAAAGCAAAACCATGCAAGGGAGAAAAGGAAAGCAACCTGGTGTGGAAACCATGTCCATTCATCAGCATGGTGATACGGTGACAAAACAAACATTTCAGCAATGTTCTGCTGCGTGTCTCCTTCGAGAGAGGATGGATTTTCCCTCTGGAAGGGCATGGCTACTCTCAAACTTCCAGAAAGAAGCGGTTTAAAAGAAAGACAAAACACTTTCGCAAATTTGCAAACCTACGTGTGATGTTCCTATCTCATCATCTCCTTGGATAGTTAAATAATACCTAGAGGCTTTCCTGGGCTCCTGTACACTTTAATCTTCTTCCACTGAGTTCATTCGATTTCAGGCATAAGAAATGAATCCAGCAGATCCACAAACACTGTTGTGAGAGCTCCAAAAAGCATCGATGCTATAGAAAGTTTGCTCAGCTGAAGAAAAAACCAGCACCAATTACAGCAGAGAACAGCAGTTAAAGGGGTGCAGAATCTGTGTTAAATACTTCCTATGCCTGCTCTTCCCCTGCTTTCAGAGAGGAAATGAGAATATTATAAGCTGGAGGACACTGATTTTCCTCTTAGGAAGTGGTAGAACAAAGTGTTCTGTTAAAAACCTTTTTTGCCATGTAGAAATTATTCCAAATAAATTTTGCAACTCAGAAATGCTGATTTAAAAAAAAAAAAAACAAAAAAACAAAACACGTTACTGTAAAGTTGAGATTCAAGAAAAACTATCAGACACCAAACTTCCCTAAAAGTAAAAAAATCAGTGATTGAAGTAAAATCACCATTAAAAAGTCACCCAATGGCATTAGTTTATCTTTTCTGCATCCAATCCTCAAGCTGCGAGTTCAGCAAACACCTGATTTTTAACTTGATCTGTGTCTCTTCAACCACATTAATACAGAAAATGGTGATGTTTTTACTTTCATCTTAGAGATGTGGTCCTATTAAACTTGGTTTTATTGATCCAATCTGCCTGCAAACAATGCTGACTGTTGTATACAGACTTCTGTCAACCTTTTTATACAGCAATAAAAACTAAACTCAAAGAATGAAAATTAAGCACTCCACAAAGATGTTACTTGTGTTTATATAAAAATACTTCCTTTTAACAATTATTAAGAAGTTAACTCATTGCAAAATGACAGCGAGGAAACAGCTATGTCGAAATGCGAACAAGCACATAAAAAACATCAGTTTTCCCTGGATTAGTCTGGGGAAAGTGATTTCTTATAAAATAAATTACCTTCTACAGAGCACACCACCTAACAGAAGGAGAAGAGAGTGTAAAGACCACTCAGAACGACACCAAATGTTCTAGTGCGTATTTACTAAATCTCTTATCTATGAAACAGATTGACATTTCCATACAAGTCTCTAATAAAATACCAAACTTCCAGAGAATTGGTTCAATTCTTTGCAGAGAACAGTGCTGCTGCAGTCACAGAGAAACAGGAACATGTATTGAATACCTAAGGCCACAGAAGAGAGAACTTCAGCTGCTGTCAGAAGAACCTACCACACACAACACAACCCCTTGCTGCAAACAAGAGCATCGACCGAGCAGCTCAAGAAGGGGTTTGCAGAGCTTCATCTGGGACCCCATTTGATGTCTTTTACACCATGAAACTGCCTTTTCAGAGCATGGCTGTCGGCCCACTCAGCATTTAGGAAGGAGTCGTCGTCCTCCTCGTCCAGTTTCTGCGGCAGAGAGGGGAGGGAGGCGGTGAGGGACGCAGCCTGCGCCCTGGCAGAGCGGCTCAGCTCTCGGGCACCCAAAGAGCCCTTACCTTCAGCTCCTCCTGCTTCCTGTAGTAGTACAGCATCATCTCTTTTTGCTCTGCATCACTGATCACAGGCTCCCGCCCTGGAGCTCCTTGTCCTTTCTGGGAGGGAAACGGTAGAAGTCGCTGATGGCATTTGTGACACAGAGGAGAAGCTGCTACACAAAGACGTGAGAAACTTTTCTTCAGACAACTAGATTGCTCAAATTTAGTAAGGTCCCTCAGAACAGGAAAATACATGCTGAGAAACTGCTGCTGCTTCCCTAGAATCCCAGCATCGCTTGTGTCAGAAGGGACCTTGAAGATCATGTAACTCCATCCCCCTGCCATGGGGCAGGGACACCTCCCACTATTGCCAGGCTGCTCCAAGCCCCAATGTCCAGCCTGGCCTTGGGCACTGCCAGGGATCCAGGGGCAGCCACAGATGCTCTGGCAACCTGTGCCAGGGCCTGCCCACCCTCCCAGGGAAGCGAGGGTTATGTTTTCAAGTGAGGTTTATGTTTTCATCTCTGTATCTGAATCACGCTGTCAATTTTGTGGATATCAATGGAAGATACAAACAGGGTTGAGTCTATTTTACTTAAATTCCCATTCTAACAGGCATAATAAATTTTTAAAGCTTTAAGGTCACTCCAGGTATCTCAGGACGGGCCCATATCTTTAGCTCCCCTTCTAATACAGACTCAGGATGGCATAGGACTCAGCAAAGCAGGGAAGTAAGGGAGTCACAAACTGCTACAGATAAAAGGAAATTTCTTATCCAGGCAAATGTGCTCCTGGAAGAAACGATGGACAAAGCAGGAAGCAGCTGCTGTCAGCAACTGCGAACACAGCGTCTTGCACAGAGATGGTGGACGCTCTTGACAACAAACAGGGTCTGAGGCAGCCTGGGCACAGGGAAACCCCTGCACTGCTCTGCATTCTTTGAGCAGGTCCTTCAACTAATTACAGAGACAACTTTCCTGGGAGCCTACACTTCAGTGCACCATTTTCCAGCCACCCTGAGAGGAAAGAGAAAGCAATTCTGCTCTTCTAAGCGACAAACACATAAATCACCTGACTTACCTCTCACGGATGCACCAAAGAACCTGCAGGTGACAAGATCTGCCATAACACTTCTCAGTTTGTATTCGATCTGTTCTTTAAATACCTCTTTGTTGTACTTCACAAAAATACTATGGACCAAGTAACAGCAACTACAATATGTAACTGATGGGCTAATGGATTACGAAAGAAAAGCTCAGAGTATAATACATTCAAACCTTAAAATAGGTGTAGAATTTTAAGATGCTCAAGCTGGAACTAACCTAATCCATTTTATACTCCTATGGATAATTCCCTTCCACAGAGAATGGACAACCAAGGGCGAGAAACTTGTAGAGAAGTCTCTCAGCAATACTCACTTTCTGGATCTTGACAATGATGGTTGTTTTCTCATTTTTGCCTACATAGTCAGAGAGCAACTTTGTTTCTTCCAACTGCTTTCCTGCCCACCATAGCTGTGCTTCCGATTCTTTTATAACTTCGATTCCAGCCTATGACAAAATAAACAAGGTGAAGAGTCAGGGGGGTGTTGTTTCTTGCTTTTCTTTCAAAACCAGTTTGGTTTTTTTTTCTGGGAACAAAGTCTTTCTGGAATTCCTAACCTAAAATGTAATTTTACACCCTGCTTCTACATCTAACTCCTCATACTCATGTATGGCATTTTTACTTATATTCCATTCAATCCTGATCTAACAGAAACACTTGGGCAACGAATTCTCCACACTGGAAGTGAAAACAACGTTCACTGATTAGATGAAGAACAGCATAGGCCGTGTTTAACGCAGGCACTACATGAAATGGGAATCCATTACTGCATACATGAGTTCCTGACAAGTCTTCTTTGTCTTCGAACTCCATCCTAATTGGATCATGAGGAGGCAATCCCATTGGATACACAATCATCACAGCCCCTCGCAGCTGCTCCAACGCGTCTTTCACCGTCTCCACAGTAACACACACATTGGCCTGGACTTGTTTCTGAAACACAGACAGGGATCATCGGCAATTTCAACAAACCCGCAGAAAGACTTTGCTTTGGGGCCAGTTCAAAGGCTCAGCGATGGGATATCCGAGCAGAGCCTGCAGGAGTGCAAATTTGCTCACTGCAGTACTGACCTAGGAGCACATCTCTTGCC
Organism: Pardalotus punctatus; assembly: GCA_013400915.1. NCBI lineage: Eukaryota > Metazoa > Chordata > Aves > Passeriformes > Pardalotidae > Pardalotus > Pardalotus punctatus. The sequence continues at coordinate 3,931 of VZTX01007330.1, read as the reverse complement.
TTTGGCCCCACTGTTTAGCCTGCTTACATGGGGTGGGGGAGGAGACAAGGAAAAGGAGATCTTCACTAAATGGTGCAGAAGACAACTGCCTGCGGAACACAGGACTCAAACCAGGACGCATAAGACCACAGATACCAAACGGAGATGCTTTGGTTCCAAGCACTTGTGATTCATGAACATGATCCAAGCCAGCAAAACTCAACTGAGGGATAGAGAAGGGGCTTAAAACTCAAGAAAAAAAAAAAAATAAAGCCTATGGGAGCAGAAACATAAAGCTTGGCAAATTGCACAGAGATCTGCAAGACCAAGTACTTGAGATCATTCCAAAGCCTGCTGCAGGGATCAAGGAGAAACATGACACACCTAGGAGAAAAGAAATAAAGTTCTTTCCCTACAGATTTAAGTACTAAGGCAAGGGAACGATGCCTCCCTGTGGACATTCTTGACCTGGTTAACTGGCCAGTACAACCTCAAATACACAGGCACATTTCTTCTCTTTGGTTGTTATAAAGCGCGGAACCAAACAAACCACCTCCCAAACTATCCTTAACTCCATTCACATGTATCACTAAATTTGTGTTTTAAAGCCATACAAAAGCTGAAACACAACACAGAGCGCCCACAGGTTTGGCAATGGGAATTTAAATGCCTGAGAGCACCGTCCCATCAAGGCAAACCTCACGCTTCTCTTTGGACACACACACTCAGCAGGACTGAGCACGAGTCCAAGCGCTGGTCAAACCAAGGCCTAATTCCTGCACCATCCCTGGAAGTGTCCAAGGCCAGGTCAGACTGAGCTCTGAGCAGCCTGGTCCAGTGGAAGGTGCCCCTGCCCATGGCAGTGGGGTAGGACTAGATGAGTCTTAAAGTCCCTTCCAAACCATCTGTGATAACCTTAGAGATAAGAACACATTTTTCAATTAATTACCCATAAAAGTCAAAAGACTTCATTACCCCCAAGAACAGCACAGAATACAGTTAATTTTTCACCAGAAACTACAACAAGCATTCACCCAAAGAGCACATCAAAAGCAAATTGCGTGGATAAAACCGAACGTGGTTTAATCGTTCCACACGGGCTCAGCTGCCAGCATTCCCTTGGAGTTTGGTATCTGATTCCTTAACCCGTTGAACCACTTGCCAAAAGCCTTGAAGAAAATCATTAACCAAAATGTCAGGTTTTATTAGACCACTCCCTTCAGGGCATTTCTCAACAACTGCCAGCCCTTGCACTGAAAAAGTCTGGTTTTATTGAAGATGCCCAACTCCACAACACTTACGAGGAAAGCACCACACACCACCTGAGGAAACTTACCTTCGAGATTAATGCCTTGGCTTCCTCTACTGTCTTCTTTATAACTTGCTGCATTTTTTCATTTGGAGCTAAGAGTAAGAGACATATTTCATAATCTACACTTCCCGCAAAGAAACCGAGCACATAACCTGTCCAGACCCCACCGAGGGCATGTGAAACAGTATTAAATCATAAAGCAGGAGAAAGAGCACTAAGCTGCAGCCTATCTACCATGAGGATAGTTCATTCCCGTATTTCTTATTAACTGAAGAAACAAGCAGCGTTTTTCATGGGACAAATAAACTTTCTCTTCCCCAAAGACACGTGACCGGTATTTGTCCCATCCCTGGAAGTGTTCCAGGCCAGGCTGGACAGGGCTGGAGCAATATGGTCTAGTGGAAGGTGTCCTTGCCCGTGGCAGGGAAGTAGAACTGGATGAGCTTTAAGGTCCTTTCCAACCCAAACAATTCTGTGGTCTGGAACTTCATTTGGGACACAGGTACTCAGTAGAAAGCAACAACCACAATCCCATACCCTCTACAATATAAACCAAGGCTCCTTCCTTGCTGGACTATTGGGGGCTGAACTGGCAGACGTGCTTTAACTGGCCACAACAGCTCGCAGTTTTCTGACTTTTTCTTTCCCTAATTAAAATCTCAGTCGAACAGCAAAGACGGCTTCGCAAATATGCTGTACATTTCATATTGCAGTTATCTATTTTAATTGCTACAAAAAGCCTATCCTCAAAATCAAAAATGCAGTGAAGGCAGACTCATTTCCAGCTTATTTCCCACTTAAATGCATCATTTGATGGTATTTGGTGTGGCTCACATTTACACACTGTTCATTAATCTAACTTTGTCAATACCACAAGGCTTTCCTCACACTTACAAACTCACGCTCGGTGATACTGAGTCCAGTCAATGAGAAAAAAGGAGAAATACTAGAAAAACAACCTGAAGAAGTATCTCACAGTCCCCAGAGAAGACCAATTCTCAAGTGTACATTTACAAATGGGGAGAGCAAACTACACTGGAACAGCCAAACTTGCTCCTGGTGATTGTTTATGCGCTGAAGAGAGATACTGCTGTTTAGGCTTGCAAATCAGCATTACCTCAGCTTCTAACCCAAGACAGAATTTCTGTGTGTGTACCCTATAGTTTGGCTATCCTATTCCAGAATCAGGGATTTGTTGTTCCCTGTTGTATTATGGATTGTCTGTAGCCAAAGAAACAAGCATTTCCATTCGACTTACCAAATCCATTTCTTCGCCCCATTTCATCCCTCCTGAAGATGCTTCCACCACTTGGGACACACTTCTCTGCCCACTCGTCCTTTAACTTCAGCTCTTCAATTTGCTCATCCGTCAGCCCTTGCATATTGTAAGGTAATGAAATACCATGCTCTGCCAGCTCCTCCATCTCTTTAGAGTGTTTAGAGAACAAGATTAAAAGTCCCTGTTATTACAGTCCCTTTACAAAAGCCTTTCTCAAGATGTACATGCAGGTAAACCTTGCCCCTAGCTTTCAGTTTTTAAACAGCTAAGTATAGGGAATAAATAATAAGGGATATCAACACGCATATATAGATATGGATGCTGTAATTATGTTGAAATTTAGACTTTTCACATACCCATAAAGCAAGATAACAAATGACACATGCAGGGATGCAAACCTGCACGGTACTTAGTGGCCATAAACCTTTACTTTTTGGTATTTCACTAGTCTGTTTTTTAAAATTCCAGAGCAGCCTGAGTACAGTCTCAGACACGCCACAAATGCTGCAGCTGGTGCACAGCAGGTGTGGGTGGGCTGCACCCCCAGGTCAGGTTCCTGAGGGGAACCTGCTCTGACAGCCCCACAGTGGGGCAGGAATGTTTTCTAAAGCTGCCTCAGAGGCAAACTCAGCACGAATTCAGACAGATCACTGACTCCATTGCACGGCAGGCAACGCGCACAGCGGCCAATACAACTCACACACACACGCAGGGCACTGCTGGTCACAAGGGAGCACTTCCCAGTGCCTGAAGGAGGGCTTTGGACAAGGGCCTGGAGTGACAGGACAAGGGGGAACGGCTTCAAAGTGCCAGAGAGCAGGGTTAGCTGGGATACCGAGGAGAAATTCTTCCCTGTGAGGGTGGGCAGGCCCTGGCACAGGGTGCCCAGAGGAGCTGTGGCTGCTCCTGGAACCCTGGAAGTGTCCAGGCCAGGATGGACGGGGCTCGGAGCAACCTGGGCTAGCGGAAGGTGTCCCTGCCCCCGGCTTTAAGGTCATTCCCAGTCCAAACCATCCCGCGATTCCCCGATGGAAGCAGCCACTACCGACACACGCAGCGGGAGTTTCCAGCGCTGTGCAGCGCCCCCACTAAAACAACGAAGCCGGGAGTTCACACGCGGTTGCGGCGTGCGGTCACGGCCCCGTCCAGCCCGCGCGGTTCCCTCAGGCGCTACCTAAGCACAGGCGCTGCACCTTCAGCCGCCCGTTGTGGATGCGGGCGGCGAGCGGCGCCAGCTCGGCCAGGCGGGCGCGGGCGGGCGCCTCCAGCAGAAACTGGCTCTCGCCGCCGCGCTTGACGTGCAGCCGCACCATGGCCGGGCCGGGCCCTCAGCAACGGGGCCGCGTCCCTGGATACCGCCG
>VZTX01007329.1:659956-677315 GCA_013400915.1 Pardalotus punctatus | reverse complement strand
CCGCACCGCGCGTGTCACCGCACCGCGCGTGTCACACCGGCCGGAATGGGGGAGAGAGAGCTCCCCACGCTCTTCTTATTGTACCGGCGGCAGGGGGTGGTGGTTGCAGCTCAGCGCAGTGTGCGGCGGAGGTTTTCCAAAAGGTGTCTCGTCTGCGTTGGAGTTGTCAGAAATTAAAGATTGCCCTCATAACTGGCTCCAGTTTGACTAACGCCAAAACACAGAAGTAAAAATATTTTTGGAAGTACACTGCTTACGAAAGTGGCGTAAAGAAAATGAATGTGCATCATAACCATGTTTAATACGAAATTGCCCATTCTTTTCCAGCGTTATTCCCAACTGTCAGTTCAGGTCAAAGACTGCACGCTTGAAAACCTTTACGGCAAATCAATTGGATGAAATTAAGGATCCCTCTGGTCTTTTTTATATTCTTCCCTTTCAGAAAGTAAGTAAGATACCCTCAGTTTAACATTCAAGCCAAATGTAAATTTTTTACCATTCTGAGGAATAGTTTTCATACTGTATGCCCCAACTGCAGGGTTATATGTAGTTTCAGACAAGAATCAGTCAGCAGTGTGAAGTTTAACAGTCATAGAGTTGTTTAGGTTGAAAAAGATCTTTAGGATCATCAAGTCCAACAGTTAGCCCTGCACTGTCTCATCCATCACTTAGCCATGTCCCTAAGTGCCACATCTGCACATCTTTTAAATACCTCCAGGGATGGTGACTCAACCAATTCCCTACGCAGCCTGTGTCAGTGCTTGACAGCCCTGTCAGTGAGAAACTTTCCAATCTAAAACTCCCTGGTGCAATTTGAGGCCATTCCCTCTGGTCCTGTCACTTGTTACCTGGCAGAAGAGACCTACCACCACCTCACTATAACTTCCTTTCCAGTGGTTGTAGAGAGTGGTAAGGTCCCCCCTGAGCCTCCTTTTCTCCAGGCTAAAAAACCTCCCTCAGCTGGTCTCATAGGGTTTGTTCTCTGAACCCTTCACCAGCTCTGTTGCCCTTCTCTGGACTTGCTTCAGTCCCTCAATGTCTTGTTGTGAGGGACCCAAATCTGAAAACAGGACTCAAGGGTTGGCCTCACCGGTGCCAACTACAGGGGGGACAGTCACTGCCCTGGTCCTGCTGGCCACACTATTGCTGATATAGGTCAGGATGCCATTGGCCTTCTTGGGCCACCTGGGCACACGCTGGCTCATGTTCAGCTGCCATAGACCAGCACACCCAGGTCCTTTTCCACTGGGCAACTTCCCAGCCACTCTTCCCCAAGCCTGTAGTGTTGCAGGGGGTCATTGTCACCAAGTGCAGGACCCAGCACTTGGCCTTGTTGAACATCATAAAATTGTCCTCAGTCCATCAATCCAGCTCATCCAGAAATCTTTACAGAGTTTTTCTACCCTCCAGCAGATCAACACTCCTGCCCAACTTAATGCTTTCTGTGAACTTAGTGAGGGAACACCCAATCCCCTTGCCCAGATTGTTGATAAATATACTAAATAGGGCTGACCCCAGTAATGAGCCTTGGGGAACACTGACAATGGGATTCCATGATGATGGATACAGCTCCATTCAGCACCACTCTCTGGCCCAGACATCAAGCCAGTGTTTTACCCACCAAAGAGTTCACCCACCCAAGCCATGAGCAGCCAGCTTCTCCAAGAGGATGCTGTGGGAAATGGTGTTAAAGACTTGAGTGACTTTACTGAAGTCCAGGTAGACAGCATTCACATCCATTCCTTCACTCAGTGGGTCACCTTGTCATAGAAGGAGAGCTAGTTAGTCAAGCTTTATTAAACCTGTGCTGACTGGACCTGATCCTTGTTTGTCCTGTACATGCTGCATGATGGCATTCCAGATAATGTGCTCTGTAACCTTCCCTGGCACTGAGGAACACTGACATGCTTCTGCCAAAAAGAATAATGTATACAGAAAACACAATGTACATTGTTTTTGTAGCGCAGTAATCAATGTATCAATGTGGAGTATTTGTAACATACCTTAATCCTATGTAACGTTTACTCGTTAGCCTAAAAATGTAAATTTAGACATTTTAACTCTCAGTTTTTTTATATTGCCAGTCTATCAATTGTTTGACTTTTTTTTAAGTATAATTTTATTTATTCTAAATAGTGTAATTTTTTTTTCTAAATTCTTACAGGGTTACTTGGTGAACTGGGATGTTCAAAGACAGGTTTGGGATTATCTCTTTGGAAAAGAAATGTATCAGGTAAGAGCCTTTTCTTAATTACGTATTTTGCATAGATTAAATACTGAGTAATGGAATTAACAAATATTAGTAGAAAGAGTAATCTTACTGTTCTCTTTGAAAGTGCCTTCAATTAGAAATCACAGGGATTTATGCTTTTGCAGAGTGAAGAAAATTTTTGAGTTCTGCTATAGAATTTTGAAAAATACTTCATTTTTTTAGTCTTGTATGTATGTACTGATACTATGTGCAGCTCACATAAGAAATTCAATATAATTAAGGGCTTAAGTTTATAAAAATTAATCACAGACTGATACAGTGTAATTAAGAGATCAAGAAATAGTTAATGTACAAGGGAGGGACAAACTGGGTCAGTAGGCCAAAATACATATGCATTTAGTCATCAACTTTGGCTAGCCATTTTCTACCCATGAATAACTTAAAGGTATAAAATATAAATATCCTGACACTTTATTTTTTATATCACACAAGCTGGATTTAGCACAGGAAGTGTATTAAGAGTTTTCTTTTTTTCTTTTAGAAATGTTATGTTCTCCGGAAATTCTTGGGTTTTTTCTAACACCTAGGTACTGAGAATGAAAGTAATGCCTCAAATTAGCTTAGTCTCTGCACACAAAAATATACCTCATCCTGCCTTTTGATACATAAATTTCATTTCAGTTTTGGAACTTTATTCAATGTAGTCATGGTTTTGAGGAGAATTTGGTTTTAATTTTTTCTTCACAAGTGGAGAATAGAGGGAGATACAGCTGGTGACATGTTTAGGGCCATATCCATTTATGATTGAAGTAACCCTATGAAGTCCTCTCTAAAGGAGTGTTTGAGATACTGGTAAACGTGTGAAGTCCAGGATCTTTTGCTGGCCTCAGTAGAGATCACTGGGAATTTTATTATTGAATCTTCATTGTACAGGACTTTGGTTATTAGACAAGTAATTTTGTGGTGCAAGTGCTGAGCTGTCAAGGCGACTTAGCTTTCTGTACATGACAGGATTAGTGTAAAGTATCTTATGTTAAAATTGTATTTTTCGTTTGTGGTGTCTCTTTAAAAAACCGGATTACAATTTGTAAGGATGGGAACAGAATCAGGATACATATGAAAGTGTTCCCTTCTATTATGTTTTTTACCCATTAATTAGATAAATTTGTATCACTGTTCATCAAGCCTTTAAAAAAGCTAAAACATTCTAGTCTAGCTTCTACAAACAGATGTGGCAAGTGGTAATCACGTCTTCTGATTTACATGATCTTCCACTGCTGTAAAAGACGGTAAGGGATTATTAATATCTAAGGTTTATGCAATGACAATCTTAATGTGTTTTTCATAGGTGGATTTTGTAGATACCAATATTATTATTACCGAACCTTATTTTAACTTCAGTTCAATACAAGAATCTATGAATGAAATTCTATTTGAAGAATATCAATTTCAAGCAGTTCTTAGAGTAAATGGTGAGTCCGTCTCCTTCTAGTTTGCATTTATGTATTTTGAAGCTTAACCATTTAAATAAATAAACAAGCACACATGCACACATAAACATATATTTACATAGTAAAAAAATTACTTCATTTGCTTCCTGGCTCTTGAGTAAAATGGATGAAACATTTTTTAAATTATTTCTTTTTAAGTTCCAGCTGTACTCTTGTACTACTTTCTGAAGAGTGTCATATATAATTACAGGAAGTTTTAGGAGAGTAAGGATGACAGAAATAACAGATGGATTTTGAAATGGGATAGCATTTGAAAAAATCTACCAAAAATTTCACGAAGTCTTTGATAGCTTTCCCTTTTTTTGGGTGGGGGTAGGAGTGTTATTTTGTTTGGTTTTGTTATGTGTTAGCAAATAAAATGCAGCATTACTGGTGCCTTAGGGTTTTAGCTTCTATATTTTCCATGTATCTGTAATCCTTCAGTTTTTAGTGTATAACTCTAGGCTCCATATAGAGTGCTAAGCTACTGTTCTCAGCACTTTTAGACAAAACAATTCCTCTCTAAGCTCGACCGTCAAGGACACCTTACTGTCTCAGGCCCCAAAATATGTAAACAACAGTGAATTGGGGTGAGCAAACTTGGAGTAATTGACGTCATTACCTGAAGCTGTAATTGGAGGATTAAACCTTGATATGCAAAATGGACAAAACTTACAAAGCATGAAAAACCTGTGACCCGTCATCCATTTTGGGTGTAACCCCTGGGTGGGCTGTGACTGCCCTAAATGTACCTGAAGGCCCTTCAATAAATAGAGCTACTTTTTATTCTCTTAACTTTGTCTAGCTTCTGTTTTAGGTAAGCCTGTCAAGGCATCCTTACAGTGATGAAATGTATTGTATCTCACAGGCAATGTGTAAACAACAATACCACCCTTGTGAAAGATAACTGGACATAGGATACTCCTTTGGACAAGTTTGATAAGTTGTAGCATGATCAAGGTGCTTGGACTTTAGGGGAGAATGAACATGGACTGTAATTCCTGAAAAGGATTAAATGGGGCCATATCCAATACTTAATTTTGTCCACTGTCAAAATGAATTCATGCGTTGGCTGTAGTATTATGTATTATGGTCTTAAAAGCCTGTCAAAAGCATTTAAAATATGAAGCAAGTACACTTTCATATCAGTGTAAATTCTAAATGGTCATATAAAAATGGAATTAAATTTTCTGTGTTTCAGCTGGAGCTCTTAGTGCACACAGGTATTTCCGGGATAATCCATCTGAGCTGTGTTGTATCATTGTGGATAGTGGATACTCTTTTACCCACATCGTACCTTACTGCAGAAGTAAAAAGAAGAAAGAGGCAATCATCAGGTATACTGCAGTATAAATTTTCTAGTATTGTTTGCTGTGCCTGAAGTTAATAATGACAGAATTCCTCATGTGACTGCTTTTCTGTAGGATAAATGTTGGAGGGAAACTCTTAACCAACCATCTAAAGGAGATCATCTCTTACAGGTAAAGCATGCTAATTTTCACTCTGAAACTTGGTGTTTAATGAGCTAGAAATTATGGAGTATTCTTATTGGTTCTGTGAATTTTAGATTAATTGCTGTTTAAAGGAGAAGGGGATTTTTGTGTTATAATCTGCTAGCTGCTATCTTGACCTTAAGATCAGTATGAATTAAGAAGAGTTTAAAAGCTGTTATTTTTCAATGTGCTGGCGCTTTTGAAGTTGCCGAGGTTACCTGTGTTCACAATTATACAAGTTTTAACATATTTTCTGAGGTGTCTCAGTAGATCATCAGTCCAATATCACAATAAAATGCAGTAGGATCAACTTATCATTAGGATCCTTTAGCTTGGAACTTTATCTAGGTAAAGGTCTTTGCTAAGAGAACTAATTGCAGGGTTACAGCTATGCTTGTTAGGAAGACAATGGGCAAATGCAGGTTAAGGTATTTATTGAACCATGAAATAGGAAAATATTAAGCTGCAGTAGGGCAGGAATGCTTTTGTAAATTGAATACCAGTTTTAGATATTGAGACAGTAGCTTCCTGTGACTGGAAAACAATGGTTGCTCAATTCCAGTGGAAAACTGGACAGGAAATGGAACATTTAATTATTCTCAAACTTCTGTGGTTTTGTTTTCTGTTTTTCACAGGCAGCTACATGTTATGGATGAGACACATGTAATTAATCAAGTGAAAGAAGATGTGTGTTATGTTTCTCAAGACTTTTACAAAGACATGGACATTGCCAAGTATGTATGCAATGGTACTAAATGTAAAAGTTGGTACTTCTGAATAATTTGTTTGTACAAACAAATAAAACTATACCTAATCAGAGAATTTTCCAAAGAAGGCTTGTCAGTATGAAATAGTTGGAATTTAGAGCTTGTTCTTTATTCTGTTCAATTTTATATTCTTTTTCAGATTGAAAGGAGAGGAAAATACTGTAATGGTAGATTATGTTTTGCCAGACTTCAGCACAATCAAAAAGGGATTTTGTAAGGTAATGATAGTTTCAACATTATTTTGGACTGTTCAGCTGCACAAGTCTAGTGGAGATGTTAAAAATACATCCTTTTTAATAATGCTGCATTGTAACATTTTTCTGTGCTATGCGTAATTGATAAAGCTTTTCCTTAGTAAGTTGGGATGAAAACAAAATGCTGTTTTCCAGCATAGCATTTTGTGTTCTATTATTTAACAGTTGTAGCTTTCTCTGTTTTTGCTCTGTCATAAAACTTTTCCATATCATTATTGGATTTTTTTAACATTGTTAGGAAATCTTTTCTCTGCTTTGATGGGTTTTTTTGTAAATTTCTCTGAATTACATTTCAACACCCTAATAGATTGAAGGTTCAAAGTCATGTTGTAGAAGAGGCTGAAAATACCAATGAAAACAATTTAACAGTTTTATTTTATTTACTGAGTCAGCCATAGTTTTGAAAGCAGTTGTGATATTTTAAGGCTACTCTCATGCATACCAGTTTTATTTTGCTTCAGACAAAACTGCAGTTGGTAAGAGCAAAGTCACTTCAGATGTAGTACCAGAGTATGCATTATTCTTAAAAGATTCGCTGATAGATAATAGGACAATGTAGCATAGACTGCCTACCACTGCAGGACATGAAATAGATTTGCTGAATATTCTAGGATGTGATTTCTTTTCTTAAGCAGTGAGTCCTATTCATATCTTTAATTTAGCCAAGGGAAGAGATGGTGTTAAGTGGAAAGTACAAGACTGGTGAACAAATACTTCGTCTAACAAATGAAAGATTTGCAGTTCCAGAAATACTTTTCCATCCTTCGGATATTGGTATTCAAGAGATGGGAATTCCTGAAGCCATTGTTTATTCTATTCAGAATTTACCTGAAGGTATAACCTGAAAGTATTTTGAAAAGGATGGGGGTGTGGGAGAAGGAGGGATGTTGTGATGGTGTGGTTTGGTTTGGTGTGAAACTGACCAAAATTCAGTAATTTAAGCATCAGAGTAAACCTTTCTGACTGCTGTTTGTCAGAAGTAATACTAAGACTTTCATTTTATAGATTATGTACAGATAATTGCTGTTATTATTACAAAGAAGGCTTTCATAGGTTTTATGATGCCATGTAAGCATGGCAGCATTCAGGCCATTAATGTACTCTTAAAAAACCTGTGTCACTTAAAACCCCTTTTGAAAGGGGAATTGGGTTGGCAAACATGAAATTTAATAGACAGTATAAGAAAACAGTAGTTATCAAAGCCAAATTCTAAAATCTGGAAGAACACAGGTTGATTGATCACTTTCTCATATTTCTATTTAACTGATATGCTGATTAGATAATCTTAATTTTCTGTTTGCATATTTCTTACTTCTGTTCAAATTCATAACAAAATTGGAAAAACTACCACCTTTAATCTTTAGATATATGTTCAGTTTCTAACTGCAGATTTACTTCATTATTTTACAGAAATGCAGCCTCATTTCTTCAAGAACATAGTTCTGACTGGGGGAAACACCCTTTTTCCAGGCTTCAGAGATCGGGTTTATTCTGAAGTCCGATGTCTTACTCCCACTGATTACGATGTTTCTGTTGTTCTTCCTGAAAAGTAAGTTCTAAACTACTAAACAGGGGCTTTATCTTTCTAGCAGAACAAACAATAAAGTAGGGTTTCTTTTGGTGATTAAAAAGATAGATTGAGTAAAGGCATTCATTTAAATATTAAGTGAAGAAAAATTGTGCAAGAAGGATGTTCTAAATCAGTGTATTTTTTGAGACAAACCAAATAAATTTGAGATCACCTGCTTGCTCTGTACTGTAGCTAATAAAGTTGAGGAAGTGTTTTTAGGGTCAGCCTTTTTATTGTAAACAAATAAGACTGTGTTGTCTGTAGGTGGATATGTAAGATTAGAGCTTAGTCTTTTACTTAGAATTTTCAGCATCTGATGCTGCCATGTCATTTTTAATGTACAACTTCAGGGATTAGGAAGGGGTAAAATCTTTGCAGAAGGAGTGGAGACAAAGCAAGTATATTTTGAATGTACCAAAAAAAATTCTATTTTTTTAAAAGTGTTGTTAAAGAGTATTTTAAAATACTATTAAAGAATTACTATCTGTGCAAAGACATATCCATGTCGTTCCCTCTTCACACCTCCCTTCAAAGAGGCCCTTTTTTAAAAACTGAGTTAGTTAGCCCTGCTAAAATTTCAAACTTTGTCTCCTAACTTCTCTGGAGCTGGATGGTTTGATTAGCAATCAAAAATGTAGTTTTAAATAGGTGTGGCTAAATAAAAGTCTTGGAAATCATCACTGCTTACTTTTATTTTAAATGAACTTACAGATGAGTAACAATAACTTTGTTCATTTTCCAGCCCTATTACTTATTCTTGGGAAGGTGGGAAGCTCATTTCTGAAAATGATGATTTTGAAGACATGATAGTAACTAGAGAAGACTATGAAGAACACGGACACAATATCTGTGAAGAGAAATTTGATATTTAGGTAGCATAGTTGGATATGTTGTTATTCCATTGTTTTACTCAGAATGGAATTCTTTGAACTACAGCATCTTTTCCATCAGCTAAGGATTGTGTTTTAGCTTTCCTGTATTGAATTGGGTTGAGAAAAACATAATTTTAAGAGTTTAGAAATAAAGTTTTACAAGCCTAATACTATGATATAATATGTTCATTGCAATTTCATTATGTTCTCATCTTTTCTGATAGCTTCATTGTATTTTTATTGCAGAAAACCTCAGCGCGTGAGGCAATAAAAAATATCAAGTGCTTGTACTGGTGTGACACTGCGTAGTGAGAAGAAATTGTTTTGGGTTTTTTTTTCCAAAAGGAATATTATTCTAACTAGTGCATGCAGCTAAATGGACATTAAACACATCTCAAAAGGAGCCTTTGATGTTGCCTCTCCTGACAAGAAATACATGAGTTTTTTTTTTGGTTATTTTAGTGAGCAGCTATGAGAAGAATATACTTGAAATGTGACCACTGCTATTGAAAATATGCTTAGGCTTTGAAAAAAGAGTAATTTGAACAATTCCTTTGGGTAAAGAGTGTTTAGTTTAGTTTAGTAGCTTGTGGGTTGGTTTGGTTTTTGTTTTAAACAGTGGCTGAGCAGATGAGCTTCCTGCCACTGCCATCTTTCTGAAAAGGTTTCACAAAGGTGAACAAAGCTTGCAGCTGTGTCCTGGATGATGACCCATCTGTGTCCTCTCCACATTCTAGATAAATACTCCAGTGCTTGTTATTTCTGGCATCAGCAGCTCTGTTGCTTTGCTGTCAGTTTGTGCAGCATGGCATGCAGGAGAGGGAAGAGCAACAGCTCTAACCCTAAGAGCCAGACAGAAGGCTGGGAGGGCCAGGCTTTTTGGGATTGCCCCACCTGCCTTGTGTGGCTGCCAAGACAGAGAAAGCACTCAGGGTGGATAAATGGCCACTAGGGCTGACACTGACCATGACCTGATGCAGCTCCTGGCTGCAGGGAAATTGCCTTTTCAGTAGGTCTGGTGATACTTGGTGATCTCAAATGCAGAGGAGTATCCTGCTGTGTCTCATATTCCCTCTCTCATCTGCCCTAATGTAAAACCAGTAAGCATTTGTATGCAGCGCACTTACCTGGCCACCTTGCATAAGTGCAACACTGAAGAAAACCAGTGCTTCAGAGAATGGGAGATGATCTTTCTTCCCGATTAAGATCTTTCTTACTTTGGACTGCCAGCTCAGGGTTGCTTTCTTCTAGTCTAACTTGCTGAAAGGAATGAAAGGGGCACCTTCCTTTTGCTGTTAGCAGCTATATGAGTCACACAGGAAGCAGCTAGGGTATGAAGGCATGAGACCAGCACCTACAAATTGCTGGACACACATTGTATGACTGGTACACTTATTTTGGTAGCCACATGGAGAAGCCCTTGCATCCAAGCTCTAGATTTTTTAACTAACTGCTTCATGAAAGCATCAGCATACTTTAGCTGGGAATTAAAGCACTATACATGTTGTTCCCATGAAAGCACTAATGAACTTTCTCCTTGGTAGGAGCAAACATGAATGCTCTATAAATAGAAGCAAACCTCCTTTGAAGGTGGCATCACTTGTGCTTTGATAAGACTGTACTGAAAAGTACCTTGACTAAACTCTTCACTCTGAAAATTTTCTACTTCAAACAAATTCATACTGGCAATTAATTTGATAGCTCCATGGTAGAAATCATAAACAGAAATGAGTGACAGGTCCCAAGTTTCCCTCCCACATGATTCTGCGTCAAATATTGTTAAAAATACATGACAGATCTAAAGTCCAATAAAATTTTTCTGATTTTGGAGCTTAACTGAAAACCAGTAGTCTATAGTTCACCAAACCCATCCTGTTCAGTGGGTGCTTTGGTGTATAATAACAGGCTTCTGTCAACAGAAGATTAAAGGTTAGCAGATCCTCCTGTCAGAGTATGTGAATAAAACAGGGCTCTCAAGAGCTCTTCCTTTGCAGAACCCGATCAATCTTGACTTCTTGTCCCATGAACTGAAGGGACATGGTAGCTATAACTGCTTGGAACACTTCCTTGCTATTTAATACCTGTTGTACACCCCCTGAGCTGCCTTTTCCTTATGAACACACTATGATATGAGACTCGTCACTTTTCACACAATTCTTTATTATCTTTAAATTAGTACAAGCAAATTCTAACAGTCATGAAGCGTCTTTGTTTTTTAAAAATACACAGTTTTTCCCAAAGCAATTCCCAGCCCATCTAGCCTACAAATTGCCATGTTGTCATCCCTCCCTGTTACCAGGTTTAGTATTTTGAGTAAAACACAGTAAAGGGACTGAAGACAGAGATGGAGAGAGAAAGAGAGGGAGAGAGATTAGGAAAAAACCCAACTAAAATCCCTTCCTTCTGCTTCTCAGCACCAGAAGTACTTAGTCAAGGAAATACTTTCCTGTTTACAATTCTCAATAACCTGCTTCTGTATATGCTTACTCTTCTGGGAGAGTGACCAGAACCCCACACAGGGTTAGAAAAAGAATATATGGCCCTGTACTATAGAAATTGGGGCATTCACCTCTGAAAGGTGAAACCTGGTCTTTTTTCCTCCTCTAGGACTTACTTATTTCACACTGGATAGTCATAGTTAAATAGCAAGTGCATAAACAGGGATTCATGGACAGAGATTTCAGCTACATTCTCCCTGACTTCTAATAGGGCCAGGTAATTCAAATAAGTCTACTTCAAATATGCAAGTTAACTAGTGTATAGGTAATAGGTTGTGTTGTTTGTATGTAACAGTGTAACTATTTCAATTTAAAAACAAAACAGCACCTGTTTTCAGAAAGCTTTGGTATCCTTCTGACTTGACTATGTTTGAAACCTAGGGGAGAATGGAGATACCTAAAGCAGCATATTCACAATTAAAAAAAAACCCAAACCCATGCTTATAGTGGAGCTAGTGCAGCAATAGGGCCATGAAAATGGTAAGGGATTGGAGCATCTGTCTCACAAGGAAGAGGCTGAGAGTGCTGTGATTCTTTAGCCTTGAGAATGCTCAGGGAAGGGAAGGGAATAAAGAAGACTGAGCCAGACACTTCAACAGTGTCAGTGAAACGACAGGAGGCAGTGCAAGAAATTCTGCCCAAGTATAAGGCAGCTTGTTTCGGCTTTTTTTTTTTTTTTTGTTTGTGTGGAGGTAGGGTCTGTTTGTTTTTCTGGACCAGACTCATGCAAGAGCCTGTGGTATCTTTGTTCTTGGAGATATTCTAAACTCAACTGTAAAAGTCCTTGAACAGCCCTTACTAGTAGACTCCACTTTGAGCTGAGTGGGGAGACTAGACCAGAGGTCCCTTCCAGTACCAATTCTTTGTGTCTTTGTCCAATCCATGACTAAATGTCTGTTTCAAGGATGAAAGAAGTAATGTAACCCCTACCACACTATATTGCATATTGATTCATTATGAAAAAAGGCTGAGACAATTGGAATTGTTCAGCCTGAAAAAGAGAAGGCTTTATGGTGACCTAACTGTTGCCTTCCCGTGCCTAAAGGGAGCCTACAAAGAGACCTGGAGAGGGACTTTTCACAAGGGTCTGTTGAAGTGACAAGACAAGGGGGAATGGCTTCAAACTGCAAGGGAACAGGTTTAGATTTGATATTAGGAAAAAATTCTTTACTGTGAGGATGGTGAGGCACATGTTGCTCAGAGAAGTTGTGGATGCCCTATCCCTGGAAGTGTTCAAGGCCAGGCTGGATGGGGCTTTGAGCAAGCTGGTCAAGTGAAAGGTGCCCCTGCCCATTGCCAGGGGTTTGGAACCAGATGATCCTTAAGGTTCATTCCAACCCCAACCATCCTATGATTCTATGATTTAAATCAACACTTCCTTGTTGATGTGCAGTTAACCATCAATGTGTCAAGACAGGCCAATATACTTTCTAGCTTTGCCCTATGAATTCATAAATATTACCAAAATATTTATGATAAATAACTGGACACTATCAAAATACTCTCGTGTTAAAATAAATACTTATGTATACCAAGAGATCTAAAACAAGATCATTATTTCTCAGGTTTCTTCAAAATCTACTTTTTTACTTGAATTAGCAGCAGCTCAGTCTGCTAGAGTGGGGAGGCAGTAACAACAGGCTGTAATTACTGATTGCAAGCACACAGCTCCCCTGCCTAATAAATCCTTCCTGCTGCAGTTTTAAAACCCACTGACCTGCTTCCAACATTTTTACACACTTTGTACACTTTTACAATACCCACAGGAGTCATAATCTACAGTCTAAGATTAGATGAAGTTATTATTAATTACAGATAGAAAATATTAAAACCCCCTACTGATTATCAACCCAAGCATGGCTCAAAATGTAGACTTGGCTCAGACAGAAAGCCATGGGGTTGTGGGACAGAAGAAAAAAGTGCCAAACCCTGAACTCAAAGCAGAAGCCCAAGTGTGCTGTTATTACTAACTTACAAGAAATTAAATATATTTTGCTTAAAAGATTAATTAGATGTAATGCTTTATAGTGACATAGTAATTTTGATAGTTGTAGTTTCCTGAAACTGAAGATGTAAAGAAGAAGAAAACTCCTTTATAAGCAATTTTTTTTTCACGTGTGAACTGCTGTCTTCTCTTTACCCAGGAAACTTCACCTCTCAGTCTCCTCTACCACATCAGGAACTTCACCATCTCCCAACACACACACGAGATGCAGCTACATCTTGCGAAAACTCATGCCTTTATAGTAGGTCATATAATAAACTGCTTCTGTAGTCTTCTGGGATTTAAACGATTTTAATTTTTCTCTTTTTTCAAACTAACTGGTTTTTGGTTGGTTTTTTATTTTCTGTAAAGGTTCAGTCCCTTGGTTTTGTCACCCTAGCTAGCCCTGGTGGGTTCTCAATGTGTGTGTTGGAGTAATGGCTGGGATGGTGTTTGCTTTCTAAATAACAGCTGAATTCCTGGGGTCAGTGACAGTCTGGCATGATGGCAGCTTCTTTTGACCTGGTTGAATCTCAGGTGCATTGCCTTAGCATAGGAAAACCACAGAAGCTGCTTTTTTTGAGCAGGTCCTTGAACTGCTGTAGTGAGGTAAGTTAATAAACTGTTCAAGGAACCAGTTCAGTGTTGTGGTTGATATATGTGACTATACCTGCATGGTTATTTCTATCTAGTTTTCTTTAAAGGATTACATGAACCCTGAGATTACCTCAGTTATTTTGAACATGGTGCTAATTACACCAAGGTTGTGGATTCAGTCCCATTTACCTAAGAGCTGGACATGATGATCCTTGTGTGTCCATTCTGACTCAGAATATTCTATGAATCTGTGAAAATAAAAATAGGTAGAGCATTTTAAAGCAAGCACTAAAACTAACTTTTCCTTCTACAGGCTTGACAGATGGCTCTATGCTGCAATTGAATGATTGGAGTATTTTCCTGACCAATTCTTAGTGATGGTCAGTTACCTCAAAGCACTAACAACCCCAGCAGTCTGAATACTACAAGAAGATTCCTTTTGATGTTATAATGAAGTGTTACAGTCAAAAGAAGGACTCTCTTCTGGCCACTCAAGATCTTGATGTTCTGACACTGACAACATTCAGCCACTTTTATATTCTAATTACATAAGCATCCTTCAGTGCTACAGCTTAGTTTCTCCTTTTCTCTTGCTACCAACAGATGCCTTATTGACTTTATATCTTCACAGCACAGCCACCAGAACTCTGACATGCAAACAAAAAGCCTCAGAATAAAATTTTTCAAGTTCTAGTATCTGTTACAGAGACCTAAGAGTAAAGAATCTGATCTAGAAACTAGGAGTGTTTTCAACACTTGAGGTTAGTTTTAATGTTTACTTAAAATGTTCAAGTGTCCAACTCTAAACATACACTTTTTGTGAAATCACCACTTCTGAAGTCAATCACATTAATGCCACCCCTGTCTACAAGTATACAAGCATAATGATGTCTATTTTGTTCACTTAACACAAATCTTTGATCAAGAGTAAACTAAAGCCTTACTAATAAATTCATTTGATAGATGTATAACTTACTCAGGCATGTTTAAGCTCCATATAACCTCTCTGTCCAGGAAAGTATTTGAGATAATCGTGTCTTCTTTGCCAAAACTGTCTGATTTTGTCTTCACTGAAGACTGTCCCAAGGTATTTTCTAGAAGGGGAACATCAATTAACTGCAGCATTCATATCAGAGTTTGCTGTTTCCAGTCATCTTCTATTACTGGTACCATAAAAAACCAAAAAACCCTCAGAAACAAGATCTAATGTAAAGAACGAACCTTTGTTTTTACTCACTCAAGAATCTTTTAAGTGTTCAAAGAAAACACAGTAACAGCATAGTGTGAAGTTGCTGTGTTGGGTAAGAAGGGATCAAAATAGGAATGTTAAAAAAAGTCTCCCCCATCATAGTAGGATTCAGAATAATCTACTCTAATTAGTAGAAGAAAGAAAAAGACAAGAGAAAAGCAAAGGAATCATATAATGAAGATGTTCTTAATCTTAAGCCCTACTTCTTTCTGAAGTAGTATTTGCATAAACAGCACCATTATGCAAAAAGATAACTCTGTTGTGTTTCCTTCTGTTTAGTTACTACACGCATTAACACCTTTAACATTATTTAGGTATTTTGTCATTAGTGACACCTTAAATTTAGGTCTCAGTGGAGCACTGTTTAACAGAAATGGGGCACTCACTCCAAGATACAGTGAAGAACAGTCAAGTTTTATAAAGCAAAAATTCAATCTCTTAAATCAGAACTTTAGAGCCTCATTGTATCTGCAGTCTATCCTGCTGTTAGAATTCCAATCATTCACATCTGCTTTGTGGAAAGGGCAAGGATATTGATTCCAAATACTGTTCACTAGTTCCACTTCTTTTGCCAGCTTTCAGTAACTAGCTCATTCATGATAATTCTCAGATTTCAGCACAACTGACTGTAAAACCAAATTATTCCTAAGCTTTTGCTACTGTGCCAGACTCTATTCCAAATAACAAAGGGCAGATCAAAGCACTTTACCCAAAAATACCTGGTAGAATCTACAATTAAGGCAGGATGTTTCTCAAAACTGACACAGACTTATCGGAAATCTCCAACACTTGGCTTAGACAGACATAACTTCATCTACAAGTAACACTTCTTATTAAAAAACACAGAGAAAAAGTAGAATACTTCAGAGTAACTGACTTGGAATGTCTTTTTGTTTTCTGTTTGCAGATTTGCTCAGGAGATAAGCTTTCATTGTCCTTATTCTTGGAATAAGAGGATCAAGACTGCTATTTACAAATATATAGCGACTAGTGTCTGTGTCTTCAAATTCTGTTTCTTTCCCATTCCTGAATAAGTAAAACTCGGCTTCAACTGGCTCAAACACTTTGTAATCCATCAACACTCGGCATACACGGACTCCCTTCAGCTGAGAAATATCATTGCATCTTAGGTACATGCTTTGCCTAAGATGGCTCAGTACCACATCAACAGCACTGGATCTGGTGAAACAGTTTCTGTATGTTTTCAGATGTTGTCTACATTTTTTGATTTCCACTTGATTGTGAAGGGTATTTATAATACTATTCCACAGCTGAGTAGCTTGAAAAGGACCATCGCAATCTGCAAAATATTTATATGAATGTTTTACAGATTTATAAACCTTTAATACATATAAAAATAAAATTTTACACTGTGGTTTTAGTTATATATCTTTAAAAATATTCAGAAATCAGCTGAACTTTACAAAGACAGAGAAAGACAATATTTCATGAATCAGTCCTTCTTGTAAGCTGACCCACACCCACTATGGTAGAGTCAAGAGAACAAAACTTCACTAAAAACAGGCAAGGTCATTATTATGACCACTCACACTATATGTATGTGCTGTGTACATACACATTAAATCATTAGAGAATCACAAAAAAACCGAGGCTTGCAGGGACCTCTGGGGTCCATCTGGGCCAACCTTCCTGCTCAAGCAAGGCCACCCACAGCTGGTGGCCCAGAACCATGTCCGGACAGGTTCTGAGTATCTCCAGGAGTGGAGATGTCCACGTACGAGATCATGATCTCTCTGGGCACCGCTGAAGGGTCTGGCTCCAACCTGTTTGCACTCTCTCTTCAGATATTTGTAGAGAACCCCCTGAGCCTTCTCTTCTCCCGGCTGAGCAGCCCCAGCGCTCTCAGCGTCACCCGGGAGCTGCTCCCCAGCCCCCAGTTTATCCTCACACAGTACAGCAGACGACAAACCTGAGTTTGCCGTGCATGAACAGCGCCTGCTTCCCGGTCGGAACAGCCAGCCCAGCTCCACGCCCAGCCCTACCAGCGGCACCCCGTAAGCTCAGCTCCAGGGGGTACGGCCGGAGGAAGCTGCTCTCCGCTCTGTTCGGGTGCCGAGCACCCCCTAACCCCGTCCTGCCCGCCGCCCGCCCATCCGCCCCTCCCGCAGCAGCGGCACCCGTGGCTGGCAACACAGAGAGCGGGCAGGCGCGGGCCCCTCGCAGGCCGCTCCGCTGCCCGCCGCGGCTCCAACTCGCTCCGAATGCGGATCCTCCTGAAGCGCGGAGTCAAACCCCCCGCCATGGCCGCGGCCGGGCCGCTGGCGGAAGCCGGCGGAGCGCATCACTTCCCGCCCGCCGGCCCCGGCCGCGCCCAGCGCCGCCCCTGCGGGTCGGAAGTGAGCCGAGCTCCGG